>OY728145.1:443953399-444553399 GCA_963277665.1 Viscum album
ATAATGATGTCAAAATATTAATCAGAGGTGTTGATATTAAGGATATTGGAGTCCTTGGTAGAATATTATAATTGATAAAAATGGCTACCCATTTAAACATTAGTATTAAAAAGGTCTATTATTGATAAACATATTATAGTTTTATGTGTTATAGACAATCATGTATAAATAAATATTGATGGTTTTCTAAAATATGTTTTCCAATAATAATTATTTAGTAAATACCTAATTTGTAACAAGAATACGGCTTCTAATTATTTTATTATTAATGTGGAAATGTTTTGTTAGTAATGTAATTAAATTTTTATTGTCTTGGGAACATTTTATGTCACGAACCAACCCGAGTCGACCCTGAACCGGTCACCCGAGACGGTCCGCGACATGACCCGAGAGGCGTTCCCGATCCTCCTGGGCTGGTGACAAGCGCCAGGGCATCAACAGAGAGAAAGTGGGAACGGTTTTGCCCAATAAAAATAAATAATTAAAGCAGCAGACTAATAAACAGAGCAGCGCAAAATAAATAAACAAAGTGAAGTAACTAACAAGAACAAAAGAAAATAAAACTAACCAAAAGAGTCAACCACTGTCTCCGTGTGAGCTCGCGGGTCACTCTCCAAGTCATGACCAAACGTCACCCAAGGCAAACACACCCAAGCTGTAACCTGCACAAACACTAAAAATAAAAAAAAAATATAGGCGTGACTATTAAAACTCAGTAGGTTAGCCCAATATCTATTCCCAATTCACTACCTTTAAATAAAGAATCTAAAAATTTCAGGTTTGAACTAAATTATATAAAATATTAGTTTCCAAACACACTTTAATTTCTAAAACAAGTAATAGTCCATTTCCCTTATAAATTTAGAACAAGTTTACTGTTGAATTAAACAGGTGCATTGCAATTTAAATCATTTTGCGAAAAATATAGAAATCCAAACATTAGTTGTTAGTCAAGAGGAAAATCACACACAACACACAACACACACTAAGGGCAACGCATAAAGTGTCACAAAAGGGTCATCATCTGAACTCGACATCTTAATCGTCCGCCACATTCAAATAAACACTAAAGGAAACATGGGTCGATCCTAGGAGATCGTGAACAGTCCAGAACGTAGAATACATCTGACTCATCATGAAGGCATACCCTAACTCGATGACGTCATAACGCCCTAATGCGCAGCATAGCCCTGCATGGCCTAACCGAGGGGCCCAATTCCCATAGCAGCAATAACTCAGTATTCCCCTACTATGGGGCCACTAGCCGGTACGTAATCTAAACTAGTGCAGCAATCGTTCTCAGAAGATTCACTCACTATGCTAGGTTCCCATGTCCACACAAGAAATAAAAAGGGGCGCGTCCACAATGTAAGTCAATCAGTCACGATGCTCAAAAATCAATACAGCTCACGAAATCAAAGCACACGAAAGATCACCCCAGAATGGGTTTTCCAAAACAATCTATTTTGTTAAAGTTCCAAACGGGCCTTCACTAATTTAAAATAAAAACCTCATTTTCGAGAAAACCCAAAACACTTATTCAGAAAAAAATCATTTATCATCAAAACTAGAAGTACTTTTGAAATTCCCTGAATTATGTTTAAAGGCCAAACGAGAATTCTTTCACTACTGGGTGTCTGCTCTTCATGAAAATGTTTCAATTGTTCGGTATAAAGTAGACATCTATTTTCACCCCAAATAATTATATAAAAATTAATTATATCATATTACATCCAATTTATTAAAATTAATAAATCATCAAGAAATTAATAAATTCTAAATCTAAAGGTAAGTGCAGTGGGGGACCTACCTTGGCTTGCTGCTCGGCTACAACGACGACGCGACACATCTCACATTCACGCGCAAGAACGTGCAACCTACTGAAGACCGCAGTATAGCAGGATTTCCTCGCCAAGGTGCTGCAACAAATGCAATACAACTAAAACCCCATAACTACAGACTTTGAACAATCCAAACGAACAAACAACGCAAAAACCCCTTTGACATGTTTCCAAAACATCACATCAAAACACATATCAAAACACAACCAACCTCTATATTAGAATCCATCCACGACCTTTAGACACAAAAACTATCTTGCAAACATAATACCCACCACATGATTAAATAAATAATCCATTTGAATAATTTATAAAACATCCGCAATGGTGAAACCAAGGTTCACATCAAAACTTACTCAGTTCCACATAAGAAAATATTTTAAAATAAAACACAAAACATCATCACACCAAAACATGACTCGCACCTAACACTTATCCCATAAAACAATTTTATAAAATAACGCACCTGTTTGCACACACACAAAACCTCACCACTTTCCATTAAAATGTAATGTGCATTTCACACCTTCCAAACACTCTTAAAACCCATTTTGAAACCATGCATACACTGCTTTAAAATCCGTAAACCAAGTCTACCTATGAAATCAAGCGCACCTCAAAATACTCTCAAAAAAACACAATCTGCACCACATAAATAAATTAAAGAACATAGCAAATTAATCAAACAAACAATCCAATCAACGCAGACACATGCAGACGTGAACCATGAACTCACTCCAAACATATTTTTAACAAATTCATAAATATTCAAGAACATTATAATCAGATAATTAAGGGTATACTGAAGCTGCGAAACCAAACAACAGACATAGAACTATACCTTGGTTGGTGGTGGCGAACCAAAACATGCGGCGAGGCCAAACGCGCCCCGCGAACAACAGCGGAAGATCTGAAGCGATTTGAATCGCTTCGCCTTCGGTGGCGGTGAATGAAAAGGTATCCAACATGACCCGAGACACCATTCGCGATCCCAACGTGGGAATTCACGGCCACGTCGAAGCACGCTGAGGCGCTGCACCATGAAATTCGGATTTGTGTCGGAAGATTCTCGAACGGCAGGGGCGAGGTTCACCGAAAACGCCCCGAGAAGGGTGAAAATGGGCCACTGCCAGTGGGTTGTGCCAAGCAGAAGGGGGCAGGGGGCTCTCTTGCCGGCTGGATGGGGAAGGGGATTCCACTGGGTAGTGCACCACTAATGAAAGAGGGGCGGTCCAGTGCTGGAAAAGAGGAGGCGGATGGGGTTTCTGGCGTTGGAAAAGAGGCGGTAGCTGGGGTTTCCGGTGCTGGAAAAGAGGAGGCAGCTGGGGTCCAAGCATGCCACATAGGAGAAAGGGAAAAGTTCAGAGGCAATCGGTCGGCCGCAGGCACAGGTGGCTGAGGAGGGGATGTTGCTGGGCCATGCTGTGGGGAGGGGGGAGAAAGCGCCTCACCCCAGATACAGGAGAGGGTGGCGGCTTCACTGGAATGGGGAAGAGGAGAAGGCCACCGGAAGGGGCTGGCGGTGCATAGCGCAGACCAGGGGAAAAGGGGGGCTCGCGTAGTGCAAATAGGGAAGGGCGGTGAAATTGGGGTGCCGCCGGGGATAATTAGGTCTAGGTTTTTTTTTTCTAATTCATCTTATAATTAAATTTTATAATAAAACCAAGTATAGTAATAATTATAATAATAATAATATCATTATTATTATTATTATCAAAAATTTATTTATTTATTTGATTTTATTTAACCCTCCCTTATTTTATTGTATTTTTAAAGAAGCGGTTGTATTATTTATTCTAAAAACTAGGTAACCTCGCGGGCCACGCACGATTACCTGCAGTCGGACACACAGTTGAGTATGTCGTGGTCAACCCGCGTCACCCGACACTGTGCACTTACAGCACTAAGCCATGTGCTCATCACACGACTTAAAAAAACACGCGCACTTGCATGCCACAACCCAATGCACATGGGTATCCATGCGGGCTGACCGCGCAATAGTGAAAAGAGCATCCAAAATTTTAAAACTCGACCCCTCGGCTACTGAAACTCAAAATAATTATTAAAACAATTAAAAATAATAAATCAATCAGGTCATGGTGTGACATTTTATTTCTTATAATGTATATTAATAACAATATTTTGAATATAATGTATGTTTATTGTGTAGGAAATAGATGATGACATGAAAATCATACCTTAAATCATATATATATGTGTGTCTGTGTGTGTGTGTGTGTATAACCTATTTATTACATATTTGTGATCATAATGTTTGGTTGTGATGATAAGTGTGACACCTCACATAAGATATGTGTGTTATTGTTTAATGTTTTTTTTTCAAAAATCGTATATTTTGATGGTTTTTATCTATTGTAGGAGTCTAAAGTGGTTGGGAGAAAATAGTTTTGGAGTTGTACTTGGTGTGATTTAAATTTTTTCTATAGTTTTGAGATCATATAGTAAAAAAAGGAGTTGTGACATGGAGAAGGACCGTGTAAGATAATTTTTCTTAGAATCAGCGGTTGGTCATGTCGTAAGGAGAGATGTTATAGCATGAAGATCCAATGTATGAATCAATTTTGGAGTTAGAGGAAGAATCATGCCAAATCATAGTTTATTGTTCTATGAATTATTTCATTTTGTGTGAAATTGAGTTCTAGAGGTTTGGGAGGGGTATTCTTTATCAATGAACATAGTATTGTGGATACCTCATTCAAGATACAATGGGTAGATGTGGATTCATGGTGCTACTCTAGAAGGGGATATTATTCAATGAGGCACAAGTTCTTTCCACAATGGGTGGATGGGTTATTATTAAGGATTTTTTATTGTGGGATGTTACAACTATAGAAAATAGGGCATTTGTGGGGTGGGTTTCAACCACAGCTAAGTGGTTAATTTTTGTTTATCTGAGAAGGTTTTAGAAAATACCCATTATTTCATGAGTATTTTCTAAAACCAATGCCATTTAATAGTGAGTTGGTAGCGGTGTATAAAAACATTTTCAAATATAAAATTTTATCTATTTTATACAAATTTGTTATATTTTACTGGTGATTTAAAAAACCACTACAAAACGAATAAATAAAAAATGAAAATTTTAATTACTTGTTAATAGTAAATAATTAACAATTATTTATTATTTAATGAATATAACTTGGATATTTATTATAAATAGTTTAGTATCTTTTGATAATATTGTTTTTGTGATTGTTTTTTTATTTTAGTTATGATAGAGTTCGAGGAGTTATTTTGGAAACAATAATTATGTGTTAATACTAAAAGTGTTTGACAATGTTTTCTGAACAAGTTGTGAAGGTTTCCATAATAAGCCAGATTATTATGTACTAATAATTAATTTATTAACATCAAAATGATTCTCAGGATTAAACTCTAGTTTTTATGAGATTGAATAAAGGAGGAGAAATCAAAATTTTATGTATAAAGCTTATGTTTCAGTTTTATAATGTTCATGAAAAAAGTGATAAAGTTGAAGATGATGATCAAATAAGCAGTATAAAGTCCAAAAAAATAATTCTACATCACAATGTATTATTATGTTTTTTGATAGACAGTTTTTATGAAGTTTAATTGTAATGTGATGAAGTTTCAAAATGTATAAGGTTTGAAGATATGAAGTTGTGAGATTTATACGAAAATAATATTGACCAATGAAGCTTTCATCAGACATTTGGAAATAAAATATATATTATTATTGTATCAAAAGATAAATTCACTATGGTATACTAGATAGATGGGTACAAAGTTACATCATAAAAGGATATATGTTTTTCATTAGATAGAGTTATGTTTGGAATGTCTATAGACTATGTTCAAACTAGAATATGATTATAAAGTCCATTATGTGAACTTTTTCAAAGTGGTGCTTGTAGAGAAAATTGGGATGTCTACTAGAAGAACAGTGAAAAAAGGACAATGGATATAATAGAAAAGTATTTACCAGTCTACCTGATAAGGAAGAAGGAATTACTTCTAATGGGGAGAGATAATATTTCTCTATTGAGTTCGAGTGGATAAGTTTTTTCAAACATACAATGAACTAATAATTCTAAGCATAAAAGCCAATAGTGGTTTGATTGGAAAGCCTAAGGAGTATTACCATATTGAGATATCAATTTTTATCTGATATAATTTTTTAGAATTTATAAATGATTTGTTTTTGAGAGGTATATAGAATAAAAAGTATCAAACAATGAAATATGATGTAATTAGATGGACATTTTAATAAAGTTATACGAGACTGAGTTTTTTTATCAACATTTGATGTGTATTTTCAGTGAACATAGGATTCTTAATAGAAGATATTAAAAAATCATTAGAAATATATTGATGGATGAAATTATATGAATTCCACTAAAAATATGAGTCATGTGAATAGAATCAGACAGATGAATATTAGTGGACTGGACTGAGTAAATCAGAAAATACGAACTGGATTGAGTGGAGTCAGAAAGAATATAGATGGATGAATATGTTCTTATGAAGGATGTAGATACAATTTTTGATGGATATAGTTTTGATAAGAGTTAAAAAAAAGTTTTTAAAGTCCTTAACTATGCAGAATCTAATATTTTGATTAGTATTATTCAATATTTTCATGTTTGATGGATTTTTAGGAAAAGGTTGATTCCTAAATACTTTTGAAGATAGATTGAGTTTTCAAAAAAATCAATAATGTTCCACAAAAAATTAGAGATGTCCAAAAATGTTGATTTGAGCATTAAATTAGGAATAAGAGTTTTGATTTACTGTATTTTCATAGGGAAGTGATCCTATATAATGGTATAAAAGTATAGTAAAAAGATAGACTATTAATGCATGAGAGATAAATACAATGTTTTATAGGATTTTTAATAAGAGTAGTGTGAGTTTGTAACCAATGTCTCTTCTATTTGAAGAAGATGTACCAGATAAAAGTTTACCAGATTGGAATAACTGATAGAGTGTGAGGCACACCCAATGAAGTAGAACTAAATAAAGGTAGAGATGCATCAGAGGGAGTCACATCAGATGAAGATTTTATCAAATGAAGGATTTTTTAATAAACATTTGTGACTAGTTAAGAAATTATTATTACCTTGTTTTGGATCTAAAGTATAAAAACATTTTAATTAAAATTAGTCTTAATAATTATTTATTAGGACACAAAATTTGATCAATGAGTGTTATGTAAATTTTATTCACTTTATATCATAATGAATATCCATGTACTGACGAGAGTTTCCACAATATGTATATATCCACCCACACTGGGGGATAATAATGTAAATCTTTTGTGTATTTATTTATATTCCTATATTTTCTTACATGTCTAGTTTTGATAAAATGTTCCAAATTATGTAAAATCTAACAAGTTTTAGGGGTTTATTTTAGGTGAAAAAATTATAAAATATCACCACTGATTCACCCCCATTCTTTGTGGGTTTCTAATTCATAGGAACATAAAGTGGTTTCAATGAATCACGGTTCCCTTTTAATTATCCATAATTATCTTATGATGGATAATAAAAACATTATTAATAGTATATGTATTTGTATCTTCAGTGACAAAAATTTCATGTCTAGAAAAACAGAACAATACCCCCTCTTCTATCCTTTTACTTGGTGATGATGGGTATCAAAAAACTATGTAAACATGGGATGAACTCGTAAGTGTCTTATAGAGAAATATAAAAGTGAAATAGACAAATATATAAATCTATATAATAAATATTGAAGATATTTTAATGATATATTATGAAACTATTTATGACACCAAAGTTAATTATGTTTTTAGAAATATCGTAGGATTTAGAGATGTTCTAGAAGATTCTAAAATTGTGAAGATATATATGAGAAAATTTAAATATAGGTTTGATCCTAAAATATCTACTCTAGGAGAATAATATGAATTATACCATGATTAATTGTATAAATTTTTTATTTTATATGATATAGGGAACGATCTTGAATTCATAATGAAGATTGAGGAAGAAATGATTTTTGAAGATTTGAACATGATGAAAATTTATGAACATGAATATGAGATAATGGGACTCAGTGAATAAAAAGATAATGAAGTTAATGATGAAGTTAATTATATAATTATTCCAATTGTCTCTAAAAAATATAATTGGTAGTTTCATGTACAAATTCAAACTCACACAAAAATATTTCGCGTGTGGAGGGATTTGAAATTATACTATGAATTATATAAAAAAGAATGTTTGAGAATATGATAATGATTTTGGAAGAAAATAATTTCTAAAATAATTGGACAAAAATTTTACGGAATATAATAAACTGATTGGAAGTAAGAAATGGTTCATTGGAAAAAATGAAATGATTATTTTGAGTAAGAAATTTGGGTATGACTATACTGAAAAAAGAAGCAGAAGATGAAAAACTTGAGATGATATGATCCTTCTTTTATAATTTTTTAATAAATTAATATTTCCTTAAAAAGGAACATGATTACATTTAGGAGATTAAAATACAAAAGTTGAATGTTACTAAATAAGGAAATACGGTGAATGATCTTGAAGAAAAACTTACTATCAAGGAAGAAGAGCTATGTAAGACTCAATCAAGTTTTTTGAGGAAGAAGAATAATTTGAATAAAATGAAATAGAATTTAAAAACAATCCATGGATATAGTGGTAGAAAAATATAAAGGTCTTTAAAGAACCCATCCCAAAAATTAGGCTAAATATACACCCACTAAAAATGAAATTTCACCCAATTATACTAACTATGCAAGTGATAGAAACAACATTGGAAATGCTTGGACTAAGAAAGGATGTGATAAAAAAATAATTTTTATGGAAGTTAAAAATAACCATTCAAAGAATATTTCCCCATGATAAGGGAAAGAAAATTCATAAATATAGGTTAAACCTCAATAATATTTTTATAAGAAAAAAAATTATTCTATAGTTGATTTTGGTTTAGTGAATATTGTTGGTGTTTTGGTAAATATTGGAACATGTGATATAATTTTCTATATAACATTTCTCCCACAATAAATATGCATGAAATAATGGACAGTAATAGTGTAAGATAATAAATTAACTTTCTTATGATTTAGGAAGAAATAAAAATATCATCAGAAGTTAAAAATATCTCATTAATTTATTTATATTTCTTGGAAGAAGTTTTTAGAAGGTGTGACCAAACAAGTCACGATGATAAATAATTTATGACAATACTTCAAATAAAATTTTCTTATACTTAATAAAAAAATCTAATATAAGATTAATAAAATTTAAGGTATAGTTTTATATTGATACTAGTCTAAAATATATCAAAAATGAATAAACCATTAATTCTTGATAATGTTTATTCCTCACATGTGATTGGTTATATGAAAATATTAAAAAAATGTTTAATAACATTAAGGGGTAACAGTTGCCTTTAGAAACTATATTTCCTTAAATATTTGAAGAATTGGAAAGGTGAAGATTGAATTTCAAAACCTGGATTCAAAGGAAGTAATTTTTTTTGCTGTTATTGAGCACAACTTATTGAGTGTTATCAAAATTAGAGATTATTATAAGGAAGTTTTATTTATAAAATACTATTGAATTATCCAATGTTTGAAATATGGAAATTTTATTACTAAGGGATAAAGAACCAAAAATAATCTATTCTATTTTGTAAATACTTATAATTAATTATAATTAATAATTTAGGTTTAAAACAAGATTTTAAATAAGATATATGGAAATACTATCCACAAAAGTATGAGAACAATTTATAAATAGGATGTCGTAAGAGGTGTACCGAAAAATGAGAGAAAATTTGATTTGTTTGGTAAACATTTCTTGAAAGAAGGATAGTTGGTAAAATACATAATGAATGTAATATTGAATCATCTAGTCATATTTATCTCAAACTCTCTAATATTTACAGTCCAATGATACATTATTCAAAAAAAGGGATTTTTACTTTATTACATTCATTAATTATTTCACCTGGTTGACCAACATAATTTATAAGAAACATAAATCAAAGAGATGTTTAAAAAAATTAGAAGGATTTTTATAAAGATATGCATGTATGTATACTAGATTTGAATCCAAACAAGGAAAAGGAGAAAAAATGAAACTCTTTCAAGTACCATCTTAAGATTCGTGAAATCATACACCAATACAATTCTACATACACTCTTCAACAAAGTGGAGTTGAAAAAAGAAAAAAATAGAAGATTAGTTAAAATGGGATGAAACATTCTCATTGAATATAAAATTATGATGTTATTCTAGAGAGAATTTGTATGTACAAATATGCATGTGAAAAACAAATTCTTACATTGAATGAAATCATAAATGAATCTCTTTAAGATGTGGTATGATAAATAGATAAAAAGTGAAATAAATTGATGTTTTTGGGTTTCCTTTGATAATAATGATACAAAACACAGATTTTGGAATGTTTAATGAAATAATAAGAAGGAAGTTACTTCGGATATTTAGCTGATAGAAGAAGTTACAAGTGCTATAATTAATGACTACATAAGTTGGTTGAACTCTTTGATGTGAAATTTTTTGGAAACTAATCCACCATAACTAATGTTTTTTTAGATTTCAAGGAATAATTTTTCATTGATATAATGATTTCTTCCAAAAATGATAATTATAAAAAAGATTAACATGAGTTTAGTATTTCACAAGAAGATTTAAATCAGAAAAGCGATGCGGAAAAAATGAATGAAAAAAGGATTCTAAAGTTATGAAATTTAAAGAAAACTTATCAAATTAGATAACATTGTTGTACATCAAGATTCTCTAGTTCAAACAACATCGAAATTGAGATTTCATAGTAAAATTATCTGTATCTCATATGTTGAACCATGGTCATTTTAAAAGGTATTTTAACATAAAGAGTTGTTAAATTATATGAATGAAGAGTTAGAAAAAATTGTGAATAAGGAAACTTGATGTCATATTATAGGACCAGTAGGAATGAATGTTATAGGAACAAAATGGGTGTTTTGAAATATTCTCAAAAAACATGGATAAATCTCAATAAATAAATCGTGAATATTTGGGAGTAGTTTCTCACATGTGGAAGGTATTGATTTTGAGAATCTTTTCCCCCTATTCTGAGACTTGAGACTATAAGATTATTCATGGCAGTCAGTACTAATTGTTATTAAAAAGTCTATTAGATGGTTTCCAAGTCATATTTCTTAAATAATGAAATTAAAAAAGATGTATATATTGATAAACCCATTGAATTTAAAGTTGATAAATATATAAACATGGTGTATAAGCTCAATAATGATTTGTGTGGATTAAAACAGACCCCTTTATCATGTTACTCAAAACATGAAAGTTCCCAAAATCATTTGAACTTTTCTAAAGAAAAATTTCTTATAAACTTATGTGTGAAGGGGATGAAAGTAGTTACCCGAATTTACATTGTTAATGGAAATGATATAATTTTTTTCGTAGACAAGGATGAAACTTGTGAATAAATTTATGGGGAAATGTAAATTAAATTTGAGATGTTAATTCTTGTAGATATATATTTCTTTCTAGGATTATAAGTAAAAAAAGTAAAGAGACACATTCGTATCTAAATAAAATTATTCCAAGGGGTCGTTAATATTTTTTCATGACAGATTCGAAATAAGTTTCTAAACTTATCTATATTGGTATAAAGTTTCATGAAGAAGATGACGGGAAAAAGTAGATATGAATATTAGACTATCATACTAAATCAAACCATAAATCGTATATACTGTTACTTTGTGTGTGTGATGTTATATTTATCTAAAGGAATCTGACTTTGTGAAAGATAAATGAATACTATATATTTTAAAGGAAAACAATTTTTGGATGATGTATTAAAGAAATTTTGAGATGAACTTTATTGGGTAAACTAATATTGATTGGGATGGAGATAGTAATGATAGAAAATAATAATTAGGATGGAATTTATTCATAGAACGAAATTTGTATGAAATTGAATTGTAAGAATTAATGTTCTATTACGTTCAGAAAAATAGACATAAAATAAGTTTCTGCCACCCAATCCTATACAAAAATGATGTGGATGAGTGTTTAGATGGATTATTTGAGGGTCAATTTTGGCAAAAAATTAAATACTATTTTTAGTAATACTATTTACATTGATATTTTAAAAGTTATTTTATAAAATTCTAGTTCAAAGAACCATGATATGATGTATTATATCATAAAATAGAGTGTTATTGGTAGATATGTTATTCTTGAATATATTTCAAGAACCCATCAGATTTTTTATGTTATCTCCAATTAAATATAAAGGAAAAGAATTGAGGAATTGAGGTTGTAACTACATGTTTAACCACTATAAATTACCTAATAAAATTCATTATTAATTTCCCCCAATGATCCATTGGATTCTATATTTAAAGGGGTACAAGATGCATATCATTGTTAGAAGTAAAAACTCAATTCTCTATCTTTTGGGATTTTAAGGATAGAGTTATCTTAAAATGGTAAGAGTAAAATATTTAGGGGAGTTAATCATTTTATGGACACAAAATTTCTTTTCCTTGAGGTATACATTTAAATTAAAATCATTAAATTATTAAAGAGTGTGGTGTTCATTCATTCTCTTTAATAAAGGTGTCGATTTGATAAAACATTGAGAAAATATTTATTAATATTGTTATGAATGTTTCCAAAAAAACCAAGGGGTGTGATTGAAAATACATTGTTTTTTTCTTAATGTGTTTTTATTAATTTTCAAAAATATTTGTGTGAATGTGTTTTTCATTTTTAGAAAAGATAGAGTTGATGGGTTTTTTGAAGAAACTATCTATATGTGATGCTGCTAAAGGTATTTAAGAACGTTTTATTATAAACTTCAGAATGTTTCCTTACTATGTCAGAAGATGATTTTATGACTCTCAAGTTCTGGAATTCATAAAGATACTCATGATTAAAGTAAATTTTCTATAATTTTAGATAATGGAGGATCATTCAATGTTCAATATACAAAGTTTTAATTATAATTTAACAATTCTCAAGAAACAATTTGAAGAAGTTGAAGCTGATGATCAAATAAGAATTATGAAGTACAATGAAAGAACTTCATAGGACAATGACTTATGATGTTTCTAAATAGATAGTTTATATTAATTTAAATAATCATGTATTGAAGTTTCAAGATACATATATTTCAATAACATGTAGCTTGGAAATTCATGTTGAATGAATGTTAACCTCTGATGTTTTCATGAGACAAAGGTTAATCGGATAAATACATTGTTAATCCAGCAGAAGAATAATTCTATGAGGAATACCAGATGGACAAGTATAATGTTGCATTACACAAGGATGTATGAATTTCACTAAATTGAGTGAAGATTTAAAGGTCAAAAGAACATGTTCAAACGGACAGTTGATCTCAATGTCTATCATCTGAATTTCTTCAACATGGTATTGGTGGAGTTAAATGGAAGTCTAATAGAAGAAAAATGAACAAATTACAGTGGATAGATTAGAGGATAGTTCAAAAATATAGAAAACATGTATTAAAGAAGTAAATTATATGGGGATATATGGTATTTATAGACCAATACCTAATTGATATATGTTTAAAAAGATACATTGGAATGATAGGTCTGAGGGAAGATGAAAAAGGTGATTGGGGAATGAAATATGAGGTGTTATGTTGGACAAAGAGATCCATTTCTATCAGATAATTGTTTTTTGATGTTTGACGAGAGTGTTTTTTGAGAGATTAGTGGATGGATGAATTTTGGAAAAATAAATATGATGAAATTATAATGTATTTTCTATGTTGTTTTACCATCTTATGTTTTGAGATACAAATATTGTATAATGTTGAGCAGATATAGGATTTATAGTTTGAGACACGCCAACTCATCAGAGAGATCATGAAATACAAGCTTATGTAAAACCCAGTGAATAGATGAGGAATTTGAAGAGAACTGTACAATCAATGCTCAGTGTACTGGACTAAGTCAATCAAATAATGTATACCAGATAGAGGGGAGTTAGATAGAATTGTTCCAGACAAAGATATTCTTATCAAGGATCCAGACATACATCTCTTGATAATTATTTTATAATATTTAAAAAAAATATTCCTTTAATCATTATATTTATGAGTTTTTGTTCAATGTTATTATTTATTTCATAGTTTTAATGATGTTTGAGGAAAGTTCAAGTCTTAAGTAATTTTGAAGAAAGGATGAGTTTTCCTGAAATGTAAAGACAATTCCAGAATGTTTGAGAGGAGTCTAATGTAATTGAGTTGAGTGGGAAAACCCAAATTTTAGTTTTTTGGTCCCTCATTTTCTCATTGAATCATGTCTATATAAATGAATCTAAATAATTCACAAAAAATCACTATTTATATTAGGGAGAGAGGGAGATTTTTTGTGCTGATGGTTTGTAAGAAGATTTGTGTAAGTTTCCAACCATGGGTTCTTTTTGTTATGGAAGAAGTATTGGATAGAGGTTCTGGATAAAAATATATGAGATTGAAGTACAAGACCTTGTGTGTTCTGCACCATATAGAGTTAAACTGGAAGAAGGATGAGACACAATAGATAGAGTCACACCTGGTGAATAGTGTACCCGAATGAAGGATTTATAGACAATATTTTGTGAGATGTTAAGAAAAATTTCTTATCATATTTTTTCTTGGATTTATAATAAAACTTATTAACTAATGGGAGTCTATATAAAAATCTATCATGTTATAGAAGGATCACAATGGTTGTTATCTCAATTTTATTCACCTCATATCATAGTTAATAACCATGTACTAATGAGAGTTTCCATGACAAGGATGTATTTAACCACACTAGGTGGGAACCTTGTATATCTGGTGTGTATTTCATTACATTCCTATATTTTCTTAATAGTGTTGTTAAGATATAAATTTAAAAAGGATAGAAACTCTAATAAGTTGCAAGGGTTAATTACAAGTGAATAGAAATTGTAAACGATCACTGTTGAATCAGTCTCACTTCTTAGTGGTTCTCTCAATATTGTGAACATAATTTAATAATTATTATTTATTATTTTAAATTATTAATAATTTATTGTTTAAAATTTTAATTAATTATTAAATGTGAGTTATTAATTATTACTTATTAATAATTAATATATAGTAAATATTGTATGACAAAAAACATTATAAATTATTAATTTAACTATATTTATTAATTATATAAAAAATTTGAATGTTAATTAGTAATTTGAAATTAGTAATTATTTATATATGTATTTATTTATACACACATATACTAATATATTAAAATCATGGCTAAAAATTCCTCACCTAGCTAAGGCTATAGGAGAAATTAAAAATCACACTTCAGCTTCCCATGAAAATAACTTTTTATCCTGGAATTCATTTGTACTTCTCAATATATAAAAGAAAAGATTATAAAAAGAGCTATGCTCATATTTGAAAATAATAATAATAAATATTATTAAAAAAATCAATTAATGTTCTAATAGATGTTGGAAAACATACTTTAGGGTTAAGAGGTCATAACTATTGACATGGGTGCCCGTTTGGGATTCAACACCTGTCAAATCAATGCTTATGAATATCTCAATGATGTATCATATTAGAGAACTGTATAAAATATTTTTTATTCATCGAAATAGTCCTAATGAGACTCTAAGTTTAGTTTTATTATTAACTACCCATATTTTAGATCTTTGGATGACATTTCTACTTCATTTAAGAGGTATTTCTTATACTTTTTATGTGGTGTATGAATTTATTCCATGGGTTTACATCCATATTAATATGATTATATTGAAATTTTAGTAGTCATCCATCTTTTTATGATTTAGTTTTCTAACATGCCTTATGTACTAATGATTTCTGTAGTTTATCAAATATGAGATTCATCTCGCATGGGAATTCCAAGGCTTGAATTTGGATGAAATTCATGGTTAAAATTTAGTAGTAATAGAAATTAGTTATGGTGGGAAGTTAAAGGTTAAAAATTGTATGTGGGTCTGTGTTTATAAATATTTCAATGTTTGTATATATATATATGATTATATATATTTATGTTTACATATATATATATATATTATGTATTTGTTATAAATATAAATGTCTATGTGAGTTTATGTATGTAAATGATTATATATATATATATATATATATGAATTTTTACATATATATTTACGCAAATTTGTTGATATTTATATATATATTTATATATATTTATATGTATTTATGTATATTTATGTATATATATATATATTTATATGTGTTTATATATATATATATATAATTACATTCAATTATATATGCTTATATATGTATTTTTATTTATATATATATAGGTAAATCTATTTATATTTACATATATTTATTGATATTTTTCATATATTTTTATAAATTGGGATCTGTGTTAACCACCTCTTTATGCGGCATGAAAGAATGGGTTTTCAAATATATATATATAGGGAAAGGATTTCCATAGGTAGTATAATAAAACTATATGAGTGGTACTATTCACTATATTTTGGGTTTCGAGCTATAGATTTTGGGCTTCAGGCCGTAGGGCCTCTAGGCTATCCTAGGACTTTGAGCCATAGGGCCTTTGAGCCATAGGGCCTTTGAACCATCATCAGTTTTACATAGGTTTCATGGTTAGAATAAGTGATTTATTTAACAAAATAGGCAGATTATGTAGTATAGAGACACAAAAGTGCCATGATTTGGGTGACCTCAAAAAAGGGATGGGTGTGTGGAACCTATCAAATGTCATTTTCTCATTATAGATTTGTGAATTGGGGTAGAGGGGTTCCCAGCCATGTGACTATCTGTATAGTTAGACTTGTTTTACAACATGACACAAGAGGAAGGATAAGTGATGTGGCACCACATTTTCATCGTCACTTGGATGACTAGAAATAGAGATGATTGTGTTAGAATATATTATCCGACCCTCTTCCCACATATTGTTTCTGGAATGGAGGGGTGTCCTTCCATGTTGCATTGAAGAGAATCATGTTACAACAATTGTTGGTAAGGGATGACACAAATTTTATATTGGTAACACAGTGTGATGAAAATTGACTTGGGTAGTGACATAACACATGACTGGTGACACAACATGATGTGTGGTTCTCATTCAGAACATTGATTTATCTCCATTAGGGGAATTTGTGCTACATCCAGTTGGGCCTTTGCTCCATAAAGATCCTATTGTTGAATCTTTCAGTTGATGTCTTTGATGTTTCATCTGATTCTCTTACCTGCTATTCAATTTTCCAATACCACCTGGTCTAGAGTTCTAGTTTTTTGTAATGGGTTCAGAGGTAATGGGTGAGGCATTGATGGTAGCCTAGGATGCACAACCTATGATTATTCTAGGTGGATATTGATGTTTTTTTTCTTGATTTTTGAGAAGTTTGTTTCTTGTATAGTGGTTATATTGTGCATATAGTTTACAATTTCTTTCTTCATAAGAAGGATTTGATGATCTAGTGAAGGTAAAAAATATTTTTGGAGGCCTTATAAGACTTCAACTCTACTCTGGAATCATGTCCCATTGCTCCTCCCTAGGTTAGTTTGATGTGACAGTTCTCTAAGAAGCTTTGGGAGTTGTTTTTTGAGTATCCAACATTGTTCCATGAGGTGATACCTATATTTGGTTGCATGTAGTGATTATGGGAGGTGGTTTTGATAAAGACTCTAAAATGTCTGGTTTTCAATGGTGATGAATTTGATGATAATATTATTTTTCATTGATTATGATGATAAAATGTTTTTTGATGGGAACAAGTGCGAGAGATGATGATGTAATGTTGACATGATAGGTTTTAGTTTGGAGATAACTGACAGGAAATGTAGTATCTATAGTTTTTTTTAGATATGTATAAAGAATATGGTGTCGTATGGTGGTGGTCCAGATGGTTGGAGTTGATGGACATGGAAAATATTTTTGTTTGATATTGGGGACTCTTATCCTACTCTTCTCTTACTTCGGGATCCATTACGCATCTCCTAGTAAAGCTTAGTGCATTGACTTTCAAAGATATTTTGGAATTTATTTATTGAGTGGTCATCAGTATATGAAGCATGTACTTCATCATCATTATTCCTTCTTTTGGGTTCACTCTAAATTTTATATTATTTTAATTCATTAGTATCATCATTAGAGGTGATGTTTCTTGGTTTAAATGGGTGGTTGTGATGTTCTCTATAGTTTTTCAGTTCATCCCAAAGATGGGTATGTGGAGTTGATTGGGGGAGATAGTGAATTGGATGATGGAATCATTATGTGAAGAAGATGGTATAAAAGATAAAATTACATGGTTGAAGGGGTATTTTGAAGCTTTTCTTAGATCGCTGATACTAGTTTGCGACAGGTCTTTGTCTCTGTGGTGGGGACACAAGGGTGGTTTTTTATCAACACTGATATGGGGAAGCCTGGGGTTTGAGATTGGTGATCGAGGAACCTATCATTTTCACTGTCATCTAACTCACCCAAACTCTTTATTTTCATTTTAGTGTTTCAAATTTTAATTTTGGTCTTGCGGTTTTTTTGTTTAGGTGTTTAGTTTTTTGGGATCAGTTATATTTGTGGTTACCACTTAACCTAAAATTGGATTATCAAAAAATTATTTCACTATGAGTGATGTTATTTATATTTATATATAAATAAATGTATATATATATACATCTGTATATGTACATGTATTTATATTTATATATAAATACATTGAATTATATATATATATATATATATATATATATTTGTATATATATAGTGATGTAAATTTATTTACTATTATATATATCTATATAAATTTATATGTATTTATGTTTAGTTAAGAATATATATATTTATATATATTTATATGTATTTATATCTATTATATGACTATATATATAAATATATATATTCATATGTGTGTATTTATATATATTTAGTGAGTATATATATATATATATATTTATATGTCGAAATAAGCTGGGATTAAAACCCCTATATTAAAGAAAGAAAAAATAAGGATCTGGAGAGAATGGGGAAAGATAGATAAAACCATCAACCATTCTAAAAAAAGTCTCATTACAAGCATCCAGTCAAATTATCTCCAAATACCTTACAGGAGAACCAAGAATCATATTGTGATAACCTCCCTTACTTCCTATGTATGTCATCCTAATCTCTAATTTTTTGGTTCCTTACAAGTATACCAAGTATCCCTATACCCAAGATTCATGATGGACAACGAATTTAATATATTCTCCACATTCTATTTATCCTCGAGATCACTCCCTGGTTGGTTGTTCTCTTGGTGATCAACAATAATTTGAAAGAAGATGAAAATCTCATCAACACCATTGATCTTGGCCACTACATTATAATCATGGGATATAATATTCACTTATTTCTATAAATATTTTGAGGAAGATTCACTACCACTGATATAGGGTCCCCAATTTCCCCATCCTTCATCTTATGAGAAGAAATACCATGAACTCCATCTGAAATATCCATCTTATGATTGTAGATTTTTGACACATGAAAGTACAATATTAAATATTTGTCTTACGTTTGTGGGGATGAGAATCAATTAATAACTTCTCCGAAACTAATTGCATGTTATCCTCATTCTATGTAGCCATTTTTTTTCAAACTCTTTATGATTAGATAGTGGATTTTAATCCTCAATATCAACCAAGTTACCACGAATCCCATCCTTATACCATTTTCCATTTTGTGAAATAATTATTATAGAATAATTATACACTATATCCTCCCATTATTTAATATAAATTCTAAAACCCACCCCCAAAATGTTATAGATTTCAGTTAATAACATTCCTAGGAGACCCCATCACCAACCCCTATGTATCATGTGCTACTATACACTAGGAAATTGATCCAATAATTCTAGGTGTGTAGTTTTTTTCCGTATGGAAGTTGTTACAAATTTTTTTATAGAAACTAACTAATTGCCTTTCCCCCAAAGGTTGAATTGTAATTTGAATTAGATGAAAAATGTTACCGGAATGGAATAATCTATTGGATGTAATATTTCCCAAGAAACATTGATAAGCTGGTAGAAGGATTATTCCCTCGACCTATCTCACAAGAATTGGATGAAACTCTATCTAAAAGGATGATCCATCTAAGGTTAACCTAAAATTTAGTCTAATCTAGAATACCCCTCAATAAATAAATCATTTATAACACTCAATCTTTCCACCATTGGAGGTTCCAAAAAAGTTATGTCCTTTTTCTTGAGGATTGAAAAAATATTCCTTTTCTAATATCCCCACAACATTATTTTTCACCTTTATTATTATTTAAACAATAACTTTGATCATTCCCATATAATTAATACAAACAAAATAATTAAATCACGTCTAAAATTAAATTTATTATGTCCAATTATTCTCGGGTCCAAATAAAATTGAGGAACCATATAATAATCAATTTGAAATTCAAAATTCATAATATTTTGTTGCCATAAAAACATTATCAATTAGTTTAGAATACATATAAACAACAATTAACATATGATGAAGGTGAAAAAAATTGGATTTTTTTGTTTCTTTTTCTATTTTAATTGGGACTCTAATAGACAAAGCCACATCATGTGATATTCTAGGATTCCAAATATTCAAATCCAGTCCATCAACCCTTATCTAATTAGACTGATGATTTTATCACCCCAAAGGGATTTAAATCGATATTTTATTACTATAAGAATACCAACCCCGGTTTGAAGGAGACAATGGGATATCCTAATCCTTTCATCTTGATCTTTACTAAAAGAAAAAATTAAAAGAAAGAAACTATGACACCTGGAGAAACATTTATAGAGGGTGAAACCATAGATTGTCAAGATATGTTCCTTTAAATCCACTAAAAACCATGATTTTGATCCTTTATGAAAAATTAGGTGAGATATAATAATGTGATTACCTAATTTGATCCATTAAGAAAATTTTTCCTAGTTATAATGTTTATGAGATATATTATATTTTAATGAATTGTTCCTATGGTCACACCATAAAACTGGGATAATGATCAGTTTACTCCATTATCATGGGTTTTATAACCCAGTTATTTCTTATAATGAATAAGTAATATCTATACCTTATCGATATATTTGTGTGTTTGTGTGTGTAGTTGGGGTCTTACCTGTGTGGTAATAGATACACATAATCCTATATTAGACTCAAATTACAATCTAATTGGTGTAATAATTTCTATAATACTGTACTAGTATTTTAAAAATGAAGCTTTTGTAGTGGGGAAACTATAAAAATCTTACTGTTTATTTGAAAAGTTGTTTCATGCCATGTACGAGGCCTTCTGGCCAGTAGGCCTTCTGGCCACTAGGCCTTCTAGCCATCCATGGTGGACCTTTGGTCATTATATGGGGGTAGTTGCATGACAAGTGGAGTGAAAGACTTTGAAAGATTCATAAAAAAAGTATTTGGATGGATAAGGAAGCATATTTCTAGATTGTATGCGCTCAAACTTGTTCTAGACCCCAATGTGAGGTAGCAATGGTAGACCATAAATGAATATTTGGAGAGACATGATTAAGGTAAGTGGATATAAGGTGGGGGATAAGCTTCTCTAGTGTGGGTCTTTTAGCAACATTTTAATCGAATTTGTACCTATTCATATTCAGGTTTTGTAGTTTTGAAAGAATTTTGGGCCTTTATACCTTTAGGTAAATTGTGGATTCCCTCTCAATCAAGCTAAAAATAGGGATTATGATGATAATAAAATAAAAATACATAGTGCATATATATATATAATTAAATATAATTAAACATATTTTTTTATTTATATACATTCATGAAAATTTATTTATATTAAAAAACACTCAATATATCTTTAAATATATATTCATATATTGAAAATGTTGTATATAACTATATTTATACAAATTTATTTGTAAATATAATTTAATATGTTTGTATTTATAAATTATTAAAAAATATATGCAAAAACAAATATATAAATATATATATATATATATATATGAATTTACACAAACACAAGTATATATATATATATGTTTATTGGAGTCTTATTATTCTCCACATGAAGGGATTAGTAGAGTGGTAATGTAATTATAGAACAACCAAGAATTGATTTCTTTTATATTTCTCTCGTATTCTCTATCCTCCCCTCTTCCGATTCCAAAAACCCATATTTAGGAAATTTTCACTAATTACATTAGATCCTTGTGGAAATGGGGTTAAAATAAGTGGGATATTGTTTGGAATGGATAGAGGAAGATTAGAGAGAATGAACTAACACAATTATGAGTTTTTTCATTAGAGGTACATCACTGCCCAAATTTTCCTTTTGGTTTTATCTAAATTGGAATGAAGTTTGAATCGTTTTTATGTATCTTACTGAAGACTTTTTCAGTAGTAAACTCAAGGGTTTTTCGAGAATGATATTGGACCCATTTCTGGATCGTTTAGTGAGAATATGTCTCTTGATGATTCTTACCTTGATTAAACCTAAATAAAAATAATGAATTAATATGTATGGATCTTGATGGATCTTGATGCTCCAATTTCATACATGGATGCGGTCTTGTTTGTGACATAGGAGGCTCTATTATTTTCACTTTTAGTGGTTCCTATGGTCTGGTTGATTCTCTTATTCTAGAGTCTTTCATAATGTGGGATGGTTTAGAAATGTTCAGTAGCATAAATATCTTGTTTTATTGTGGAAATTGACTCGATGATTATTGTTCACTCTCTGCATGGTTGGATAACGGTGCTATGTTTATTACTTATCTCATACAAAGATACAATGATGTTATTGATGATCACACTACCCTTCTCCACACATGGCTTGAAGGAAACTGGGCTGTGGATTTTTTGGCTTTCTGGGTAAGCTAAGAGAGCTCCTATAAATGTTTTACCATCTTTGGATCTCTTTTAATTAGTTCTATTGACATTGTTTGGGGTGATGATCTCGGGTTTCATCATTTTAGGACCCGTTGACCTTGTTGTCTATTTTTTTCTTCTTTGATAAAAAATTTAATTTAATGGGAAGGTTATGTATATTATTAATTAATTATGTAAATTTTTTATATTATTTCTATAATTGAGTATGGATCATATTTTCTGTGTTAGGGGATCATGGATGAAGAGAGTTCTTGATGATTGGTTGGATAGGGAAGAAGAAAGATGACTAAAGGTGACAACTCCATATTTGAGGTAAGAGATATGTAATGTTACCTATTTTATGGATGTGAATATATTTTGGGGAATGAAAATTTGAGTAAGAATTTATGAGAGGATAAATCAATGGGGAACCAAATTTGGTTTCCATTGATATTTTAGTTATGGGTAAAGTTTATCGAGATGAGGATAAGCCCTCTAAACCTTATGTGTTATTAGAAATATACTTCATACTCATGGTATGGAACTCCTATCTTGACTTTTAATCATTTTATACCACCCTCAAGAATTAATTGATGATTGAAAATCATATATTTCTTTGGTTGAAGGGTGGTTTGGGCTTCATGTTGGTATTCAGTATGATAAGTTCCATTGTGGATTCATCCTTTTGTGATGGGTGATGATATAAGACCCTAAGTTGTTTTGATGAAGGTTGGTATGACATGTGTGTTCTAGATAAATTATTATTTGTCTATGAGAAGAATAATATGTATAATATGTTTGGATGATCCATCACCATGAGAGGTAAAACATTTTATATGGTTATAGTAATGTGGAACGATGATTTAGGTTAGGTATGTGGATCACCAACCTAGTGTAAGTACATTATAGGGCTAGATAGAATGATAACCAAAATAGTTTTTGTATTTGAATGTTATAAGACAAGTATTATTGTTGATTCATCATGAAAAATGTTTCATAAATATTAAAGTTATAGATAAGGGATTATTTATTATGTAGTTGGGGGTAATTACAACTTTGGAGTTTCATGTGATATAGGTTGTATGTGATGATTCATGAGATGGTTATGATCCAGTTTGGTTCTGATGCTTCTTGATATGATGTAATGTGGTTTGAATATGATGTCTCGTGAGATTTTGTGATGTGTGTTGGATTCAATGCCTTATAAGATATTGTGAAATGGGTTGGAAATGTTTCCTACAAATATGTTTGTGGTGTGGGTTGGATGTTATGACTTCTGGGTTATTGTGATGAATGATATATGTGATGAATCTTGAGATGGTTTTGATGTGGGTTAGACATGATGCATCCTGAGATGGTTGTGATACAGGTTATACATGATGCTTCTCAAGATGTTGTGGTGTGGGTTTGATGTGGTTCCTCCTAAGATGTTGTGATGTGGGTTGGACAAGATGTATCCCAAGATATTGCACTGATTGTTGTATTTGTTTTTCCCATAATGATCTTGATATAGGTTGAATATGAAACCACCTAATATTATGCGATGTGGGTTTGGAGTGATGCCTCTCGAGATGTTGTGGTTTGGGTTGGATGCGATACCGGTTGGATGTGATGCCTCCTAAGATTTAGTGATGTAGGTCAGATATGATGCCACTAGAGATTTTTGGGGTATAGGTTAGGAATGATTCCACCAATATGTTGTGATATGGATTGGGCATGATGCCTCCCAAGATATTATGATATTAGTATGTCGTGATGCCTCCCAAGATGTAAAGATACAAGTTGAATGGGATGTGTCCTAAGTTGTTGGATTATAGTTTAGATGAGATACCTACCGAGATGGTTGTGATGTGGGTTGGATATAATTCTCCCTATATGACATGGTATTCCATTTTGTATATACTAAACTAGGATCGAGGATGTGTTTCTTATGTTAATTATAGTTTTTGAAAGTCCATTTTGTCACATGGATGAAAAGATAAGGTGAAAAAAAGAGAAGTGAATAATGCCAAGGGTTATACATTGTGCCAAAGCACCTACCGATAGGTCCCACTAGAACAATGTCTGCACATAGGGTTTACCTGCACATCTTGAGGTGTTATTATGGCCTAGACAGATGGGTCAGCCATCGACACCATCGAAGGCACACATGTGCATTATCCTGCACAAAAAACCTATGCATTGTCCTGGGTGACATACTTTTTTGATCCGTCATATTCATCAAGGGTCCCATGATTACCTATAAATAGGAATATGAGGCTCCTCATTCAGAATTATGGAAAATCCCAAAGAATACTTGAAGCTCTGTTTGGATGAGTCCTTCTCCCTACCCCTCAGAAACCTTTCAATTAACTCTCCAAAATCTGATAGAATAAGGAATTAAAGGGATTAGTTGATTCAATGTCCATCTTGGGTATACAATATAAGAAACCTAAGTGAAGATACCCTTTCCCCCTTAGTTTACCATACTAGTGATAAGGCTCATTCCAAAACTTGGGCCCAACATTAGATCCTTATGGGAACACTTGATGTGACCCTAGTATCCTAGAGCATGGCCATGCCCAAGTGTTGTTTTCTGGGTGGTCTATCTCCAATACATATTTTATCTTTTGCATGCCTTCAATTGTTAAATCTCTCTATATATAAAATTTTGAAAAATATAATACTCTCGAAATTTTTCTAAAACACATTTTGATACCAATTATAAGTAACAAACCATAAAAAAGACCTTCTAGTCCACAGGGGTCCTACCTACGCGATACCTCCTTTGTAGCACCGCAATTTTTTTTTTAACTTTTTAAATGGATTTAAACTTTTCTATATTTTAAATTTCACGAAAACCTAAATATAGATCGAATTATATGAAATAACTAAGTATGGTTTGCACTACATGCAATGCCATATTAATCTTGCACTACAAAGAACACTTAGATTATCTTTTGGTACACACAACACTATATTTGGATTATGTTTCACACAATGTCGAGTTCCATTGATATCTTTCATTACACACAATATATTGTTTTACAAAACTACAATGTACTATAAATATTATTACTAAAATATTTTTTAGTTACCACCTAGCAGTTTGATTGGAAATTAAAAATAAGATTTTCTAAAGTGTAAAAATATTATTAAAACATGTTTATAAAATGAGTCCTTTGGATATAATTTATTTAAAAATTAATGTAATAAGTATTTTAATATAATGAAATTACTTTCCTAAGAAATATATTTCAATTTTTCTCAATAAATTAAAAAACCAATTTTGATGGATTTTTTATATAATTTATATATTACATATTAAATCAAAAATTTTACACTCATCCAATATATTTGATTGGTGTAAGATAAAAATAAGTCCAATTTTACGAATAAATAGATATATTTTTCAAAAAGATAATTTTATCACCTTTTGATGGTGAACCCATTTTAAATATAATTTTTTACACTTTAATAATTATTATTTGAAAAAAATAAACTTCTTTTTTGAAATTGGAATATCAAATTTTACTTTGGTTGATTATTCGGTATTTTTTTGAGAATTTTAATTTTTTAATTAATTGTGAAAAAACCAAATTTTAATTGAAAACTGCACTATCATATAATTAAACCATATAGTTAAATTATATTTTAAATTTTGTTTAAAGCTAATTTAAATCAATTTCACATTGAAATTGGATATAAAAACAATTCTATCTTTTGAACATTTTCACATTAGAAAAACCTCTTGTTTCATCTCCTATGTGAGATTAAGTTTAAATTAATTTATTCCCCTTATGTGACTAGAATTTGGAAAAATGGTTTTCAGATTTTTAATCATTATAATTTATAAATTATAAATTTCTAATATTTTCAACTTAGTTTTCTTATTAAAAAAATTAGTGAAAGTAATTAATGGTATTTGCATCGATTAAGGTAAAAAAACTAGATTACTTAATAATTAATCTTTAATTTATGGACCCAAAAAACATCTAAACATGTAAAAAATCTATTGGGTGGAAGTATTTCGACCAAAAACCATATTTTATTAAATATATATAATTATTGGAGGCATAAGATGTAAGGAATACCTCTATATAGTGTTTACCTTTTTATATTTATGAGAATGTTACTTCTCCTTCTCTATAAAAAGGGCACTCACCCCCCTCACATCATCCCACATTTAAAGCCCTTTGTATCAAAGAAAACATAAAAAATATCCTACCACTTATTTCACTTCATTATAGAATCCTACCAATGGGAATAAAACAAACCAAAAAAGATTTTTAGTTCAAACAAATAGAAGTTACCCAAAGTCGAGGTAACATCCTTGCACATGCTCTTTTGTTTAATTATTTATCCACCTCTTAAATTATTATAATTACATGATAATATAATAAACTAAGTACACTAAATATACTTATATGTTGTTATGTTAAGGGTTATACCTACACAAACACACACTATCATCAAATTAGATACACAATCATTATTCATGTGTACAACGGATTACCACCTCACAATGTGATGTAGCTTGTTCTTCTATTTCCACCACTCATGGTTGGAAATGTTGATGTAATTTATGTTTTTTATATGATATATATGGAATTTATGATTTATTTTTGTATTAATAATGATTATATAATAAATACCATCATTATTTTCATTTTGGAAATACGATAACATCGTTTGTGGATGTGTGGACAACCACCACGTTAAAGTGATGGTGTTCATTCCCAATTTTCATAGAATGTATTAGGGATGAATTTAGTTAACTTGTATTATTTATATGAAATAATAATTCTTCATTAATTATAATATATTTTTCATGACCCATCCCAAAGGGGCCCATGTCGTGACTACCCCAATCCCACCTTCAATAGGCCACAGGCTAGTGAGTAGCACTAAGTTGGTATATCAAACAAATGGGAGGAATTTTCCTAAGTACATGTACACACGTACACATATCCAAGACCAAAATATTAAAATCTAAAAACAATAATTAAACAATTAATCCATATACTAAGATACCAACCACTAATTACTAAAAGAAATTAATGTACAACTGGGCCATAATATAGGCCCACCAAAAGAAAGAGTCGGAAAAAGTGAATGCACGAGTTCCTAAAACTAATCCACCTAAAAAAATACTTAAAGGAAAATTTATTGGTCATCTATCCAAAGATATTGGATCGAACCTCAAATGTATAGACTCTCCAAGCACCACCTGATCCTAGTCCACCTAGGACTCTGTCAAAGTGTAGATCATCTGAAGAAGACATGACGCGTGTGGTAAAATCCCATTCAGGGGTGAGTAAAACACTACTTAGTAGGATACCCCCAAAACACTATGTAAATACCACAAAATGAGCACCACTAAGAAGATATAGTCATATCAACATAGGTATGCATCCACAACACATATAAAAAGAACATCCAGGTATACTTATGAAGGATTCCAAGCCTAAAAGTCTCTTCCACTGCCTGCTACACGGTTCTTCTTCTAGCATGCTCTTACTAGGAGATCTCACTACTCGAGTTATCTGATAGAAGAATATAGAATAGATCTACAAAAAGTTACCATAGAGACACATGTACTTTAAAAGTCATGTAGTTTCAATGATACATTTAGTCTCGCTAAGACACATGATCTCGATACATCACAACTAAACATCAACCACTGAAAACTTCCCAAATCATGATGGTCAGGTCTAGTCACATAGAATAGAAAGAATGTGATCTCAATACACATATAGGGGGTCCAACATGCCCATGGCTCACTAGGGGGACTCATGGACCTATTTAAAACATCATCTTAGATATGGGATAGGTTCCTGTGTAAATATTGGTCACACCTTCTACACAAAAAATATCTAAGGTAGCATAAAGAGAAGTGAGGACCGACTAGGCCTTTTGGTGAAATACCTTCTAAATCTCACTGAGTCAATGGTCAAATATGGGATGAGAAAACTCATTTCAGAATATGTGTCATCCTCTATGACTGGAATTAGATCTTACATTGAACCCTTATAGTAAAAGTTCTAGGGTACGCTCCCCACCTCTACTGTCATCCTATAAAATGGAAACGAGATCCTACATCAAACCCTCATAGGAAAATAAAAAGAGAATTATACCAACATATTTTAGTCAAAATAAAAACACACCAATCCATATCAAAATTATTGTCTTGTCACACTGTCCCAACGCTGCATACGGCTCATCAAATGGACTCTATGTTTGGAAGTTATGGTTCTTTTATAAAAAAAGGTCTCATCTGAGTCCAGTCCTGTCCACTGGGCCTGATCCATCCTTGCCCGCTGGGCCACTGAAACACTTGTCCATAGCCCGCTGGACCCATCCTGTCGGGCCACTAGAGCGAACCGACCCCACAAATCTGTCAGGAATGCATTGGCCGACATTCATGCCGCACGCGGTTCTCTAGATTGTTTGCCTCGCCTGGTCAATCTGGCACCACTGTGTTCAATGCGAATGACCACTAAATCTTCCTTCCATGTGTACCCTTTTACCGAGGGCTCCTTGAAATATAGATATTACCACAGGAACACGCCGCGTCCCGCACGCGGCTGATTCCACATGCGGCCATTGGCATGCCGATGGCCCCTTCTGTGGGACACCGGTCCTCCTATCGTGCTCTGTTTTTTAAATTGGAGGACCATCTATGATCATAGGGTCACGTTATTTATCACCCTAGGCACAGAACAATGTCATGATTAATCCTGAGGAAAATACACTCGAATGAAGATATCTGCTAACTCGTTTTGATGCATCTTTTTCCTTCATCGTTGCACATATGGTTGGTCAACCCTCCATAAGATCTTATATTTCGGATGGTTTCTCCCAGGATAGAAGGCAAAATGAACCTCCATTCATATCCCATGAAGAACAAAGAACACAAGAAATTGGGGGTGAGAGATGAATGCACAAGAATGACCAATGGAAATATGTTTTCCTTATTCATGTCAGCATTGATCCATTCAATTTAGAATGAAGAACAAAGAGGAAATAATTCAAAACTCTAAAAAATTCTCCCCAATAACCATCCCACAATTAAAATACCAAATCCTAAAATAAGCATGACCCATGAATCATTATATTCATAAATTGATCAATGTTCATCATAGTAAATAATGAACAAGGAAGTAAATCAAATTAAAACACACACCCTACCTCGATTTGGTTCGATTGCTGACGAAGAACAAATGTCAGGTCCTTATTGTGGTCAAGATCCTTCGAATACGAGGTTCGTAATTCTTGATTCACCAATCCATCGATGTTCACAGGAGAGATATCCTTATCCTTCCCTCATATTATTTCTAGGGTTATGCCATAACCTTGTATTCCTAAAAATATAAAGTATTAAAAGAACACTGATGTTGCATCAAAAAAATAATTTTATTAATTTATTTTAATGAATTTTAGGTCTAAAAACTATATTTCATAGCTGGCCCATGCTAGCCAATGTTAAGCCACCCCAAAGGAAGCCACCCCTTTATAAACTCAACAATGGTCTCATATTTCAAATCTATGTTACCGTTTATGAGTTATTATTATTTTAAAAATAAAATAATTTTATTTCATTATTTTGTTTACGGTTACGTCAATGGTGGATTTATCTAAAGATGACCGGCGTCGACCATAGATTTGTTAAATCTAGGGTAAATCCACTATTCTGAGATCTACCGTGTACTCATATTTATGATCTAATAATACTCTTAAAATTTAGTCATCTTTTTAAGAAATTTCTTCTGTTCATTCTATTAAAATCATAGCATTTTTCAACGAATTTTTCTGAGCAAACCAGGCCTCAGAATCGCATATTGTCTCAGCATCTAGTCTCAAAAATTTTACAAATAATTTCTAAAAATAAAATATTGAAATTCAGAGTCATTACAATATATATCATTTACTATTTTTCATTTAATATGATAAGTAAATGGAAATAGTATTCATGCATACATATGACCTACCATCTCCATAGGTAGTGTATTTCATTTTCTATTTATATATTTGATATATTATTTTAAATATTTATATAATTAATATATATTATATTTATATGTTTTTTACATTATGGAAATAATTAAATTATGATCTATGTAAGAGGATCAAGAATAAAAAATTAAAATATATAAAAAAAACAAAGTTGATATTACTAAAAATGTATCATTAACATGGAATTATTAATGAATATGTAAAATATATTTATAATAAAATCATCTATATTTTTGTATATAATAACATGGTTCTGTGGTATATTTAAAACAAAATTATATTTATTATACATGATGTTTTAACATGTATAAATAAAGTTAAGACTTAAGATAATGGTTTTCTCATCCAACTTTTATTTTTGGGTGACTTGTGATTTATTCTCCACAAATTTATTTTTCCTTGTGTAAATACTTCCAATGAATGCATTATATTATTATTATACTAGAATTTATAGGTATTTACATATTCATTTTATGAATCTCATTTATGGGGTTAATGGATCAAAAGTTACCAAATTGGTAAAGTAATTTTGTCTCGTCTTTCCTTCTTTAAGACACATGCTCGGTTATGAACCTAGATTCTAATATGAGGTGTATATACCACCATTTTAAATTTTATATCACGAATCTCTTTATTTTCACGATTTCAAGCTTAATATAATGTTATTATTTCCTGGATATATTGAGTAAAAGTTACTAAAGGGATAAATTTTTATTGCTACAATTTCATCATTTGTCGGGATTGTTTATGATTGTGCTTCCATTGACGAAATCATGTGATCAATATCTCAATAACTCTGAGAAATTTTATTATAATTTTTTATTCATGATCTATTAAAGTTATGGTATTATTTTTTCCCTCTTTTCAACTTAATAAAATTAATTTTTTAATAAAATCTTACTATATCTCTCTCTTCTGTCAGAAATTTTTTTCTTTGAAAACCATGTTTAAAAAAAAATCAAAACAATTCTAATATTTTACTATGATATTTGAAACACATTTTTAACTATGCATTAAATTTTTAACAGAATGGGTTTTAAAAAGTAATCTTCTTTTTATTTTCTGATCAAGGCACTTTTCTAAACTTTTTATGCCATAGAAGGAAGGTTCAGGGTGTATAGATTTATCTACCATTATAATTTTAATTTTTTTGAATCGTATTTTATATTTTTTAAAGGATATTTTCAAGGAAAAATGTTTTAGAAAACGTTTTATGTCTAATAAGTGTTTTTAATGATTTTTAGATATTCGATTATATGTTTTCAAACGGTTATTTTCAAAGATAATGTCTCCAATGATTTCAAATATTTTTTTAAAATTTTCCAAAGTTATTCTCAGAGAAAATGGTTTTAAAATATTTTATTTTTTTCAAATTAGAGAGGATATTTTCTCTATAAATATTTTTAAATTATTTTTAAATCTTACTTTATTTGTTTTCAATGTGGTTTTCAACGAAAAGTATTTTGAAAATATTTTATGTATTAAAATTAGTTTTTAAGGAAAGGTTATTTATCTTAAGAAATTGTACCTGTGATCTTTAAAAATACTCTTACATCTATGATGTCATACTTTGTTATAGTTTATTCTTTATTGGGAATATTATCCAAGGAAATAATTCTTGTTATTTCTTTGAATGGTATATGTTTATGATGAAAAGTTTATTAAGAAATCCATTTACCTTCTGTAGGTTGTACCATGGTAAAAGGATTATGAAAATCAATTCCTTTTATGGGTTATTATATGATTAAATAATTATGAACCCTATCCATTTTACATTGGTAATGATAGGAATAAGTGTTTATAATACCCATTTCATTTCATGGGTTATGATATTATGAATGTTTATAATCTTTTTGAAAAAAATTGTATGGTTTTATTATGTGATATGTAGGACCTATATATCCCTCCAATTCCTTGGGTAATAATGGATGAATCCTATGTTTATATTTTATTCGTGAACCAGATTAAATGTTCACAATGTTATGCATGAACCTGATTAAATGTTCACTATATTATGCATGGACCGGTTTTCATATCCATTTGATTAGGTGTGAACGTAATTACATGTTCACAATGTTATGCATGAACCTGATTACATGTTCACAATTTCAGGAATAGACCTTCTTTCATATCTGTAATTTTATGGGTGAAAGTATTAGATGTTCAAAATGTTTTGTGTGGACATGATTAAATGTTCACAATGTTATGATTGAACATTTTTACATGTTCACAATGTTGTGCATGAACCTAATTACGTATTTACAATGTCATTCATAGACTCAATTGTGTGTCTATTGTTTTATGCATAAACCTAATTACATGTTCTCAATGTTATGTGTGAGCTTGATTACATGTTCACAATATTATGTGTGGACCTGGTTGCATGTCTATAGGTTTATGTGAGGTCCTAATTTCATGTCCTTAACAAAATGAATGAACTTTTTTATATTCACACATGTTCACATTGTTATAAGCTGATGTGTATTCCAAAAATTACATGTCATATTCCTATGTTATGATCTCATGGATTATTTTTCACGATTCCCTTACGATTCTTGTCTTATGAACTACCAATAGTTTTTCCACAGCACATGTATATTTTCTCTGATATTCATGGTGTGATATTCGAACATTATTCTCATATTCCCTTACCCTTATGTTCATGTTATGCTTTTATATATCCTTTATTTACTCGTAATGAGCATATGATATTACCCTTTATTATGTTTACTTTCCCAAGGTTATGAATAATGGTTTTAAGTAGAAGTACTAATGTGGTATATCTTTATGAGAATCATAAAATATCTTTCACCCAGTTGTAAGATTGTGTTCGATGTTCCCAAAGACACTAAACTATTATGGTCCTTGGGGAATTTAATTTCATAATGTGATGAATATTCATCTAAATTTATGTAATATCCATTTATGTTAAGCCTAAGTAGCCATGGTTGGTATCAAAGGAAATGATTAATAACCATTTGGAAACTATTATGTGAAAATTTTAGTGTGACCTTTAGGGATATTTCTAAGGATATGTATAGGGATGTCTCTAAGGACAATATTATTGTGTCATAGATTTTAAATATGGAATCATAATATAAGCATACTATCACTAATGGATCAAATTGAGGGTATAGTCCATATAACTGTGGGCTCCCAAGGCATCGGGATAGCCCTACACCCACGGTTCTGTTGAAACCGTAGGTATATCCCACTAAAATCTCATATTACTAATGGTTATGGTAAACCGTAGGTATACATATATACCCATGGTTTATAGAACCGTAGGTATACATTTTTACAACCCAAATTATATACCCACAGTTAAGAAAACCGTGGGTATAGATAGTTTTTTCATAGTAAACAAACCCACGATTCAACAAACTGTGGGAATAGAAAGTTTCGAAGTTTCATATACACCCATGGTTTTTTGAATCGTGGATATTTATGGGTTTCCCAGAAAAAGAAACTGCGCACATTAACCATTATGAAATAATGAACTTGCAGCCCCCCTGCATCCCACTGGACCTGCATCCCCTCCATTCACCCTGGACAGACCCCCCATGGACCTGTAACTTCTCATGGATAGACCCCCTTGTATCCCCCCTTTGGACCTACAACCCCCCCCCCCTAGACAGACCCCCCTCCCTGCAACCCCCCACTGGAAATGCAGCCGCTCCCTTCCCCCCTGGACAGACCCCCCTGGACCTGCAGCCCCTCCCCTAAGAACCCCCCACTGGACCTGCAGCCCCTCCCCTTGGGACCTGTAGCCCCCCCATCCCCCCATCCCCCCCCCCCCCCCGGACCTAAAACACCCCCTGGACAGACCCCCCGCTGGAGCCCCCAACAGGACCTACAACCCCCGTAGACAGAACCCCCCCCCCCTCTCACACACACAAGACCTGTAGCCCCAGCCACTCCCCCTAGATATACCCCCCAAGACCTGCAACCCCCTCCTAGTGGACACCCCCCCCATTGGACCCCCCCCCCCCCCCACTAGACCCCCTTCTGGACAACCCCCCTACCCCTGGATAGCCCCCCTCCCCCTGGACCCCCCCTCCTGGACAGCCCCCCCTCCTGGACAACCCCCTTCTCCCTAAAACCCATGATATATCTTGTGAAACTATGGGAAGATGACATAGAGTGTTCTACCTAAACAATTGATTAGATATTATTATATGTTGTAGTCTGGTCTATTCAATATTTTAGACAGGGAGTGGGTTTCAGTCATTTTATGGTTAGGAAACCAGAACTAGTTCCACTAGAGGACAATGCTTTGGATTTTCTCCAGAAAATAACTCACACCTTCTGAGGTAGTGTTGAACCCTGTGAAGAAGAGGATTGTCTTGAGAAGATAGTGATAATGTTTTAATTTGATGAAAATATGAAGGCTGTCAGAGTAAAATGTGTTTCTTTCTTGTTAGAGGGTCCTAATCGAAGATGTTGGGACTTAGTGGTTCAAACTAGGATGATCATAGAGATATGTTGAAATATTTCAAGATCATTTTAAAATAGCATAAGTGTCCTGAGTCCCTGGCTTATTCCATATCCCATGAGTATATTTATCTTTCTATAGGAGGATGATCAGTGATGGTGTATACCAATCATTTTTTTGAACTAGTGCAGTACACAGCCTAGATTGTTTCAAATTAGTAGATGAAATCTCAAAAGTATGATATGGGACTACAAATAGAAATTTATTCTCAGGTATTTTTTTCAAGGTGAAAGATTATAGTGAGGTAGTTGATCATTATTTAGAGGTTTATATCATCTTTAAATGAATGTCTACTTACATTGGACCCCCCCCCCCCTTGACACCCCCTGGACCGCCCCTGGACACCCCCCTTGGACACCCCTCCCCACTCCCCCTGTAGCCCCTCCCTTTCCCACAGGACAATCCCCATAGATACCCCCTGGACACCCTTCCCCACTCCCCCTACCACCCCTCCCTCCCCCCTGGATGAGACCCCCTCCCCACTTGTCAAGAATAATGGAATAAAGATCTATTCCATGAATATGTGTTGAAGATGTGTCAAAAATATATATATAAAGAGTGCATTCGATGCGATAACATAAAAAAGAAGTCTTGGAAGAGGACCAAAGGTGAAGTTATGCATGGATGAATTTCATAATGAAATGAAATTCATGATTTGGAGATATTGATATGTGTTTAGAGCATGGAAGAAAGTTGATATAGGTTGGAAATTGGATGTAGATCATGTTCACTGGTTGAATTAAAGAGGTAGCTAATATATTAAAGCTGGAATTGATCTTAATATCTAAAATCTAGAACTGATTCAGAAAAATTTAATGATTGATCAATTTTTAGCTGGTTTAGTAGGATGAGGTTGCACAACATTTCAACGGCCTGTATAAATATTGTTTCACAGGGAGTTAGATGCTTCCAAGAAGCTATTATAGAATGGGACCTATGACTGTAGGTGTGGAAAAGTAGGCTAACAGGCAGTGTTCATGAGGAAAAGCATGCAACATGTGAATGAAACTCTGGCATGATTTAGATGGTTGCTTGAATAAAGTTTTAGGGTCTCATGCTAGTGATGTTTTGAATGATGAATTTTGGTAATATAGATTCCATAGTATTCAGAGTCTTAAATGAAGAAAACAGTGTTGTGATATTCTTTATGTTCTACTGGGACATAGTTATTGATGATCTCCTTAATGTTATGAGGGAGTTCTTTAACTACACCTCAATGCCCTATGAAATCAACTCCAATTTTATTTCCCGAATCCCAAAGAAGTAAAATGATATGGATGTAAAGGATTTCAGACCTATTGTTATTGGGAATACCTTTCCAAATATCATTAACAAAATTATTGCTATGAGGTTAGGTCCCATTGCTTGTGGGTTTATCTCTTCAAATCAGTTTGGATTTATCCCTAGTAAGAATATTCATAACTACCTCTGAATGTGTTAACATCATGAAATGAAAGGTTAAACATGTGAAATTTGATTTAAATATTGATATCTCAAATGAATTTTATACAATAAAGTGGTGTTTTATTTTTGAAATGCTCAGTAGGTATGGACACCCCCTGCACCCCCATGCCCCTGGATTGCCCCCTTTAACACCCCCATGCCCCCTGGATAGCCCCCTTGCACCCCCCTGGACAGCCCCCTTGCACCCCCACTGGACACCCCCTCCCCCTTAGACACCCCCCTGGACACCCCTCCTGGACAGCCCCCTAGACACCCCCCTCATAGACCCTGGACACCCCCTCCTAGACACCCCACCTGCACCCTCCCCCCTACCCAGCAGACCCCCCCCAGACAGCCCCTGGACACCCCCGGAACAGCCCCCTAGACACCCACTTGCACACTGCCCCCTTCCCTATAGAACCCCCAAATCCCCCCTCCCCGAACAGACCTTGGACACCCCCTGGACAGACCCACCTAGACACCCCACCTGCACCATCCCCCCTACTCCTGATAGTTTTATCCATTATAATACAATGGGTATTGATCCACCAAACCAACAAGTTACATTTAATCGAGATTTCTTTACACCATTATAGATTTTCACCACCAGTGATACCATTTGGAATATGATGTATAGAAATCAAAATCTTGGCCAGGAAAACCCCCATTGGAGACTTCATGAAGACTAAACATTCCATTTAATAAGACAAATAATGTTAGAAAAACATTCACTTTGATGGTGGTTAAGAACAACCTGTGTAAAATAGGGGTAACAACATGCCTTGGCAAACAAAATGTTGGGAGTCAGACAGCCTAGAAAGCCAAGAGGGGAACCTTCCCAGTTGTCAAACTAGATGTTTTTGTTTTCTTATTCTACAATCCAGTGAGACTGCTTCTTGAGAACCATAATATTCCAATGCAACTCCTTCCACATCCATGAGACTTTCCCCTAGATCCTCAAGGTCAGATCAATACTTTGATAGATATGAAATTTTCCCATAGAGAATGACATTCAAGAACCTCCAAGGAAAACTTATCTTGCTGAATGTGCATTGATCCCTTGACACTGTCTAAGTTGATACCACCATCTACCACTATTTTGGCCATCCAAATCCACACAACCCTAGGAAAATATTCTCTCCCCAGGAGAATAATATATGAAAGAAGTCGTTATCTTTTCAATAATCCCCAACACCACTTTCAAATCCATTAGGACTGATAACACATGAATCGTAATGGAGATTAGAATAAAATTCACCAGTGTAATTCTTCCACTGATGGATAAAAAGTGGTTCTAGGGGCTGGTGCGATGGGTGGTGCAGTGGCTGGTGCGGGATGGAGTCGCTGGTGCGGGTGGGAAGGCAGGCAGCAGGGGGATGGCAGGGGGATGGAACTGGTGGTTGGGGCTATTTTGTAGGTGGCAGAGGCCTGGAATGAGTGTTTTTCAAGAGGCTGGGGGTGGGGGCTGGTTTGCTGTCTGGTGTGAGCTGGATTGCAGGTGGCCACAGCGTGACCGTGGCGTGACTGCGACGTGACTGTGTCATGACCGAGGTGTGACCACGGTATGACCATGGCGTGACCACGGTGTGACTGAGTTATGACCTTGTTGTGACTGCGGTGTGACCGCCGCGTGACCGCGGAGTTACCAGGCATGAACGCGGCCTGACCATGGCATGACCGCAGCGTGTTGGCCTAGTCTAGTGACATCCGCAGGGCATCATCTTCTGGTTATGAGCGAAGGGAGCGGGAGGAGGCGTGGAAACATTCCGGTCATCACCCCAACATCATAAATTGTGATTAGTCAGTCTCAACATTGATCACAAGACTCATGGAATACTATCATAGAGCTGATCATCCATCATATTCCCCATTGTTTTAGAAATCTCCAACTACACTATATGAGGTGTGTTTTGTTTACTGTTCTCATGCAAGAAAAAAAGATAATATACAAGCATTTTCTCTACAAGGGTCAAAACACTCATCCAATCATCGGGATCATAAAAATATCAAACTCTGAAAGACACTTTTCCAAATAAAAATATTGTTATAAAAGTATTCTCATGTCTTCTTATTGTCCAACATTTACTATAATTTCCCTTGAGCACTTAGATGTTCCTTTTAGAAAACAAGTATCAAGCTTCACCCTCATCTCCAATGTTGTCTACAGGTGACTAAATATTTTCATGAGAGACTCAATACAGAGATTTTCTACCTAAGGGCCTCCATCCCCATTAACTATGGGTGGGTAATATTTCTAAAACTTTATCTGGGTATCATACAACGAATTCTGACCGGACTGTGAACCGCCGTGGGGTGTCGTCCTGGAGTAGGGCCAAATCACGGCATTACCTCAGCGTGACCGCGGCTTGATCGCGACATGACCGCAACATGACCGCGGCGTGACCACGTACTCACTACGGCATGACCGCATTCAGTTAGACCAATCCAGTGACATCCATGGGGCATCATCTTCTGTCCAGGAGTGAAGGGAGCGGAAGGAGGTGGGGCAACATTCCCTCTATCGCCTCGCCGGTAGGAATTGTGAGTAGTCAGTCTCAACATTGATCACAAGACTCATGGAATACTATCATAGATCTGATCATCCATAAGATTCCCCATTATTTTAGAAACCTCCAACTACACTATAAGAGGTGTGTGTTGTTTACTGTTCTCACATAGAAAAAATGATAATGTAGAATCATTTTCACTACAAGGGTCAAAACACTCATCCGATCATCGGGATCATAAAAATATCAAACCTTGAAGGAAACTTTTCCAAATACAAATATCATTATAAAATTCTTCTCACGTCTTCTTATTGTCCAACATTTACTGTGATGCCCCTTGATCACATAGATAGTCCTCGTAGAATACAAGTAGTAATCTTCACCTTCATCTCCAATGTTGTATATAGGTGACTAAATATTTTCATGAGAGACTCAACCAAGAGATTTTCTACCTAAGGTCCTCCCTCCCCATTAACTATTGGTGGGTAATGTATCTAAAACTCTATCTATGTATCATACATTCAATTTCATCTGGACTTTGAACCGCTGCGGGGTGTCGTACTATAGCAGGGAAAAATCACGGCATTACTGTGGCATGACTGCGGCGTGACCGTGGCGTGACCACGACGTGACTGCGGCGTGACAGTGGCCTGACCACGGTGTGACCGTGGCGTGAACGCGACGTGTTGGCCCGATCCAGTGACATCTGCGGGGCATCATCTTTTGGCCAGGAGCGATGGGAGTGGGAGGAGGTGGGGCAAAATTCTGGCCGTCACCCCACTGGTAGAAATTGTTATTATTCAGTCTCAATATAGATCACAAGACTCATGGAATACTATCACAAAGCTGATCACCCATCAGATTCCCCCATTTTTTGAAGAAATCTCCAACTACACTATATGAGGTGTCTGTTGTTTACTGTTCTCACACAGAAAAAAAAAGATAATGTAGAAGCATTTTCTCTACAATGGTCAAAGCACTCATCCAATCATTGGGATCATAAAAATATCAAACACTAAAGGAAACTTTTCCAAATACAAATATCATTATAAAAGTATTCTCAAGTATTCTTATTTTCCAACATTTTCTATGATGCCCCTCAAGCACTTAGATGGTCCTTGTAGAATACAAGTAGCAAGCTTCACCCTCATCTCTAATGTTGTCTACAGATGACTAAATATTTTCATGAGAGACTCAATCAAGAGATTTTCTACTTGAGGGCCTCCCACACCATTAACTATAGGTGAGTAATGTATCTAAAAATATATCTAGGTATCATACATAAAATTCTGACCGGACTGTGAACTACTGCGGGGTGTCATCCTAGAGCAGGGCCAAATCACGACATTACCGTGGTGTGACCGCGGCGTGACTGCAGCGTGACTGCAGCATGACCTATGTGTGACCGCGGCGTGTTAGCCCGGTCCAGCGACATCCGTAGGGCAGCATCTTCCAGTCAGGAGTGCAGGGAGTGGGAGGGGGTAGGGCAACATTCCAACCATCACCCCACTGACAGAAATTGGAATTAGTCAGTCTTAAAATTGATCACAGGACTCATGGAATACTATCACAGATTTGATCATCACTATTATTTGGTTTAGAAGATAGCTCACCTCCGTTGGAGGAGTTTTATTATAAAATCAGGTATGTTTTATTAAAGAGGCATGGGCTTTGCCATGAATAATGGCATGAAGATCTATTGCATGAAGATGTGTAGAAAATTTATTCATGAAGAGTGCATTAGATGTGATAACATAATGAAGAAGTCTTGTAAGAGGACTGAGGGTGAAGGTATGCATGGAAGAATTTCATAATGAAATGAAATACAAGATTTGGAGATATTGATATGTGTTTGGTGCCTCTAACAAGGGATTAATCACCCCCAAAATAATTAATTAAAACAGCAGCAGAAAATAAATAAAATTTCAGCGTGACCCATCCATATTTCAGGCATCCATGACAAAGGGAAAAAAAATAGAAGAATCATAGTAAAAGCATACCCAAATGAAACAAACTATCAATCCCTCAACCACCTTGATCTCCCTCCCCTACAAAGAAAACCGCGTAGCCACCTCCAGTGTCCTTCTAGCCCCCTTTGCAGAATATAAGTACCCTCAGTCTGTAGAAAGTGGTAAAAGGCCTAAGTGGATGATGCGATAAAGAAAATAAAATAAATACTCAACTACAACATACATGTCTCCTCTTCCCCAGCACCAATAATTGGGATGCTCATGTTATTGTAGACAGAGCTTCAGCAGGATTCTACCCATGTTTCCCAGATTTGTCACCCATGTATTTCCCAGACATATGCATTATGAAAAGGTGTTTGTATAGGTAATATTGCAATGAACAGTTCCAGTGTAAGAATTTCTTGTCTAAGAACTAATAATTTATGCACTTCTACTGTAATGTTGTTAGTATAAACATTTCTAGTGTGAATACTACTCCAGTAAGAAATTCTAGTGTAATGTTGCTACCAATGAAGCCAAATGTATAAATATTTAAATTGTTCTAGTGTAAAAATTGTTCTTAGTTTGGGCTACCAGTGTAAGCACTCCAAATATAAAGGTTACAGTAGAAGACATGCTAATGTAATCAATGATACTAAACCAGTTCTATTCTTAATCAAGTGATGATAATGTAAATATGTATTTGAACATGTTTTTTAAGGTGTCAAATATTGAAATATTGGTATTGATCATCAATTTCCTTGTGTTTAATGCTGTTACTAAAAATAACAGAACCTACATAATAGGATTGGGAAAATTATTAGATGTTTTATGTTATAAAAATTCAAATATTAAATAATATATGGGCAATAACTGCCTAATGTTTTTGCAATAACAAAAAATGCACCATAAACATCCATGTCATACAAGCACAATAATTACGACCCTCATTGGAATCACCTGATACATTATTGAAAAAGAGCATAGATTCCATATATGATTCAAAAGTTGCAACAGCCTCTGATGGAAGCAACTGACTCAAAACTGTCATAGCTTTCATGAAATGTTCGGTCATCATCTTACTTCTTTCACGCTCTTATAAAACAATTTTCTTTGCCTCAGCTACATCAGCACAAGTGATTTCTAGCTCAGAGGTCAGGTAGGTTTGAGAGGAGCCCAATGAAGACCAATACTTATCTGGGATGATGTTTTTCCCTGGTCGACATCGTACTCTCCTCGGGTGCTCCTCACCTAATACCCGACATAAATGATCATGTGGCCCTAAGTTGTCATATTCTTTACCATAAAAGGCCTCCAAGTAAGACTGTTGAAATTATAAACATATTAAATTATGAATTTTATATAAATATTTACAATATAAATAAAAAACCATACAATTTTATCTTCAGTATGTTCATTTACTGTACTTCCATCCTTTTTCTTCCTTCTAGAGAAAAATAATTTGGCATGAGGTACAGGACCTTCGATGCCCAATTTAGGTTGCTCCAAATGAGAAATTCACAAATATAGATTAGTACCATATATGAGAAATGCACAAATATGACCTATGTCTATTCAATAATATTTTCAGTAGAACATTCTGAATAACATCACAATACCCGGTTAAATTACCTGGTTCTTTTCATGATCGGGCATTGTAGTGCGCCCCAATGTGTGAAAATATGTCATTGAATCCTTATTCTTTATGTTTTTCTCTGAAAATTCCTAAAAAAATTCTAATACAAGTAATAAGAGTTAAATTTTATATGTCATCCATTAAAGATTGAGATTACCTTAAACTTAGCAGTCTTCCAATGTGCAATAATTTTTTCGTATTGAATTTTTGGTTAGTTGGGGAATATGGGTACACCTCTAAGTCAATAACAACCCTACTATTCCAACCAACATACAAATCATGCTTGGTTAAGTGCTAGAACTCCCCAAAATCCATCAACCTTGCTGTCTTAGTAGCTTCTCCATCTGGAAAGTTAAACTGAATCTGCAATGGACATGTTATTTCATTTAAATACAACAATAATATAGATATGAAATTATATAATTTTCTTACCTATATTTTCTTCCATGCTTTTTCCTTAGTCTCATTATTGATACATCTCCATGACACCAGTTCCACCAGAATGATATCGTGATACTTGGACAAAGTGTCTGTGATACTCTTACATTGCGATGCAGTTAGACCTATCATCTGATTTTGTCAATTGTAATCCATAATGAGTTGTTTCTGGTGATTACAAACTTCCTTAATCCGAGTGCACCCACGTCGCCTAGAAAAAGATCCCACTGAATAAGAAAAATAGGGGGGAAATAAGAATTATGTCATTGTACTACACGAAAAAAATAAAGTGATATAATTTGAAGTAGTTATAATCAAAAACCGTTTGTAGATTGATCAATAGACTATGATGGATATTTGGGATGTCCTGACTTAGCAGCCTCTGCAGGGAGTGTCTGTTCTAGTGCATGTTATGGGTGACCTTCATGCACTAGAGTGGATGCTAATGGAATAGACTCAATAGATGCTGGCTGGATTGTAATAATTCGAGGCGGTGTAGACAGGGTAGCATATGGGTAGTAGGATGGGTGATACATCATCATATATGGATATCGTAATGGTTGAAACATCTGTGGAGGCGGCGTATCCACGACATGTGAATAAGAGGGTAGCTGAGATGATTATGGAGGCATGGATAAAAACATCCCCAAAGACTCAAGGGGATGTAAAGGTGTGGTGGAAGGGGTGTCTGATGGTAGGTCAGTGTGGAAACAGGTATGAAGGGTGCTCCATCTAGGTCTAGGAGCATCCCCACTAATACCCATGCTAACTGGATTATGACTCAAATCTGGTGGAACTGAATGTCCCTAATAAAATTGATAAAGAATATTAACATGAAATTATATGTAATGCAGAAAAAAACATTACAGTTATAATAATCATTGATGGAAGCGAAGACAACACACACTCATGCCCCAATCGATTGGGATCAAATAGTCGCTTCCTTTGACCTTCTATAGTATTTGGCATAATCTACATAAAAAATGATTTAATTAAACGAAACCAGAAAATATAAAAAACAAAAATTTCATTCCAAACTAAAACATAATTAAAGTAATTATTGTAATACTAACCTGAGAAAATCATGTCAATAGAAACTGAATGAACAGTGAAAATATATGGTTGATTCTATATATTACCGACCACTACTTTAGGTTCAACATATACTCTCACAATGGGATATTTTGATTCATCAAATTCAATATTTCGTCCAACGCAAATGGGGATGACAATGGTGTAAATTTAATCACCAGCCTCATGAAAAATATGTCTGGGGATTAAGTCATTAATGACACCATAATCGGGTCTCAGATGATCTTTCACATAAAACACATGTTTGTCCATTGATGCCAAAATGTATGGTTCGTTGGTACGCAAGCATCGACTCATATCAATAACTCTGAATCCACAATCATCAATAAATGTACCATGACATCTCATTGAATCAAACCATTTAAATTTCATTATAGTGACTCTACCTTGAGAGTAATAATCCAATAAAAATATTTTATCAACTAGACCATAATAATACACATCTTCATATCGAGTCCAACTATCTGATACAACAACATAACAATCCGTTGTAGCGATTAACATAACTCCATCATGTTGTGTTCTCATTTTCATTGCTCGATTCGTTGTAACAAATTTATACCCATTGATTATTAAATATTTACATTCATGAACCAAAGAATTAGGAACAAAATCCAAAGCTCTCAATTCTTGAGAAACAAAGTCAATAGGTACACTCAACACCTGAAATATATATGAATAATACCATTAAATGGATATCCTGTTTTTAAACTAATTAAAGTAATGGTAATACCTGTGATTTCAACCAAGAACGAAACTCTTGGCTATGAAAAGGCTCTCTCCTTCTCAAAGACAAAGATCGATGCACTCTACTTATAATTGGTTTATGTTCCCTACATAAAATGATAAAAAAAAGTGTAAGGTATATGTGAAATTTCATAATATGAGATAACATATTAATATAAAAATTACTTACTTGATATAGTCATCGAACAAACCACAGTTAAACAAGACTGTGCGATGTGCCATATCCCGCTCTTCAAGGATCAAAGTAGCCAATGTAAATCACCCAGCAATTCCTCCCTTTTGGGGAAGAGATGGAAATGAGGGATCAATTTCCCCATACTGGTCATCTTCATTTCTTGTTGGCTGATTATGTCTTGTGGTGACATCAGACAAATACATTGAACAAAAATCCATACATTCTTGATCCAGATAACCCCTCACAATCGAACCTTCAAGATAATTCTTGTTTAGAACATATGATTTCATTGTGCACATATTTCTTTCAGCAGGATACATCCACCAAAAAAAAACTGGTCCCCCTAGAAGTTTTTCAATTGGTAGATAAACTGTTAAATGCAATATGCAAGTGAAAAAGGTTAGAGGAAAAATCTTTTCCATATCACATAAAATTAATGGAACCTCCTACTGCATTTTTATCATTAATGACTTGGATAACCTTTTAGCACAAAGGTCTATAAAAAATGGCACAAGAAAATAACAGTCACCCTTATATTATTGGATATAAATGCTGAATGGATATTGGAATCAATTCATGAAGAAGGATGTGATAATCATGAGTTTTCAGAGATTTTAGTTTCACATCTCTTCTGTTGACTCGTTTAGATATGTTACTAGAATAGGCATCGGGAACCATGATATTCTCCAATACAGCTAGAAATTGATCTTTCTATGAAGGTTTCATCACATAATAAGCATAAGGAACTTTCAATTTGTTTTCACCAATACACACAGGATGAAGTTCTGGTCCAATACCCCAGTCCAACAAGCCTCAATGAGATCAAAAGTCGTCTTTGGTATTCCCCTTGATATTCATAAGAATTTCAAGCAACATTTCACATATATTTTTCTCAATATGAATTACGTCTAAACAATGATGTAACAAATTTGTAGACCAATATAGAAATTAAAAAAAATACTTCTCCTTTTCCAATTGTAAGAGGTTTTAGTGTCAACATTCATCCTCTTTTTAGATGTCAACTAACCATTTCCTAATGAAAAAAATGAAATCTTTTAATTCATTAAGAATATTTCTTCCTGAAATACGTTGAGGTGGTTGTTCTGTCTCAACTGTATAATCAAACATCCAATGATTCGTCCTGTATTGATAATCCATTGACAGGATTCATCGATGCCCCATGAAACTAAAACTATGAAAATATTTAAGCCTTCTCGATCATGTATTCTTCATACAAATATGACATGATAGTTTTCCCTTAGTGCTCCACCCATACATCATTGCATAAGAAGGGAAATCATTTATGGTCCACAAAAGAGCAGCACGCATCTGAAACGTATTCTTTGAAGAAGCATCGAATGTCCACACACCAAAATTCCAATGTTTTTTCAACTCAATTATTAAAGGCTGAAAGTATACATCTATATCATTACCAGGATCATAATGTCAAGATATTTTTATACTCAAGAATGTGAATGGTTTTTTCATACACATCCACAGAGGAAGATTCTAAACATGAAAAAAACTGGCCACATGCTGTGAGAAGTAAGCATCTGACCAAACGGATTAAACCCATCATAGGATAGACCCAAACTAAGATTACGCACCTCACCTGCAAAATTAGTATGGTGTGCATCAAATTTACACCATGCTAATACAAATTCATGTTAAACCAACTCATCATTACCTTTAATTCTCTCTGCATCATGCCATCACATATTGGCTAAGATTTCTGCAGACATGAATAGATTTTGATGTCTGGGAATCAATGGAAAGGGCCACATGACTTTCTGTTCCATATGAGATGGTGGTCCATCTTCCTTTGTCTTACATTGAGATGTACCACATTCTTTACAGTCATTATGGTCGGTTGTTTCCTCCCAAAATAAACTGCAATCTTTCGGACAAGCTTGAACTTTATTAGTATCAAATCCAAGCTGCTTAATTAACTTTCATGCCTTATAATGATTTGAGGTGATATCTACACCATCAAGAATCCATTCCTTAAAAAATGAATGAATTTAATCAATAGAAGTATTAGAAATTCTATTCAAGGTTTTTCCATGATATAACCACATTAAAAATTCCGTCTTGGTCATTTTAGTACATTCCTGATATACTAGAGTTCTGGCATCATCAAATAAATTTTTATCTCTCTCATTATCATCTTCTTTATTTTCCTCATGTGTATTGATATCATTTTCTTCTTGAATTGGAATATTATATCTCTCGAGATGATGGAAAAATAGAAACTGATCGAATATCAAATTCTACATGCCACTTCTTTCATTTTGTTCATGACCAGTAGAACATTGACTCGTCTCTCCCTGGTGATTCCAAACATAATAGTATGTTTGAATTCCAAATTTCGTTATATGGTAGATAAATTCATCCAGGAATAACCATGGTCTTACAACACATTTATATCATGGACACTGTACATAACCTCTATCTGAATCATTTTCAAATGAAGAATCTAAAAAATTCCCCAAATTATTTTGAAACGTGGTTGAAATCCTATCTGTACGATACATCCAACTTCGATCCATTCTATAAAATGAAAAATAAAAGTTATCTTCCAATAAAAAATGTAAACCATAATTAAAAAAGGGATATGTACTATAGAAAATAAAACTATTAGAACATAAAAACTTAAATGTTAATTAACATTTGTATTGCAAGTTCCTTTATTTTAATAACCAATTTCAACCCTTCCAGTATGAGAGATAAAATTCTTACCTATATCCTATAAAGGGATGATCAATAAGGTAAACCATAATGGGCCATGAAAGATTTTATGTATATGATAGTGTGGTATGTGTCATTATAATTGAACTAAGGGAGAGATAAAAAAGTTTTTCCCCCTTTAGGTGTAACATAAAAAAATAAACTTTTTACTTTAAAACACACCCTTAAACATGGGTTATTTCATTTAAAAAGAAAGGGAGAGATAAAAACATTCATCCATCATAATAAATATTTTAAACGAGCCCCATATCCTTGTAATTTAATATTTTCCATGGGTTAAATTATAATACCAAGAGGGAAAAAATTTAAAGAAAACCACTTCATCTCTAAGAATTAATGAAAATCATTTGGATAATTTATAGAAAACAATCATTGGTATAAAATATTGGTATAAATAATCTAGAAAAATAATTTAATAAACTAATTCACTTCATGGATTTTTTTAATAAAATAATTACCTAGAAACACCTACTGCATACAAAGGGTAAATAGTCACAATAAGACTCTAAAAAATGAAAATATCATTTTGGTAAAATAAATGAATTGAAAATCAATTGAAAAATCAAATACACGTTATTAGATTAATATCAAACACTAAATTTTACACACATCGTGATTATGATTATCATAAGAAAAGATATATTAATATATACATATAAGATACATAAAATAAAAAAAGGGATATAATTAAGAGATCTGACATTTCTTGTATACTGCATAACCTATACATCCAAATGGAGAAAATGTTTGATTAATACATGAATAATTCATCATTTTTTTCACTAAATAAGAAAGATAAGATAATAATATATCTCAAACTTTCATACTAATCACATCCAAGATGATGAATTGAGAGATTTGTCCCAATGAGTTTAACTACTGTAAAATTATTCTTTACCAATAAAAATCAAATTCCAAGTCTTTAATGTGATTGATGCATCCTAAAATCATCAATAGTAGAATATCTATAAAGTTTAGGGCATCAAATTTTATTAATAAAACTATGAATAAAGATCAACCATATTGTATAGTTGGGACATCAGAATTTCATTATCGATATAGTTCACAAGTAGAATGAAAAAATCCTATATTTTATTTGGATTACTTATTAGAAATCCATTTCATAATTTTTACTAGGTCAGTCATAGGACAATGAGTTTAAGGAGATACCATCTCTCAAGATTATTTTTATAATAATAAATAATCCTTTCATATAGTAAAATAACAATAATGCACATGGGATAAAATCTCTTCGATATATAGGTAAACATTACCAAAAAAAATCCCAATGTTCTCTTGTATTGATTTCTTATTCCATATTTATATACTAACCAAAGGAGAGATAGAGAGAGAGTATATAATCTTCTCACTGAGTAAGTAAATACGTGAAAAGGTATAAAATTCATATTTTCATAATAATATACCAACAATGATTCACCCCCTCTAAGTGTTGAACACCTCTAAATGTGATCCTAAAAATTATTTTTATAGAAATAGTACACCTCTAATTCTATTCTCAATAATCTCATTTTGAATATTTGAATTTATTTTTGAAAATCCTAAAATAATTTAAGAGTAAAATAAGCCTATATAACCCCCTTTGAAAGAAACAATGAGATATATTTATTCTAAGGTGACTACGAATAAGAAGAAAAGAGATGCATAGATGTTGAGAAAACCTTATTAATAAAAGGGGACTCTCCACTATTTTAAGGTAATTACAGTGGAAGTATTTATATTACATTTTTTATTTAGTATACTCTTGATGATGTTTAAATGATATCCCACTTAATAAAATAGGAATAAATTAGTTCTCCTATTGAAGAATCTGGATGAAGAATGATTGGGAATGAAAAAGAAGATCTGGTAGTGGAGTTGACTTCAATATAAATTGACAACAAGTCTACTTCATGTAGTACACAATCTCTACATGAAGATGATGTAATAACAAATCTCTCAATTTTTTATATAAAATATCAATGTTCAAGTAGAAAATATCATATCTTTAAAGAATTATGTGATGAGTTATATGATGAATCAAATGTTTATTAGGAAAAGACCCAAAAAACCCTAGAGATATATTAACTGTCATTTGTTGCTCTATGAAAATAATGCAAGTAAAGATAACCCAAATTAAAGATAAATCAGAAATTATAGAGAAATATTTTTATAAAATGGTGCTTATGTTAAAAAATATCTCCAAATAGGTTGGATATATAAATAACTTGAATGAGGATCTTGTATAAATATGATCAAATTTTGAGAATGAATGGATCACTATAATCCATGAGAGAGAATAAGAAAATATGGGGAATTAAGAAATGAACCATTCACTAGAAGAAGTAACTATTATGTAGAATTATCTACAAGTAGTTAAGGAAAATATGATAAAAGAGATTGAACATCTTCTAGAATAAATGAAAAAAATGTGTGAATATCAAACTAATGCGATGCTAATTGAATGTGATGATACAATGAAGAGAATAAAAAATTAGAAATAAATTATAAATATGTGATTCTTAGAACATTAAGTTGAATTTAAAAATATATAAACATGTTAATTCATGTATTTAAGATAAGTTTTAAAAATATTCAATCGTAAAAACTACTATGGAGGATTATAATGCTTAAAGGAAAGGTATTATCTAACTCAAAGGTCAATGTTTGAGGTAAATCTATTTTTAAAAAGTGTGAAATTTTTAATTTTATAAAATTTAAAAATATTGAGGGAAAAATTGATTATAAATATACTCTTTTCTCAAGTGTAAATAGATGAGTTTATATTTTAGATGGTTCCCCAAATAAAACCAAACCAATTGATGTAAATGCTAAGAAAATCATGCTGTCAGTTTTTAAAAAATTAGACAAAATGTATATTAAATATGGAAACAAAGGATTGATGGTTATTTTTTTATTATAAAATATTTGGGAATTAGGTTGTATACTAACATAATAATGTGTTATCCAATGGAATAAATAGATATTCCACATCATTGGGGATGAATCCTAAAAAGAAGTAACAAACATAGGTGAAATATAATAATATGTATACTTAAAATGAATTTTGAAACCTAGATATATATATAATATTTTTAGTAGATGTGGTCACAAGAATAATACATGAACATTTAATAAAACTAATCATGTTTCAAAAATTAATAGAGGAATGGGAACACAAAATTTGATGTAGGAAGTAAATTAATTATTGGGTAGTAGGAAAAATAAGTCCCCTAAAATCAATACCATGATATCAATGATGTGTGGAAAGTTAAGGGTAGTGAGTTTCTTCTTTTCTAGAAAATATAACATTCCATGTAAAAATGAAAATAAGAATGATTCATAATATTAAAAGAACCATGAATAATAAAATGAAAAATCAATCTAAACTAAAAATAAATGGACTATCCTAGTGAATAACTCTCCTGAAAATCAATGTGGAGGAACCAAATATGCTAAGCATATTTCTAAAGAATGCATGAAATCCATTACATTGATTTATATATATAAAGATGAAGACATGAATAATAAAAGAAAATATCCCAAGGGAAATACAATACTTCCTATGAATAATAAAACTAATTTCAAGTAAGGTTGACAAAAAAAGATGACTAAATGGATTCTGAAGTGCTATGTGGGAGGTGTAATAAGGTTGGAAAAATTGAAATCATTATCCTACAAGTATACCAATTGAAGAAGAAATCATAAAAATATGAAATATATAAAAGGTTATGCATGTTACTTAATGAATCACATGGAAAATAAGATCCCCCACAAGTAGATAAAGAAATAACCCATGACTCTAAAAGAAAATTCATATTCAAAAAATAGTTGTGTAAGAATAAAGAGTCTAAATGGACTTGGGTATAAATTGGAAATGATGAAATTAATAAGAATAAATTCTCAATATGATTGCAGAAATTTATAATCTAGGAGTGATAACTTATTCTCAATAATATGTATTTCATTTGTGTTATAATCCTATTTGAAATTAATGGTGATGTTGGTTCTCAATAAGAGAAAAAATAAAGGGAAATAAATTGTAAATACTCTTCTAGTTCTGAATTATTCATCATCTTATAACTTAAATTGAACCTTACTAGTGCACTCTCAACAACATTCATCTTGAAATCCATTTATAAATTTGATCCAGCTTGATGAATACCTTGTGAAGTGTCTCCATGAGGTGGAGACAAGTGAAGAAATATTTATAATATTCTAGAATGATTAATTTCATATTAATTTATAATGTGCATGAAAATTTATTTGGAAATATATGTTCATATATTATCTCATCCCTTTTTATGAATAAATTAGGTCTATTATTATGGTGGATAATTTATGTAAAAAAATAACCACAATATTGATTAAGATTAAGGATTTTCAAGTTGTTAATAGTTTTTGATTCATGTGTTGAGAAATGTGGAAAAATAGGTTATTATTCTATATATATATAAAAATTTATTATTTTTTGTCCTAGGGGTTAATATTGAGAAGCTTTTAGCATCCCATTAATGAGTTAAGGTAATTTTTATGAGTCAGTATCATATTCTGTTGATCAATGTAAAACCATAATGTCTAAATCAAGACCTCTAATTTTTTACAATGAATGTGACTCAAGTAGACTGATAATGAGGGAAATTAAAGTGAAATGAATAGAGGAATCTCCCTTGGGATTTAGGTAATGTCTAATGTATCAAATTTCATTGATTACTATTTTGGATTCTTATGGCGTACCCTTATTTAATTTTGAATTATGAGTTAACTGGATTAGACTAGATCTATTTGGTTAGAATACCTTCATCATAACTTATGAGTTATAATACTAACATTCTTCTAAATCTCATGGATGGTTACTTGTTTTTAGACTAGAAAAATGGATTAGGAAGAATGGAAAGGCTCACCTATGGGTTTTATTGAGAGAGAATTCTATATTTATCCTTCACATAACTTTTTTCAAGTAAATTGATTTTCTAAACTTCACTCATGAAAATTTTTTCCATTTAAAGAATTTAATTTTTGGGAGCCAAGTAATTTGGTCATAGAATGCTCGTGTATGTTTTAGTTTCAAAAATCAGGGGAAGAAACCAATTTTAAAAGAATGAATCATTGTCCCCATGGTAAAACCACAACCTATTTATATGTAATGTATGGACTATATTTTCATCGGTCCAAGGAACAAAAGTATTCATTTTCATTAATTTATCCTTATAATTCCATCATTGTTTTCCACATAGGATCCAATTCCGAGGGTTATTATATAACCAAAAATTCTAATTCGGGAAAGTAAACACGTTTATTCCAAAGTGGTTGCTGGATATATATATGATAAATTTAATATATAAATATTTTCTGAACAATAATTTTCCTTCAAATAATTCAATTACCACAAGAAATTTCCAAACCAGAAACTTCTTTGAAATGTAAATTGACAATATGTGCCTCAAGTATTGATTACATATCCTATATCACTTATTGATAACAATTCCAAGCAGACTGTTCTTCATTAAACCATATTGATTGAAAGAAACATACCCATAGTCCCAAATTCTGGTCAATCTCAATGATCAAACGTGTATGATTCATAATCAGAATCTTAGAAATCATCAAAATTAGAAAATTAATGTTTACAAAAGGAAACAATAATAGTTTTTAATGATAGATCCCACAATTATAAATCATAGAAAAACTAAATTGAAAGAAAAAATATATTTAGATTCACCCTAGGGAACATGATGATGAAAATGATACCAATATTCCAAACAATGGTTTAGTACTTTTAGGTTTTTTCTCTATTTTTAGTTCATTAAAGCCTCAACTGAATTTATATATAATATAATGAAAAACAAGGAGAATAAATTTCATACCTAGATGCCAGATCTGGGGGCAGGGAGGTGGAGGCTAGGATGGGACATTGCCGATGCTGGAGAAAGTTGAGGTAGAGGCCAAGGCCGGTTGGAGAGGGAGATGAGAGGGGGGACATCGCTGGAGGTGGGGCAGGGAGGCGGAGGGTGGGATGATGAGGCTAAGGCGAAGGGTAGGAGGGAGGTCAGGAGTGGAGTTGGAGGCTGTGGAGGGGAGGATATGGGCAGGACGTGGTGGTCAGATGGTTGGGAGGTGAAGGTCTAAAAGGGGAGGAGAGGGCGGAGGTCGGATGGCCGGGAGGCAGTGGTTGGGGAGGGGAGGATAGGGTCAGAAGTCGGGGAGGATGATCATGATGGGAGAGGGAAATGAAAGAGAGGCTATAGAGGAGCCTGATGGAAGAGTAGAGGAGCGTGATGGAAGAGGGAGGATGAGCACGATGGTATGGTGGGAATTGGGTATTGCTTTTCCACGGTTTTATTAAAACTATGGAAATAGATAGTAAAAAATAGATAGCCCCACATTTTTTCTAAATCGTGGGGATATATTCATGGGGAAATATCCCCTTTCTAGAAGTGTATACATAATTTTTATTTATTATGTGGTTTTCTTATATGGTAAGTGGTGCTCACTCTATGCTTTCTGGTCGTAGAAAATAGTGGGAACTAGAATGATCTTGGTTAACATTGAATGTTTCAGATGTGGAAAGTATGGGCATTATAAAAATTGATGTCCTATGTAGAAATTTCATCACAAGTATCAGGAAGGTGGTATGAGTATTGGTTATGTTTCTGAGGGTAAAGAGACCACAAATGACATATAAAAGGTATAATATGTTCTAACTATATTTATTACATTAAATATAATAATAACAATTAGATTGAGGTTGTTATAACTATATTTATTAAATTAAATATAATAATAATGATTAGATTGGGGTTGAGGAACCATAATAGATGATTTATATTTCATATTTTAGTAAAGGGGTATTAAGGAATAAGATGATGAATCATGATTAATGGTTTCTGAAAAATATTGGATTATTGAAGTGTATTTGTTTTTAAATTCCAAATATTATGTTATAAATATCATGAAATATATATAAGTATTTTCAATATAAATTATATATTTTTTATATAGAATACTATTTTGAATGGTTTTGATGACTTATAAAAGTGATAAAATGGAAAGGTGATATTTTGAATAATAGAGGGTAACCCTTAATGTGTTTCTGCTGATGACAAATAATATGTAGTATGGATAAGTATATTATGATATGGATAAAGTAAATTGGACAGTATTTGTGACCTCAAAATAGATTAATGATTTTTTAACACAATGGTCTATGTTTTCAATGATTAATTTTAAAAAAATATATTTAAGGAATATATCTAATAATCATTGGAATAAGAAATAATTCATGTTTCCAATAAGGTTTTATGATAATTCAGGTTATTACTATGTTTCATGACAATACATGATAAATTTATTCACATGTTTGGACTGTGACAACTAAGATATACATTATGTTATATGGGGGATCAATGTTAATATGATTTAGTGACCTTATTTCAAAAGTTTTGGATATTTTTCCTTTAGAAGGTTTATAAGTTTAACCATTTTTGGAATGGTTTAAGATAAACTTTGGTTGAGGTTTTTGATATTAAAGTATTATCAAACCATATAAGGATTTATGAATGCTATATTACTTGTGATAACATTTTTTCCATGCTGCTAACTAAAAATAGATAGAATGAATTATCAATCTATGACATGATCTATTAGTATTTCAAGAACGAAAATTTCACCTTCATTTCTTGATGAAATAGATGAAGTAAAAATTGATCAAGGAAAAAAAGGGTGTTGTTTCCCAAAAAATTTTTAGGTATATCCTTTTTATGAAAATTCATCAAATTTAGGAAAAAGGTTCTTGAAATAATATTTTATTCTATCATCATCATTTTTTATGACATTAGTGGCCTTTTTGAATCCTCTTTTTGTTATGGATTTGTGATTATTAACATTATCATAACCATGTTCTCTATAACCCTACATCAAGACATGATTTTTATATTTAACTTCCATGTCCAAATTTTCAATTTCCACTTATTTTATCCTATGTGTAAAACTAGTTATGAGGTACTCTGGGTAACCGTTATGTTTAAAAAATTCCCTTTTTATATGGATAATTTGTATTCATTTTTAAGATGTGGGTTTCTATGAATGGAAATTTCAAGAATTATACCTTTTATAACGTAGATGAAGGTCGAGGATGAAATTAATTTTTACGGAGGAATAATTTAACACCCATATAATTTTATTTTATTTCATTGAATTGATTTAAACAACTCGATATTTTTCATTTAACAAAACATTTAATATATCATGCATTATATAAAAGAATTAAGTTTTGTTTTTATTACATGAAACACCAAGTTAATATTTTGCTATATGAAACAATTATATTTGATTTAGGTACAAACAAAACTATGTTTGGCTTGTGTTACACACAATGATGAGTTTCTTAGATAGCTTTCATTAAACCCAAGTCCTTATTTTATCAAACTACAGTGTACTATTAATAATAATATTAAAATATTTTCATAGTTACCACATAACCATTGGAATTGAAATTAGGAATAACATTAAATAAAGTGAGAAAATATTACTTATATATGTGTATAAAATGATTCCTTTGGTTATCAATTAGATAGAAATTAAAGTAAGAACTATTTAAAAATAATTAAATTACTTTTCTAAGAAAACGATTCCTCTTTATATCAAAAAATTAATCAACCCTCATTTGATGAATATTTTTAATAAAATTTATATATCATATATTCAATAAAAAATTTCACACTAATCCAAAATATTTTAAAGTCTTAAGACAATATTATGTCCATTGTTATAAATAAAAAGATGTATTTTTCAAAAAGGTAATTTTTCCATCTTTTAATGGGGAAACCATTTTAAATACAGTTTTGACACTTTTATAATTTTTTATTTAAAAAATTAAAAAATTAAAGTGTAATGAACAAATTTACTTTGGTATAATTTTTCATATTTTTTGAGATGTTTCATTTTTTGATGAATAGTAAAAAATACTAAATTTTAATTGAAAACTGTATTGTAATCTAATTTAATTATTTAGTTAAAATATATTTTGAATTTATTTTAAAGTTAATTTAGAAAAATTTTACATCAATTAATATAATTTATGGAATTGAAATCAATTTAACCTTGAAATTGGATATAAAAACAATTCAATCCTTTAAACATTTTCACTTTAAAAAACACATTGTTTCGTCCCATCTATAAGACTAATTTTAAATTAATTTATTCAAATTTTGTGATTATAATTTTGAAAAATGGATTCCATATTTATAATTAGTATTATTTGTAGTGTAGAATATTTTTAACATAGTATTTGAAAAAAAATATTAGTGATAACAATTAAAATTAATTAAAACAATTATGGAAAAAAGAAGATTACATAGTAGTTGAACATTAATTTAAGGGAACAATTGACCTATAAAAATGTAAAAATCCACTTAATGGAACTATTTAGACCAATTACCCAATTTAATAGAACATGTATAATTATTCAAGGCACATTAAGTAAGGGAGACAAATCAATAGTGTCTACCTTTTCACCTTTTCAAGAATTCAACTCCTCCACTATAAAAAGGGAACTCACCCCCTCACTTATTCAAAAATATCAGTCACTTTATCTCACACAAAACATAAAAAACTATTCTCCCAAACTACCTCCCTTCATCCTAGAAGACTCACTTTGGCAATAAATACGACCAAGAATCCATCAAGTTCAAACAAAAAGAGTAACCCAAAGAATTTATAACATCTTTCCACAAGATCATTTGTTTTATTTTTTTCTAAAACCCCTAATTGTTATTATTAAATTATTATAAAATAAAGTAAATTTCCTTAATATGATGATATGTTTTTTAGGGTTTCTACCAACACTCACACACACTTCCATCAAATGTGATACCCAATTATCATTCATGTGTAGGATAGACTACCACCTTGCGAACCCATGTAACTCATTCCTCCATTTCCACCATTCATGGTTGGAAATAATGACTTAATATAGGTTTTTATATGATACTTATGAAATTTATGATTTATTTTAGATTCTGTAATTATTATATAACACATTCTTTCATGATTTCCATTTAATGAAAATATGATAACTTCGTTTGTGGATGTGTGGACTACCTCTTCCTCTAAGTGATGTGATTCATTAAAAATATACATGGAATATATTAATGATGGTATTAGTGAACTTATGTTAAATAAATTAGAAAATAATTCTAAAATAATTATAATATATTTTTCATTTATTTTCTTTTTTTCAATATGATAATAAAATGGAAACAACATTCATGCTTGCGCACTACCTCCCGTCTGCATGAACAATGTATTACATTTTCTATTTATACTTATTAGAGATTATTATAAGTATTTATATAATGAATATATATTATATTTATATAATATTTTACATCATTGGAATAATTAAATCACGATATATGTAAGATTATGAAGAATATTGAGTAAAAATATATCCAAAAAACAAAGCACGTATTACCAGAAAGGTAACATTAACATGGAATTGTTAATAAATGGGTAACATAAAGTCATAATAAAATCATATATGGTATTATAAATAATAATATAGTTCCTTTTATATTTATAATAAATTTACATTTATTATACATGAATTAGGAATGTGTATAATGAGAGTCAAGACGTAAGGTAATGGTTTTCTCATCTCACTATTATTTTTGTAAGACTTATTCCTTATTCACCACTCATTTAATTTGTGTGGAATATATTCTGACCATGAATGTATTATATTATTGTTATAATTTTTTATGTGTAATTATAAATCTATTTGATTATATTTATTTCATGGGGTTGGTTTTTCAAAACTTACCAAATTGGTAAAGTAATATTTTCCCTATTTTCCCTTATTTGAGATACATGAACGGTTTTGCACCTATACTCTTATACTAGGTGTATATACTGACATTTGGAATGTTATATCATGAATATACTTATTTTCATGATATTTGAATCTTTATTTAATGTTATTATGTCATGGGGTTTATGATTCAATGTTACCCACGTGGAAATAGTTTATTACTAAAATCTCTTCATTTATCAATATTGTTTATGAGAATCCTTCAATTGATGAAATTTTATGATTCATCTCTCAATAACTATGAGAATTTTTCTTATTTTATTTTTATTCCTGAAATATTAAAGTAATCTTACAATTTTTTCCACTATTTGGTACTTAAGATAATTAAGAATGTGTTTTTAAGAAAATCGGACTTTATCACTCTTTTCTGTTAGAAATCTATGTTCTTTCAAAACCATGATTCAAAAAAATGTTTTAATACATTTTATATAATTCTCCTATAATAATTGAATGAAATATTTACCCATATTTTTCTTTTTTAACAAAATGGTTTATAAAATTAATATTTTTTTCATTTTTTGATTGAGACTCTTTTCAAATATTTTTATAGTGTATAAGGAATGTTTGGGATGTACATATTTATCTTCCAAGATGACCATCATTTATTTAAATATTATTTTATAATTTTTAATGTTTAATTTCAAAGAATTTTTTTTTCAAGTTTTCTTTTATGTTTAATAAGTGTATTAAAAGATTTTCAAATATTCCATTATATATTTTCAAAAGATTATATTCAAATAAAATAACATTAACGATTTTAAAGATTATTTTATATTGTTTTGAGTTGATTTCAAAGAAAATTGTTTTCAAAGAGGAATGTATATTTTTCTTTATGAAAAATTTTAAATTATTTTTAAATCATAATTTATTAGTTTTTAATGGGGGTTTCAAAGGAATGGATTTTGAATATGTTTTATGTTCTAAAAATTAAATTCTAAAGAATGGATATTTTCCTTAAGAAATTATCCAAGTGATCTTTCAAAATCATCCTCCATCTAAGATAACATCATTTGATATAGTTTTTTATTTATTGGGCATATAATCTAAGGACACTATTCTTATTCATTAATTGAATGGTTTATGTTTATGATGATCAGTTTCGTATGAAACCCGTATCTTATCTACTGGTTATACTATGATAAAAAGATTATAAAAATCAATTCCTATCACGGGTCAATCTATAATTATATTATTATTAAACCTGTCTCTTATCCATTAGTAATGATATAATTAATTTTTTATAATAACCATTTCATTTCAAGGTTTATGATATTATGAATGTTTATGATCTTTTGTAACACATATGTATGATTTTATTATGTAACAAGTGAGACCTATATCTCCCTCTAACGTATTGAGTAATGGTGGATAACTCATAATTATATATGTTATGCATGAACCTTATTACATATTCATAGTGTTATGCGTGAACTTAATTATGTGTTCACAATGTTATCCATGGACCTAGTTGCATGTCCCTATGATTATGAATGAACCTGATTACATGTTCGTAATGTTATATATGAACCTAATTACTTGTTTACAATTTCATTCATGGAACTGGTTTCATATCCATATTTTTATTCATGAACATGTATACAATCTAAAAATGTAATGCATTAACCTAATTACATGATCACAATGTAATTTGTGAACAAGATTACATGTTCACAATGTTATGTGTGAACCTGATTACATGTTCACAATTCTATGAATGGACCTGGTTTCATCTCTATATATTTATTCACTAACATAATTACAAGTTCAAAATGTTATGAATGGAAATTATTACATGATCACAGTGTTTTGTTTGAACTTGGTTAGAATCTCAAAATGTTTTGTGTGAATCTAATTACATGTTCCCAATGTTATGTGTGTACCTTGTTTCATGTCCATAAGTTTATGTGAGGGCCTCATTTTATATCCTAAACCCAATGAGTGAACCTATTTCTATTTACACTTGTTTATAATCTTATAAGTTGATATGCATGCCACAAATTCTATATCTTATTATTATGTTATTCTCTTTTGGCTTATGATTTTATTCCATTATGATTATTTTGTTGTGAAATTACAATATTTATGACATGAATCATTTATATTCTCTTCGATATGCATGATATGATCTTTAAAAAATATTCTCATGTTCTCATACCCATATTCTTTTTTTATAATTAAGTATGTACTTAATTTTAAGTTACAAATCCTCTAATCCCCCTCTTTCCTAAGTTTAGTTTACCCATGTTATGAAGAATGGTTTTAAGTATAACTTCTAAAGGGAACAATCTTTATGGTAATCATTGAAGATCTTTCACCCAGTTTGATTATTATGTTCCATGTTTCCGAGGACACTAAACTATTTTGGTTGTCATGAAAATAATTTTTTAATGTGATGAATATCTATCTAAATTGGTGTGATATCTGTATATGTTAATCCAGAGTCTCTATATCCTTAACTCACCCATCCTTCACAAGTGTGAGCCACCCCCAATCCTGCTTCCATGACAGCAAGGGCAGTGCCATTCATTCATTGGATCTCTCATCTTAAGGGGACCAAATTAAAGTATCCACCAAATCATTCAAACTTACAAGTCCATGAAAAAGGAAAAAACACTATGTATCCCACCTAGATATGAATTCCATCTATAAAAGGTGTCTCGTACTTTTATAAGCTGATGGGTAGGGTCCTCAGGGTGTTTGTAGAGTTGTGTCCCCTCAATCATGAGGACCCTTACCCTATGGGTAGTGTCCGAGATTTCAAAATCATAGATGTATTGAATATGACAATGTCCCTCCCTCATTATCACTACGACTAGGGACCTCTAGTTCTAGGATGGGATACAAAGGATCACACTTTCATTTCCCTATGAGGTGTTTTGTCTTATCCTACTATCTTCCCTAGGAAATAGTCACAAGGGAATACCTCCTGGAGTAATACCCTAGCCTTTCTTATAAGAGTATTCACTATTGATCCATTTTTTCAATCAAGTCATATATAAGATTTAATGTGGCTATCATGGTTACTAAAACAAGATAGGAGACAGGCATGTCCAAAACACTTTATTCTTGTCCTGTTTCCCCAGCCTCTTCCACTAGTGGAAGAATTATTGTGTAATCTTTTGGATATATAGATTGTTATTTTTTTACACCAAGCCTAACTCACATAAGATTAGAGGTTAGTGGTGATCATGACATCCACACGATCCAAACATATGATCCTTCTATTTGGTATAATCCCCAACCATACTCATTCAAAAGGGAATCCTTCATAGGTGTAATCCCTAATCATTCCAATCTACATGTTCATTGTCTACTAACCATCTATTGTACATACGAAACCTTTATATGGTCCAAACCCAACACCATAGAATCAACCCAAATTCTCTCTGGGATGTATTCCAAGTAGGTTCATATCTAAAATTGGACCCCACATCCCATTTGGGTTCTTTGGACCTCCTATTTGGTATAATCCCCAGCCATACTCATTGAAAATGGAATCATCATGTGTTGTGATCCCCAATCATATTGAAATACATGGGCTTTGATTCCAGTCAAATGGGATATGTAGGAAGCCTCTATGATGTCTAAACCCAAAACCCTAGAATGATACCTAATTCCCTCTAGACCATATTTGTAGTACGGTTATATACTATATTGGAGCCCACATCCCTTCCATGTTCTTTGAGATGCCTCATCATAAGTCCCATGCCAAACAATGACTAGGAACCTTTATCCTAGATTTCCTTTCCACAAGATGTTAAATTGTACAATTTGTCCATGTCACATGACCTTAAATGGTATTATGTGACCAATTAAGTGGCACAAAACTACAGGGGCTCTGATAAAATTCATAAGGATTTGTAGGAATCCCATCTTATGGACCCTATCATGAAAAAAAACAAATTTCATCTCCTTGGATGATGATAAACTCTAGAGCACCCCAATACATGGTGTAAAAGTAACACCATAATAATAAATGAAAAAAACAATATCTAGTCCATTCATAAAAGGGTACCATTTATAGAGAACATTGGATACAAATAGATGATTCTGAATTCCATTCATGCCAATAATTTATTGTTAATTCATGGGTGACCGACTTCATACTTGGTAATTGATGAAGGATTTATGATCATATCTTAAATCTATAATAGAGTCCCTCAGTAAGAAACAGTTCCCATGAAATGGGTGTGATGTTCCCGAATTCCCATCATATCAACCAATGTGAGTTCTTATGTATCATTGGTTAAGTTCTGTAATGATTTATTTCCTTTAGAAATAACTATTATGAGTCATCACGGATATGAATGCCATTGGGTTTTTTTCGGTTCCACGAATAAACCCATGGGAACCTCCCAAAATAGATTTCGGAATATATTTCTAACGTAATGGTTGTACCACTATCATCAAAAAAACATCATTCCAACCCCATGTGGCATTTGGGAATAAAACAAAAAAATTCAACCCAATGTGAATTTGTAACCAAGTTGATGGTGTCACCCACATGTCAGGCCCCAAATTCTCTCAAAATAAAAGAGGGTCAAAAAATTCAATCAATTGATTATCTGTTCATTTATTAAGACGCTTCTTCAATGGGGTTGTCTTATTTCTGTTTGTCACCTATATTTCATGAACCATGGATAATAACTTCCTTCAATCTAAATGGTGTCATACCGGCACTCAAAAAAGTATGACCTAGCAACCATTCATGTTGGGTCCTCATCTAAGTAGAGGAATCGGTCCCCCACCCAGTGTCTTCAACGTTGGGTCTCAAATGCACCGGTCCAAGAGTACTTCCAATATGGTACCATCCTAAACCTAGAGGTTTCTTGATAGGCCATCAATCTAGAAAATCCCCACAATTCATCCACTCAGTGATGGGAAAAGGTACAGAAGAAGACAACACAAATTGACATTTCCATCCATTTCAGGATCTTATCCAGAGAACACAACATTTAGATCCCCATTTATCTTTGGGAGTTCGATCAAGAGGCTATAGAAGAAATTACCCAAAATAAACAGGGGTTATTTTAAAGGGATCCAGCCAGTAATAACTACATCCAACATCACATGACAGTGAACCTTCATAATGATGCAGGGGCTATACTTAGGAATCCATCCCAGGTCATTCTGATCTAGGTATGGAAGAAGGCCAACTGAGGGTAGCTACCAGTCAATAGGGATCAATTACACACCTCTATCCCCTTCGGAAAACCCGCCAATAAAATTTAGTGGAAAACATTAAGAAAGAACAAACACCTTCCCAAAAAAATCACAAAAACTAGCAAAATTGCCTAGAATCATAAAGAGTAGACCAAGAAAAAAATATAGTATCAAATAGAGATTTAGAATAAACACCTTCCTGTAATTAGAAAACCAACCCATCAAACTCAGTGGAAACCCAAGAGAAGACACAAACACCATCCCACGTTATGAAATCTATCCACCATCCTCAACTAGTATTTTACAATAAAGGTTTCCATTTAAAATTACCTTCAATATGTGAGTAGGCCAAAACACCTTCATAGATCAATCAAGTCCACCTATAAAAATTTAGAGGTAAATAATGAGTTGGAAACCACACCCACCCACACGTACCAAGACCGGTAGAAGCCTCTTTTGTAAGCACATGGAAGAATCAGCTGAAAATTCTTGACAACCAAAATGGAGAAGCCCAAATCTATTCCACCACAACTGAGCACTATCAATATCCATTAGTAGGAAAATTGAGGAAAATAGTAGGCACTCACCCTTTCTCTAAAAACAGAATTGGAATATATTTTTTTAGTTCATGAAGTTGCAAAGAATATCCTGACAATGGTGAAGGGGAAGAGATATATTCCTACTAATAACCTACAAAAATTTCAGGATATCATAACAGTATCAATAGTGGAAGAGGGAAATACACAAAACTCCATCCCCATAAATTAGGTGACTTTTCAACATGTCACTATGGAGAAGAAACACATCTATATTCCCATACAAGGGGTTCATGGGTGAAATTCCCACATGATATATAGAAAACCCGATGGGGTATATAACCTCATTCAAACTAGAGGTAATCATTCTATTTCAATGGCCACATTAAGGTAGGCACTAACCCCTTCCATGATTCCATAATCAAAAAAAATGGTACCGACATGGGAACTAGTTAAACAGGCTTTCATTCCTGAAAACCAATTTCCCTAGAAAGTAGAACCAATCTCTCGTAAGAACAAATCCAAAAATAAGCCTCACAAAATAATATTATAAAATGAGGAGCCTATCTATGATATCTCTCTACTTAATGATGGAGTTATTGAATCCATAAGACTTTTATCTATGACAACATGTGATCCTAGTTTCGTACTACGAAATTATGGGAATAGTTGTAGTAATTCCAAAGGTCTTCCTCAGACACTGAACCATGAAGGGTTTCTTCATGATAAAAATCTAAAAGATCTCAATATCCCATCACTTAATTAGAAACTCAATATCCCTCCATATTCCAAATGATAAAATTGTAATATGGTATTCCCCATACTATTGTCCATCCAAAAATCCCTCGCTAGAGTATATGCTGAAATAATTCTCTTTACATTAGGATTCCAATACATAATGGTACTCCTCCCCATATTGGCATTATTTATGATTGTTCTCTATGAATTAGGGTTTTAATTTTTCAAAAGGGTCTTGTTATTAGAGATTTAATGATCATAAATCCCTCTATCAATAAGGAACTTATTAAAATGAGGATTGTAAAGTGTGATGCCTTTTCATTGATAAGTGAAATACTTTCACATCTAGAAGACCAAACCAGGTGATGGTCACTCTCAAAAAAACCCTTGGATCTCTTATGAACCAATGCATTCTAGGATGTCCCTACTAGTATTGTTTTTTTATGATAATGTAGTAGGAAAGAATCCACTTTCCTAAGAACAAGTCAAGGATCCTTTGGAAAAAGGTAAAGATAACATGATGAACTTCTGAAATCAGTTGACTAAATATGACATACCTATCATGTTTTGGCCTTTATCCATTCTCCAATATGGAACCCTAGTGGTGTTGTTGGAAGATTGTGTTTATGAAATATTCATAAATATATAGAACAATATTCATCACTTAAGTGAAAACACATTACGTTTTAATGAATTCCTAGTCCATGTCAAGGTAATAGAAGAGATACACAACTAAATTGGCCTAAAAGATCTCTTAGATCCATGAAATCCAAAATTGGGGAAACAGAAAAGATCCCTTTAGCATACATGTCTCAAAACATTAAAATAATTAAATTAGTTGATTGTAGATTCCACATCCAATTTTCTTGTTAGGGGATGGGGTGAACATGAATCATTTCATTTTACCATGCTCCCCAACCATAAAATCCTGCCTAAGATGACATTGTTCAATGTCAAAGCTTGAGTCCAACTACAAAAAATGGGCTCTATTCATGATAAAGGGTCTGCTCAACAAAAATAGTCCTTGAATGACTCTCACTGACATCAAGCCAGAAGAGAGAAATATATTGAAATACTTTTTCATCAGGCATATAAAAATATCGAGTAAGCCTCCCTATTAAGGGAAGTCAATCATCTGATAGCATAAATTTTTACGATAGCGCAACTTTCTTCAGAAGTGGATGGTTTGGGTGAAAACTGTATGATCCACCTAGACCATGGTCGAAAATAACTATGAAAAATCAAGAAGGTAGTCATGGAAGTAGTATCAATGACAATCCATGATCAACCCTATCCCACAAGTCCGGGGTATTCTTTTTAACACAACCTTCATGGTTAAAAAACCAGGCTCAAAGGGTTGTGGGAATGGATTAGGAACAACCCCAAACTAAAAGTCTAGGTTATTTTTTACCTCAACAACAACCTCCTCAGTGGAATTCACTATTATCATAATTAGGGGGAATACCATCTAATAAATCCTCCCAATTCATCCCATCCAGTGATCCAATATGCCCATTGGTAATGAGCACAAAAAATGTTTGGAAATTCCAATCAGATTACCATATGTCATATGGATCCAAGAGAACTATAGAAGGAATGTAAAATTCCTCATGGAGGGTGTATACAAATGGAAGGTCACAAAGATACTTATTAATCACCTACAATGAATTATTCATTGGTGAATGTCATTAACCCCACCCCAACGGAGCCTATATAACACGAGGCCCATACATAGCAGTTAGAGGAGGAAATTTCAGTTCATAATATCGTACACACCGAAATGATTGAGAGATGTGTGAATACAAGGAACCATATTCTTTACCTAGATTTGGGAATTCCCACAACCACTCCAACATTACCTCCTCAAAGAGTATCCACCAACAGAAAGGGTAAACATAATGCCGCGCTACATCTAACTTCTAATGGGGTTAAACCCCTTACACCTTAGGAAAGGTTTTCTTAGAAAAAGGATGATTTAAAATAATTAAGAGGAATCAACGTACAAATAATATAAGGAAACATTCCTGGTATATATTTTCTACAAATAGAAACTCAACATGAACGCTCAATTAGGGTACCTCATCAAAGAGGGTTCACCATAATAATCAAAAGTGATCCAAAACATCTACTCAACATGGGGTACTAATAAAATATATATTTGGGTTCCACATAAGAATATAATGAGTTCACTCCATTGTAAACACAAATAGAATAGTCCAAGGTGCATCCTTACATACTTTACCTTATAGTTTACCCCATGAATATACTAGTAGGGATTCCACAGTTGGTCATACCTTCTACTTCCCATATTAACTATACTTCACAACTAGAAATTCATAGAGGGTTCACCAAAAATATTGAGTCTCTAATGGATCTATTGGAATTAATAGAGGAATGAAATGGTATGATACATCGATAAAATAAGCCTAACCCTCAATGAGATGATCTGACACTTCCCCACCAAATTTTAGAAACCCAAAATTTCATATTTCTAATGGTTTGGGGGATATGTAGCGACATTTGATTCATTCTATGTCCCTCTATGATCCCATTATGGGGAGAATTACAGAATAGATAGTAGTGAAAATTAGGTTCTTTGTGAAAACATTGTAGGGGCCATCCTTTGTATGGTACACCAGCTTGTCAGCTTGTTCAATTATAGGGTGGTAAGATCTCTATCGGAAGTTCCTCTTCCAATTTAACTCATCACTGAAGAATAAAAAATTCATCAACCTCTTAAAATTGAAATAGTTGTAGATTGAGAGTGTTTCATATTTCATTACATAATCTATTGATTTTACACACTCTTTAAGGCTACAACTACTTCACGAATATTTATTGTCCATCTATATAGAAAATATTCCTGAAATTTTGCGCATGCAACTAATTATTGTGAAATATATATGAGGGGTTTTTTATCTTTAAAAAATTTAAAAAGAATGGATGAATCCATTTTATGAACCAAGGATAGATCTTACATAATTCCATCATCTCAAGGAAAGATAATTGGTAATGTAATGGTTTCCACTATAACACTTAAGCCAACCCGTACACCCTCTCTAACTCCAAATCTTGCAACATATCACGTGGTCTACCCTCATATGCATCATAAAAAATGACTACCTATTCAATAAAATCAAAGGGAATAGATGTGGAAACTATTTGGGGGATTAAAGAGTAATGATTATTCTTTTTTATATAAAGAAGTCCTTGGCAAATTTATCTCAACATTAAATAACAACCTAATCAAGTTTCCAAACCCAAGAATACCAAAAATGATAGTGAAAAAGACGTCTAAAACTATTTCCCCTTACATAGATCATTTGGGAAGAATATCTAGGGATTTTGTTTCAAATATATCCAACAGAATATGGTGGACTCATGGAAAGTGAGGTTGGGTAAGCCATCTACATAGGTCCCATATGTTTCTTCCATTGATCCGGATGTGGAGAATGAATGGAAGGAAGTTAACAACATGGGTAAGAAGTTCAATGACTTGATGGTAAAAAATATGATCAACCGAACACATGTTATCCTCTAAGAACATTTGAAATATCCATCTTTACACAAGCCTCTTCTTCTATGATGCAACCGAATCCATCGATGCCACAGTCTGTCGAAATATAGTCTTCCAATAAATTACATGTCCTTAAGAGTAGAAGAAAAACACACTAATTTAAACCTATATAAAGGATAAAGTTTTATTTTACTCTCTTGGACATCATGTGTAAAGTCACTGAAGAACGGGTGCCACCCAACCAAATGATACCACAATAGTTGACCCTCTATATGGAGTCCTCATCAGATGAGGATTTGATCTTCAATTCCATTAATGTTATTAACTTAATGCATACCTTCTCAGATGATTAGTGTGGATATTAACCTAAATTAATTATATATAATTGGATAATTAGGGGAAGTTTACACCAGAGATGAGGATATAGAGGAAGATTCAGTTGTGCTAGAAGTTAATACTTTGTCTAAATTCTTTCTTGGACCATCTATGTGGCTAAAGCTCATTGGAGATCCATCCAAAGACCTCATTAAGAGTAAGAAATCTCCCCCCAAAAGTTATAATTTTCCATGGTTTTATAATTTTGGTAGATTTACTAAAGGAGACATCATCTCCCAATCAACCTTGGTTCATAGGTAGACCTAGGTGACCTAATCCATCAAGGAAAAAGTGGCTTCAACTCATATTCTAAGAGTTTATCTTCCCATATCAAGTATATTAGTTCCTAAACTATCTAGAAAAGAGCATCCCCATGTTCGGATGCAGAGAAAATTATCCCAAAAGTATAAAATTTTAAAGAAATTGACCATCGTGCTGGCCATGTTATAGATCTTGGATTCATTTAGTCTATCAAAAGTCCTCAAAAAAGCAGTAGTATAGGTTTTTTCAAGGCCTTTAGAATTTGAGTTGAAGTTCCTACTGCTAAAGTATATCATGCATAAAATGATCCTATGGAATTCCACACAATCATCACTTTCATGGATCCAGAGAAAGATTTTATTATTCATGGACACATTAGATTCTTGTACATGTTTGGAAAGATAAATGATGTTGATATCTGATTAGTCTTCATTGAAAATGTCTTAGGAGTTAACCTCATTCAAATCCAAACACTATATCAGTTGGGATACAATCATTCCAACTTATCCCACCAACACTCTAATGCTATAATATTATAATAACATTAATAAAATACCACCTTTTGAAATCAAATTCATGACTCAGTTTTATAACACCCCAAGATTTCATAGTACATTATCTCATTAAAGTAATTAAATAGCTTGCACTACATGAAAAACCGAGTTTGAGCGCACCCCAACTTACCAAACTAGTTATTCAAAAAGTAGTTATGAATAGTATTAATGGAATTTTGAATATTATATACTCTATATAATTTTATCATCCATACAATGTGTTTTGTAGACATAGTACAAGAAAAAATTCATTTTTTCAAATAAAAGATGTATTTTTTTTAAAATGCAATTTTGCTGCCTTTTAAAGGCGGACCATTTTTAAAACCAATATTTGACACTTTTATAAAAAAAAATTCTAAAATAAAATTCTTATTTATAATTGTGACATAAATTTTTTTTTGGGATGAATTTTTGGTACTTTTCTGATAAATTTCATATTTTGACGAATTGTGAAAAATACAATGTTTTAATTGAAAACAACTTTTTTAATTGAAATAATTTAGTGTTAAATAATAAATTTTAAAGATTTTGAAGTATAATTAGATTATATTTTTACGATTTAATACAATTTAGTACATTATAAGTAATTTCACATTTTAAATTGATATAAACACATGTTAATCTTTTGATAGTTTTTACATTTTAAAAAACTCACATTTTTGTTTTGACCACGGGAATTTATTTTAAATTAATAAATGAAACTTATATGTTTTGAATTTTTTAAAATAGAATTATTTTTTGGATTGATAATGTTAAAATTATATTAGGATGAATTTTTTGTATTTTTTTGAAAACATTAAATTTTTTATGAATAGTGAAAAACACTGCGTTATTATTTAAAATAAACATTTTATTTTAATAATTATTTATTTTATTAAATTTAGTTTAAGTAAAAATAGATATATATTACCTATATAATTTCAATGTAATTCATTGGATTCATTTTATAATAAAATTTGATGTATAAAATTTTATTGAACTTTTCAACCTCTTTTACCCACCTTCTAGGCACGTTAGCAAATTTGCCTAAAACATAATTTTACCACTTATATGAGTTGAATTTAAAAAATCTAAGAGACATAGTTGAAATCAGTAAGTAAAATTTGGTTCAATAAGATGAAAATAATTTTTTTTGAATAGTATCTTTTGACTTTTATTTACCACGGTTAAAAGTAAATAGGGTAATTAAGGGTTAAGATGATTTTATAATAACCCTAACACATTTAATAATTCTATTGGATAAGTGTAATTATACCAGAAACAACCTTAGAAATAAAATATGATCCTTTTGGTCAACTTGGATTATATTAGGACATTTATTATAATTTGTTTTAAAGAAGATTTAAAAGTGATAAATTTAAAGTTTAATAACTAAACCAATTTTAATATAGGGGTAAAAAAAATATAAATTCGACTATAAGTATTCATTAGAAAGATAAAACTATTTACTACATAATTGTATTTTATTTATAATTTTTAGACATTAAATAATTTAATTTATTTATGACACATTGATGATGAAATAATTACCATATTAATGAAATATTAAAATAATTGATATTATAAATCTCCAAATAAATAAAAAATGAGACCTTTGATGAATTATACTAATTTTATTGGTTAATATGACATGTTAGGGTTGATTAAATAATTTTTTTTCGAAGTAATCATTCTGTTATGATTTTCACAAAAACCAAATACAAAATAGTGTCAAAATTGGCATAAGTGAGTTTTTAAAACAAATACTATATTAATAATTGATATAATATTCCTAAAAATCTAAGGTTTGGAAAAAAGGACTTATATAAGATTATATATATTAATAATTAACCACTTGGTGTTCAATTTTCTTGTTATAGTATTTTTTTAACCATATAATATAAAAATACAAAGAGACATGCTTAATGTCAAACTATTTAACTAAGAGTTAAATCTAAAATATAAGGTTAATAAGGTAAACTAAACCTCTATAAAACCTATTAATTGAGAGATTTTGGACCCATACCCCCCTTATCCCTTAAATAAATCATTTTTGAACCATTAGAAACTGAATATTATTTTATTATAAAAAAAATATATCAAGCTTTTTCAAAAGTGACCCTCACCTCTCTTATAAAAGGGTACTTCTGCTTCACGTAAATTCGCACCTGAAAAAAACATTTATCTTGGCAAAACCCTGCCCAAATATCCTCTCAACGATCATACCTTTGTCTTATATGCCTTACTTTGATCAGAAATCCAACCTATGGAGCCCTTTTGATCAATTCAAAAGGAAACACCCGAAGAAGAGGTAATAATTTCACCACCCTCTTCCAAGTTCTTTTCTTCTTCCACAACCTCTTTCTTTTTTTCCATACCTAAATAATAATCCAGTACCTTCTACATAATGTGATGTTATTATAAATATGGTACAACCATATTCGTTATTCTATCCATCCTATAAATGACAAAGGCACCGTACGTGCGTACGTACAACTTACCGTCTCCACGTCGTGGTGATGTTTGTTATTCTAACACGTCATTATTTGGATGGGTATAAAAATGAGTATAAATAATGTAAATAATAAATATAACTTGTTAAGGATTCTGTATATATGATATAACATCCAATTATTTATGATTTCACCATCAATATAATGATATTTTTTCCCATGCGTACGTACGGATTACCGTCTCCACAACACGATGAGATTCATTTCCACATTCAAAATTCAACGATGATTATAAATATATATTACTAACAATTATGTAATATATGATATAATAATTCTACTATATATATATATATACACTTACATATATCTTATCCACTTACTTCCATTCAATAAGATATGAAAATGGAAACAACGTTTATGCATACGTACGACCTATCATCTTCATAAACAGTGTTTTCCATTTCATATATCTATATATTATAAATATTTATGTTATATATATATAGGATATATAAATCATGTCATATATTCTGGAAGTATTTAAATCCTGATCTAAGTGATATGATAAAAAATAACAAGTTAAAACATGTACTATAAATAAAGTGATTATTACCCGAAATGTTAATTTAACAAAGAAAATCATTATTAAATAGATTATACGAAGTCATAAATGAATAATTTATGTTATAATAATTATGAATATGGTTCTGTTAAAATTTAATATCATACTATGGTCATTATACATAAGGTTAAATGTTCTCTCGACCAATGGAAAGTGCAAGTTAAGGGTTAATTCCTCAATTTTATTTTTATTTGAGATTGTTTATGTGTAATTATTTACTGGGATATATTTATTATCAATTTCCATGTTATATAAAGTATTTTTCCAAAGGATCCTTTTTAAGGGACTCTTTAACTAAAATATCATTTTAACAGTTTAAATATTTATTCTTCTAAAACTTTCTCATTAATGTCCATGTTTTCAAAATGGTTTTAAGGATCTATTTATATAGAAATGATTGTTTTAAAATTTTAATTCCTTTAAAAAGTTTAAAATTGGTATGAGACACTTTGATTCAAAACTATCTTTCAAATGATATCCTATATAAATTGTGTGACTTTTAAATTATTTCATGAGTAATGGATATTTCTCTAAAATATTTTTACTGATCATTTTCAACTATGTCAACATCATTTATGAGATAATGTTATTGATCGAAGTTGATTTAGTATAATAAAATCTTCTATATTGTATAGAATGAGTTATGATATGTTTTACTGTGGATGTGATATTTTTATAACATTCATGGTTTATTATTAAAGTATTGACATTTCGTATTCTAGTTTTAATAAAAATGTTTATGTTATGTTTCAAAACATTTATATGAGGAATGCATAAGACTTAGTATGTGATAGGTGGATCCCACTATATCTCCTCGCTGTGTTGGTAGGTCTCATGAGACAAACTAGTATCTTGGCACAAGGCCTTGAAAAAATATTATTTGTAGTCTTGGAACAAGGCCTTGAGTATGTGGTTACGAAGTCTGGCATTATGCATTCCATCATTATGAAATTGGATATTTGATATTACATGTGATTATTCAACTAGTATAATATCCACGTGAATAAGTAAATGGAATTATTTGATTTATCTTTTCCATATTATTCTGAAGTTTATCTTTAAACGGCTTTTGTTTAAGTCGTATACATTGCATTAAATGTTTATACTTATTTATGAAAGTTTTTGCTATATTGTTATCCTTACTGAGCATTTTAGCTCACTCCTTTCAATGTTTTATTTTTTTCAGGATGCCAAGAAGTATATTATGATTGAACTACAAGGATAGTCTAAGAGATATGAATGTGGCAAATAGAGACAATGTTTTTGTTGTTTTTTCATTTTCTAATGTAATGTAACATTCATGTATGTACACTATTTTCCAAGAATGCTAAACTGATTAGTCGTTTGGGACATGATTCCTTGTAATCATACCAATTATTAAAATAATGCACCGACTCTTGTTAACTGGGGTCAGGGCATTACAGTTGGTATCAGATAAAGTTTAACAACAACCTTGGAAATAGATTTAGATAAACTCTGATTATAGAACATTATCCTAAGATAGTCTTTGAGAATAAGTATAGAAGAACTTCCTATAATTTTGGTAATGTAGAGATTTTGTGTATCTTACAAAAAATACATCCCTATCTGGATACGAGCAGGTAGAGGTGGCTCTGGCACATATGTACCTAGGAGTGAAAACTCTGGCAAGGAGTTTGGGTCTTGACCCAGGGTATCCTAGTACATGACAACGAGCCTTGCTGCACTCTTGGTTATGAAACTCTTGGAGGATATGCTTAGGATAATTCACATTTTCATTACAAGACATTATAATGGTTTTTGAAATTTATACTTCCTCAAAGAAAATATTTTATGATTATAGATTATATGCATAATCTTTTCAATTTACATTAGGTATTTTACAAATTTGTAATTATGAAATGTGATTCATAAATTAACCTAGTGTATGACATTATTTAGAAATGGCAGCTAGTAGAACGAATGAAAATTCCAGTAATACGCATGATCGAATGATTAAGAAGGATCATATCTTTCATGGTATTAAGACATTATTTAAAAGGGAAATAGTCTCCCATGTATTCTCATCATATGAATAAATAGTATCATGTGTTAATAAGATAAGTAAAGAATTCTGTGAGTCATATGGCTTTAAAGTGAATCAAGAGAATAAAAGGATGGAGGAGAGAATGATGGATAAAGGGAAGAGGGGAAAGAAGGATTTTCCCATATGTGATAACTGTGGAAAGAATCACATTGGTAAATGTTTGAAGGGAATGGGAGTTTCTTATAACTGTAGAAAAAAAGATACCAAGTACGTGATTTCAAGGGTAAGAAAAAGGTTTCAAATATACAATGCTTCATCTGTAAGGAGTTGGGACACTACGCAAAGAAATGTCCAAATCATCATAGTATACCCCAAATGGTTCTATTGGATAATAATAAAGTTATAATAACACCAAAGATGAAGAGGAATGATTAGATTTCTTATGATTTTATTAAAGTATTGTGTAATTTGAGTATTGTATTTATGATGTACATGGTATAAGAATTATAGAGTATAAAAGGATTGTACTGCAGTACTATTTCATTAAGGACTTGAGATTGTGCGGAACCAAGAAAAGTGACTCAATAGTAGGTTAATTTTTTTGGAAAATATATGGTTGAGAGAAAGATAAACCATAATATGGTTATGATATTGAGGTATTGACTTTGTAATAATATATGATTGATTTGGATAAATTATATTGGATATTCTTGACTGACTTGAAACTGATTAATGATTTGTATATTCCATCATTGTTGGAGTTTACATCATTTTTGGATAGAAGGAGTATATCTATTATTATATATGGAATAATGGGGAAACAATTTAATCACTAAGGTTTTATGGTAATTCAGGGTGTTATAAGGTTTTAAAAGAATACATGATGAAGGTATTCATATGTTTTTACATGGAAAACGGATCTTCATTGTGTTTATCTTCCATACAAATTTTGGACTTTGTGTTTGGACAGAAGTATTTTGGGTAAGTCTAAAGGTTGGAATTAATTATGTTTGACATTGGATACTATTATTAAGGTTAAATGATTTCTTGGGATTATTTTTGGATTGTCATAAAAAGGATAACTTGGATGATGGGCGACAACATGTCACGTCCGACAAGGTCGTGAGACATAAACCCTCAATCGAAGGGCGACAAGGGTGGATCACCTACTACTAGAATAGGTGATGTCCTAGTTTTTAAAATTTATTTTTTCTAAATATTATTACAAATGAATTATAAATTCATTATTTTTGGAACCCTATACGATTAGGATAAATAGAATATTTTTGAATTCAATTATATTTGGGAGTGAAAAATGAGTTTCTGGTAGGAATTAGTTAAAGGATGAAACTCTAATTATCATGTATATTTTTTACTCTTATTATATGAATAAATTAATTCTTAAACTTTAGGGAAGGGATCTTATAACCAATTTTTTTTATCCTAACACCTTATGTTTTTTTGAACTAATGATATTTTAAATCGTCATGGATTGATGGCTTTGAGGCGCTCAATTTTTCACTTATTTGTGATTGATGACCTCAATCACTCCCTATAAATATTTTCATTTTCCCTCCTATTATGTATCTCTAATTGCCACCAATTTTGTCTTAGTCGATATCATAATTTGGTAGTGACTGTTTCATTCCATTTCCCTCTTATTAAGACTAAATTTTATTTACCCAATTTCAAATGTGGGTTTTCCGCAATGTTATTTTTCTATTTTTAACCTTTTATTTTCTAAGAAAAATTTCAAATTGCAAGGACAAAATTTATTGATGTAGGGGAGAATGTAACACACCAATATTTCATAGTAAGTTATCTCATTAAAGTTGTTCAATATCTTACACTGCACACAACACTGAGTTCGAGCACACCACAACTTACCAAAATAGCTGTTCAAAAAGTAGTTATGAATAGTATTAACTGCATTTTGAATATTATATACTCTATATAATTTTAACGTCCATATAATGTGTTTCTTAGACATAATATAGGACCAAAATCATTTTTTCAGTTAAAAGAAGTATTTTTTAAAAAAATGTAATTTTACCGCCTTTTAATGACATACCCTTTTTAAACCAAATTTGACACTTTCATATATTAAATTTTGTAAAATTATATTCTTATTTATAATTAGGACATAAAAATTTAGTTTGGATAAATTTTTGGTATTTTTCTAATAACTTTCATATTTTGACGAATTGTGAAATATAATATGTTTTAATTGAAAACAAATTTTTTAATCCAAATATTTTATAGTGATAAATTATGAATTTGAAAGGTTTTGAAGTATAATAAGATTATATATTTTTCATTTAAAATAATGTAGGTCATTTTAAGTAATTTCATATTTAAATCTGACCTAAACACATGTCAATCTTTTGATAGTTTTTAATTTTTAAAAACCCTGCCTTTTGGTTTTGACAACGAAAATTAATTTTAAATTAATAAATGCTACTTATATGTTTTAAATTTAGTAAAATAGACTTTATTTTCTAATTCTGAATATCAAAATTATCTTAGGATTATTTTTTTGTATTTTTCTGAAAACATTCCATATTTGATGAATAGTTAAAAACAATTCATTATTATTTAAAATTGACTTTATATTAAAGTAATTATGTATTTTATTTATATTTATTTTAAGTCAAAATAGATATATAATACCTATATAAGTTCAATTTAATTCATTGGAGTCATTTTATAATAAAATTAGATGTATAAAATTTTATTGAACTTCTGAACCTCTTTTACCCACCTTCTAGGCACATTAGCAAATTTTTCTAAAACATAATTTTACCACATCTGTGAGTTGAATTTCAAAAATTAGAGAGACACGGTTGACATCATTAGGTAAAATGTGGTTCAATAAGATGAAAATAAATATTGATGAATAGTAACTTTTGACTTTTATTTACCACGGTTAAAAATAAATTGGGTAATTAATGGTTAAAATGATTTTATAATTAGCCTATCACATGTCATAATTCTATTGGATAAGCTTAATTCGACCTAAAATAGCCTTACAAATAAAATATGATCCTTTTGGTCCACTTATATTAGATTAATACATTTATTATAATTTTGTTAAAGAAGAGTTACAAGTGTTAAATTCAATGTTTAATAACTAACCCATTTTTAATATAGGGTTACACGCAATATAAATTCAACTATAAATATTAATTAGAAAGATAAAATTATTTACTACATAATGATATTTTATCTATAATTTTTAGACATTAAATAATTTAATTTATTTATGACACAATGATGATGCAATAATTAACAAATTAATGAAATATTAAAATAATTGATATTATAAATATCCAAATAAATTAAAATTGAGACATTTGATAAATTAAACTAATTTTTTAGGTTAATATGTCATTTTAGGGTCGATTAAATAAATTTTTTTTCGAAGTAATCAAGTTGTTATGATTTTTACAAAAACCAAATACTAAATAGTGTCAAAATTGACATAATTGAGTTTTTGAAACAAATATTATATTATTAATTGATATACTATTCCTAATAATTTGAGGCTCGGAAAAAGGACTTATATAAGTTTATATATATTAATCATTAACCAATTGGTGTTCTCATGGCTTGTTATAGTAAGTTTATTGACTATATAATATAAAACTACAAAGAGACATGGAAAATGTCAAACTATTTAACTAAGAGTTAAATCTAAAAGATAAGGTTAATATGGTGACCTATACATGTATAAAAAGTATTTTTTGAGAGGTTTTGGACCCATACCCACCTTATCCTATAAAAAAATTATTTTGGAGCCATTATAGACTGAAAATGATTTTATTATAAAATAATATATGAAGCTTTTCCTAAAGTGGCCCTCACCAATCTTATAAACGGGTACTTTACCTTCTCTTAAATTCACACCTCCAAAGCCATTTGGCTCGAACAAACCTTACCTAAATACCCTCTTAACTATACTAACTTCTATCTAGAGGCCTTACTTTGATCAGAAACCCATCCTAAGGAGACCTTTTGATCAACTCAAAAGGAAACACCTGAAGAAGACATAATAATTTAACCACCCTCTTTCAATTTCTTTTCTTCTTCCACTTCCTATTTCTTTGTTTTTTCCATACCAAAATAGTAAATATAGTACCTTATACATACTTTTATGTAATTATAGATATGTTACATCCTTATTCGTTATTCTATCCATCCTATAAATGACAAAGTCACCATACGTGCATACGTATGGCTAACCGTCTCCATGTCGTGGTGTAGTTTGTTATTCAAACACTTCATTATTTGGATGGGTATAATAATTAGTATAACTGATTTAAATAATAAATATAAAATGTTAATTATTATTTATATGAGATATAACATCCAATTACTTATCATTTCACCATCAATATAATGATATTCTCACGTGTGCGTATGTAAGGATTACCGTCTCCATGACGCGATGAGATTCATTTCCACGTTCATCATTCGACGATGATTATAGAATTATATATTATTAATAATTATATAATATATGAAATAATAATTCTAATGGATATATATATATATATATATGAATATATATTTATGTACTTACATATATCGTATTCACTTACATTCATTCAATACGATATGAAAACAGAAACAATGTTCGCCTCCATAAACAGTGTTTTCCATTTCATATATCTATGTATTATACATATTTATATTCTTTATATATATATATATGACATATAAATCATTTTTTATATTCTAGAGGTATTTCAATCATGATCTAAGTGATACTATAAAGAATAACAAGTTAAAACACATACGTTAAAGAAAGCGATTATTACCCGAAATGTTCATTTAACATGGTAATCATGATTAAATTTCTAGTATAAATTCATAAATGAATCATGTATGATATAATAAATATTAATATTATTATTATATAATTTAATAACATACTATGTTCATCATATAGGAGGTTAAACGAACCCTCGACCAAAGGAAAGTACAAGGTAAGGGTTAATTCCTCAATCCCATTATTATTCGAGATTGTTTATGTGTAAGTATATATTAGGATATATTTATTATCCATGTCCATATTAGATAAAGGATTTTTCAAAAGTATTCTTTTTAAGGGACTTTTCACCAAAAATATTATTTTAATGGTTTAAATATTTACTCTACTAAAACTTCCTCATTAAGGTCCATGTTTTCAAAATATTTTTAAGGATTTATTTATATGGACATGAATGTTTTCAAATGTTAATTCCTTTAATGGTTTTAAAATTGGTATTATACACTTTGATTAAAAACTATCTTTCAAATAAATTCTTTTATAAATTATGTTACTTTTAAATGATTTCATGAAAAAGGGATATTTCTCTCAATGATTTTTACTGATCATGTTCAACTATGTCAATAACCTTTACGAGATATTATTCTTGATCAAAGTTGATTAATTATAATAAAATATTCTATATTGTATTGAATGAGTTATGATATTTTTTATTGTAGATGTTCTATTTTATACATTCATTGTTTATGGTAAATGTATGACATTTCATATTCTAGTTTTAATGAAAATGTTTATGTTATGTTTCAAAAATTTCATATGAGGAATGCATAGGACTTAGTAAGTGATGGGTGGAGGCTGCTATAACTCCTCAATGCATCTGTAGGTCTCGTGATAAAAACTAGTGTCCTGGCACAAGGCCTTGAAAAAATCTTATTTGTAGTCTTGGCATAAGTCCTTGACTATGTGTTTATGAAGTCTGGCATTATGCATTCCATCATTATGAAATTGGCTATTTGATATTACATGTGATTATTCAACTAGTAGAATATCCATGTGAATAATTAAATGGAATTATTCGATTTATCTTTTTCCATATTATTCTGAATTTTATCTTTAAAAGGCTTGTGTTTACGTCTTATACATTTACTGAAATGTTTATGCTTATTTATGAATGTTTTCGTTATATTGTTATATTTACTGAGCATCTCAGCTCACCCCTTTATATGTTTTATTTTTCCCAGGATGTGAAGAATTATATTACGACTGACCTGTAGGGATAGTCAAAGTGATATGAATGTGGTCAATGGAGATAATTGTTTTTTTGTTTTTTCATTTTAATAATATAATTTAACATTCGTGTATGTAATCTATTTTCCAAGAATGATAAACTGGTCGGTCATTTAGGACATAATTCCTTCTAATCATGCCAATGTATTAAAATAATGCACTGACTCTAGGTATCTTGGGTCAGGGAATTATAGTTGGTATCAAAGCATGTTTTGCAAAAACCATGGAAATATATTTAGATAAACTTTGGTTAGATAACATTAACCTAAGATATAATTTGAGGATTAATATAGAAGAACTACCTATAATTTGGTAATGTAGATATTTTGTGTCTTTTCCAAGCAATACATGTAAATACCTGTAAATTTAAAGGAATTTTTTTTCCTTAATTTTCTTTGGAATTTTACAAGAACGCAGTTTCTGACGGCACCTGATTCCGAGGCCCGGTGTGCCCAGAATCAGTTTCCGAAGTTTGGCTCGGGTACGTTCAGTGAACGGACGAGCGGGTTTTTCTAACTTTTGAACCGGTGCGCGGAATCGAATTCTGAGGGCACCGATGAAATCGCAGCGCCGGTATTTCCTTAGAAACACCTCTTCCGGAGTTGCGTTTGCTCAGGTGTGGTTTTTAATTTTCGGGCTTAAAGTTAAGAAATAAAATAATTTTTTTACGACAACTTTATTTTATTTCACTTAAGCCACTTGGAAGCCACATGAAGCCACTTAAAGGCGGCTTAAGGTGAGTTGATTCGGATAGGATGCTATACGGAAATATCCAACCCCCTTGGTAGGATATTTTTGAGGTGGGGCCCGTATGAGCCCCGCCATTTCTTTCCGCTAAGAAACGCACCCGCGAAAACCCGTCATTATGAAAGTCAACTGACGCGTTTTCTTAAATTCTTAACAGACCATTTAATTGGGCGGTTTTCTTCATGAATTAAATGAGCTGTTACTTTCGTTGAATTAATACAACGAATTGATTGGTCATTACTTACCTTTTTCGTTTGTTGGCGTAATAATATAATAAGACCAAAAAGTCTTTTTGGAGGGTTACTCGTTGAGAGGCTTGACAGAATCCTTGATCCTTTACCCTCCTTTGCGAAGAATGCGAAGAACGCCGGCCTCCGACGAAGAACGCTGAACCCGTGGAAGTCGACGATGCGACGCCGTGATCCGCGACGCCGACGTTCCCTTCCTGCAACGTTCTTCTGCGACGTCTCTTCCTCCGCAACGAATTTTCGATCTGCTGTTTGAGGTAAGAGACTCCCGGTTTCTCTTAAATATTCCTTGTGTCTTTTTTAACAAAACACAGATTTAATTTTATATAATTAAATTAAATCTGTTGTTTTTCTTTTTGACTAGTTGAGTTCGCCGACTCAACGCCGGGTTCTACGACGATGCGACGCCCTTCCGCGACGACGCGCCGATCTCCTCCTTCCGCGACGAGCAATTCCGCGAAGGACGTGCGTATGATGATGACCAACGAGGTAGGGGTTGTTGTGAACTTTTCCTTTTTCCCGTGTTGTTTCCATTCAAGATTGAAGAACCCGATTCATAAACAATTTTTATTTCTTTAAAAATTGTTTTCAGTTATGTATTCACATGTTGAATATTGTTCCTCCCGTTGTTTATCACTAATGCGGAGGGTGCGGGCTAAACGAAAACGGCCCGACAACCCTCCGCCGTTCTTCGTTATTGTGCGGATTTGACGGGTGACAACAGAACGTGCCGAAACGGGATTGTGATGGTTCCGCAGTGAAGAGCGAGTCCCGGGAGGAGCATCGGCGCAGACGGGAACAGAATCGGACCACCGGGGCGACTCCGGTGGCCCGCGGAAGCCGCCGGCGGTGCGGGTCGCCGGCGCGGCGGTGCCGGCAGCCGGGAGCAGCGGTGCCCCTGCGCGCCGCCAGACAAGGCCGCCGCGGTAGAAGCCGCGGCGGCGGCACTCGCGGACCCGTGGCTGAGGCCGCGTCCGGTTGTCCGAGCAACACCCCGCGGGTGCCGCAGGGTTTTCACGCGGGGGGCGGCGGCTCCCCCTGCGTCGCTCGGCTGCCCAGGGAGACACCCCGCGGGTGTCGCGGGGGTGTCACGTGGGGGTGGCGGCTCCCCCCCGCGTCGCTTGGCCGAGCCGGGCCAGGCCGGTCCGACCGGGTCGACCCGGTTCGGCCGACCCAAGGGGGGGGGGTCGGGCCAGCTCGGCCCGGGCCCGGACCCCCCCCCCCCTCTTCGGACGGTTTTCGTTCAAATGCCCGTAACTTGACATACATGCCTCCAAACAACTCGCCATCATCGGAAACATGATCCTTGGATCGAGATGGTCATTTCGGTATATCACACTCAAGGTTTCGGAATACCTTGAGTTCGGTCGGGTTGGTTCGTACACGAAACCAACCGGGCCTTCGGAGCGGAAACGCTCATATCTTGAGTTACGGACGTCCGATCGACGTGCCGTCGACTTTGTTGAATTTCTCTAAGTGAGACGGATCTTTTGGCTCACTCCGCCCGAGGTTTGGACGCAGGTGGAGTACAGTCGGATTTGTTTTGTCTTAAAAACCAACCGGGCCCCTGGGACGAAAAAGTCAATAACCCTCAGACCAGGCGTCCGATTGACGCGCCGTCTGCGACGTTGAGTTCCTGTTGACGATACAGAACTTTTGGATACATCAACTTCAGACTTTGTGTCAGTTGATGTATCAGCCTCTCAGCTCGTGGAGTGGACCCTCCCGAACGAGCTTGCTGTGTGCGGGAACCCTAGAGTTGGCTGCGACTGCTACTTCGACAGCGACGACCGTGCAGAGATCCTCAGTGGACTGCGGCGACGACCGTGCAGAGATCCTCAGTGGACTGCACCGACAACTGTGCAGAGATCCTCAGTGGACTGCGATGACTACTGCACTCAGCGATCCTACGTGGATCAGTGCTACAGGTCCTGTGTGGGCCCCATCCTGTGTGGGTCATTGCGGGGGTTAGTTACCTATCGATCCTTTGTGGGTCCGACGACTTAGATGGATCAGTGATCATCTTTATCATCATCCGAATAAGTATACCTATGTGAGCTGAATCTTTTGTTACTCTCCTTTGTGGATTGTGTTGAGCTATCCTGTGTGGATTTACTGTTTACTCTCCTTTGTGGATTGTGTTGAGCTATCCTGTGTGGATTTACTGTTTACTCTCCTTTGTGGATTGTGTTGTGTTATCCTATGTGGGTATACATTTTCTTTCCTGTGTGGACTGGGTTGTGCTTGGGCTCGGACGTTGGAGGCGAACAGGAATTGATGACTTAGGTATATGTATGGGCATATACCTAAGCCGTGTTAGATGTTACTTCGTGATTGTACCTTTCCTTTGTGGATTATCCTTTGTGGATTTCGGGAGACCTTTGGGGGTCTCAGGGTCCCTACTGAGTAGCTTATACTCACCCCTGCACGGGCTATGCCCGCACTTCGTTGTGCTGGTTGCAGACGACGGACAGCGCTGATCGTGGTGGAGGCGTGCGGAGCAGGACAGTACCTGGAGGTGGACCACTGGGCGGGACGTACTCGGAGCGGTCAGGTGGACCTGAGGATCAGTGGATTCTATCTGTACCCACCCTTCAGGTGGGACTTCCAGAGGAAGGCTCGACGCTGCGGCTTTTCCTTTCAGTTGCTATTTTCCCTTTCAGTTGTACTTTACAGTTGGGCTTGTATTTCCGGCCCCTTTTACTTTCAACATAGCTTGTACAGTTTTTACTTAGTGTTTAATTATCCGCTTGCTTACTCTGTGGTGCTAGTTTACTTTTCAAAGGCAATGCCTTCACTTTTTCTGGGATTTACGCCTTGGTGCTAGTCGCCAACCCCTGGCCTATGGAAGGCAGGCTTGGGGTAGTCACGGCACGGGCCCCGAGGACGGGTCGTGACAAATTGGTTTCAGAGGTGGTCGGTTCTACCGCAGACTCTGATCTTTCTTCTATGTGAAGCAATAGTGTTTACCGTATTGAGTGTGGTTATCAGTCCAGGGAGTCCAGTGTTGGTGCGACGGCCGACGTATCCGTACACCAGGACCCTGACTTCTGATTTCTGACTTAATGCACGAAAACATTGATTGCGTGTGTGTTTCAAGTTTTCTTTGTGATTACTTGTGTCAGCTCACCAGGTATACTGTTCTGACCGTTGCGCACTTGTTTCCTTTTCAAGAGGCCCCGACGACAGCAGCCAGCTAGGGTTCCGAGATTAGAGCGCGACGACAGCCCACCGAGCGACGAGGCCTCGGTACAGGGCCCGTTGACTGTAGAGGCACCGGCGGTACCTTTACCCGCCGAGCCCTCGATGCTTCCAGCGCTGACCGCTGACGATGCACGACGCCTCAGATCTCTGCACGAGTTCCAGCATCGGCGACCACCCAGGTTCCGTGGGGAGATGGACCCCCAGGCAGCCGAGGACTGGCTGGAGGCAGTCGTCCGAGTTTTCAGACTAGTGAGGACACCAGCAGACCTCCTGGTGATCCTCGCGGTGAGCCTACTGCACGCAGCAGTGGGACGATGGTGGATCCTGATGCTCCAGGTGCACGATGAGTCCTCTCTCATCTGGACGGACTTCGAGAGCCTCTTCCTCTCAGAGTTCGTCCCGGCCACCCTCCGTGCGGTGCACATTCAGGAGCTTCTTCAGCTACGGCAGGTCAGCTTGACGGTCGCCCAGTACGCGGCGAGGTTCACCGATCTTTCTCGCTACTCGACCGACATGGTACAGGACCCCTTCTTCCGGGCCCAGACCTTCGAGCAGGGATTGAGACATGAGATCAGGGCATCGCTGATCTCCCTCAGCATCCCGACCCAGGCAGGAGTGCTAGAGCGAGCCCTTCTGATCGAGATATTTCTGGCTGAGTCCACAGCGAGACCTACCGCAGGGCGGCAGGTAGCAGAGACTTCGGCAGCTGGTAGTCGATGGATGAATTAGGTTTCCAGGTAGACCAAGCCTTCCGGCAGACGACCTCGGGACACTGGCTCAACAGTGCGGGGCACACAGCGCGGAGCCGGTCTTCCGAGAGGCAGGCAGTGCTACTCGTGCGGCGGGCAGGGCCACATGGCTCGTGACTGCCCGACCCGTCGTACCGAGGAGCAGCAGACGGTGGAGGGGCCACCCAGGAAGAGGCAGAGGGTCGACCGTTGTGGTCCAAAGGGAGGAGGTGGATGATGCAGAGGAGTTAGCCAAGCAGCAGGTGGTGGGCGACGCTTTGAGGCTCTTCCACCACCACCACCCGGAGGTCCGCCCCGACCACAGGGGGCTGGCGGGCAGAGACAGGCACAGCTCCAGGCAGCAGAGGCCTACGACCACGGCGCGCCAGAGATGATTCGAGGTATGATCCTTGTCTATTCCACCCTTTCTGCAGTTCTTATAGACACAGGAGCGAGTCACTCTTTCCTAGCCGCTGCCCTTGTTCGGAGCTCGGAGATTCTGACAGAGTCGTTGGCTTGATCCTTACGGCTAGAGACTCCTACGGGAGCAGACTCGACGATTACGCACCGGTGCCGGCAGTGTGAGCTTACTCTAGGAGGCGAGAGCTTCGGCTGGGATCTTATTATAGCAGCGTCGAGGCCTTACGACGTCATCTTGGGCATGGATTGGTTATCTACGGTCCATGCTCAGATTGACTGTTTTAGGCGCAAGGTGCGATGTGTACGCACCGACAGGAGCAGGTTCACCTTCACCGGCTAGAAGGGAGCCTTTACAGCACAGGATGGACTCACGCAGAGGAGAGGGCAGCCCATCACTCATCAGTTGGCTAGCCTCATCCTTGGAGCAGTTGACGTGTGGAGTACTAGTTTTCCTGCAGTGGTGGATCAGTATGTGGACGTCTTTCCCGATGACGTTCCAGGGGTACCTCCTCGTAGAGAGGTAGACTTTTATATTGATCTGTACCCCAGTACAGTCCTGATATCCACGCCAGCATATCGGATGGCCCCCGCTGAGCTTCGAGAGCTACGGGTACTGTTGGAGGACTTGCAGGGCAAGGGGTTCATCTGACCTAGTGTTTCACCCTGGGCTTCCCCGATTTTGTTCGCCAAGAAGGCGGACGGGAGCTTGCGACTGTGTGTCTACTATCGTCGCCTGAACCAGGTGACACTGAGGAACAAGTATCAGCTACCGAGGATTGATGACCTCTTCGATCATCTCAAGGGAGCACGGTGGCTCTCGAAGATGGACCTCAGGTCAGGCTATCATCAGCTCAGAGTTCGAGACGAGGATGTGCAGAAGACGACCTTCAGGTGTCGGTATGGCCACTATGGGTTCTTGGTTATACCCTTCGGCATAACCAACACTCCTGCAGTGTTCATGAGCCTCATGAACATGATCTTCCAGCCGTACCTCGATCGATTTGTCGTGGTCTTCATCGACGACATTTTGGTGTACTCGACCACCGAGGAGGAGCACGCCTACCACTTGCGGGTTATACTAGACACACTCCGAGAGCACCAGCTTTATGGCAAGCTCTCGAAGTGCCAGTTCTGGTTACGTGAGGTGCACTTCTTGGGGCATGTCATTTCTAAGGCGGGAGTTGCTGTGGATCCCTTTAAGATCGAGGCAGTGCTAGCTTGGGAGCCACCCAGGAGCGTGACGGAGGTGCGGAGTTTCTTGGTACTAGCCGGATACTATCGGAGATTCGTGCCGGACGTCTCTAGAGTTGCGGCACCACTCTCAGCTTTGACGAAGAAGGGGAAACCCTTCATGTGGTCAGAAAGATTTCAGCAGAGCTTCCAGGAGCTGAGACAGAGATTGACAAGCGCACCTATCTTGAGGTTTCCTGAGGAGTGGGTTGGATACGTAGTCTACTGCGATGCATCAGGGACCGGACTCAGGTGTGTCCTGATGCAGGAGCGGGCCGTGATTGCCTATGGATCATGTCAGTTGAGGCCGCATGAGCAGAACTACGCTACCCATGACCTGGAGTTAGCAGTAGTGGTCTTCGCTCTGAAGACATAGCGACACTATCTGATGGGCGAGCGCTTTACAGTCTTTTCTGACCACCAGAGTCTCAGGTACATCTTCTCTCAGAAGGACCTGAACCTGATACAACGATGATGGCTCGAGTTCCTCCAGGACTATGACTTGGAGATAGTCTATACTCCTGGGAAGGGGAACGTGGTTGTCGATGCCCTCAGCAGGAGCACGGGCATCCAGCTACTTGAGGAGGCGACAGAGCAGCTAACCGATTTGAAGATATCCTTCATGGATAGGGATGGAGCAGCCTTCCTTCAGTCTCTCACAGTCACTCCTCCACTTCTGCAGCGGGTCAGAGAGGCATAGCCTGAGGATGCTGACTGTGAGATGCGGCATGCACAGATATCCTCGGGACAGGCACCTGATGGTTTCTCCCTTGGAGCAGAGCACAACGTCCTTTTCCGGGGACGTACCTTGGTAACAGTCTCTTTACGAGAGGAGGTGATGAGAGAGTTTCAAACTTCTCCTTTGGCGGTAAATCATGGAGTGGCGAAGATCTACCAGTACCTCAGACGATAGCACTGGTGGTCGGGCATGAAGAAGGTTGTGGCAGAGTTCGTTTCACGGTGCCTCACCAGCCAGCAGGTGAAGGCAGAGCATCAGGTACCAGCAGGCTTGGTACAGCCCTTGGAGGTCCCGGAGTGGAAGTGGGACGGGATATCTATGGACTTCGTGACTGGGCTTCCACACACTTACAGAGGTCACGACTCCATTTGGGTGATTGTTGAACGACTCACCAAGTCGGCACACTTCTTACCCATCAGAGAGCAGGGCTCAGTGGAGAGCTTGGGGCGTCTCTACGTTTAGGAGATTGTACGGCTTCATGGTGTGCCATCGACTATCGTCTCCGATCGGGACGCTCGTTTTACTTCCCAGCTTTGGAAGGGGTTGCAGGAGGCGTTCGGGACGCGACTACGTCTGAGCACCGCCTTTCACCCTCAGACAGATGGTCAGACGGAGAGGACTATTCAGACTCTCGACGACATGCTCCCCGCATGTGTCCTCGACTTTGGTCGCAGTTGGGAGGAACACATACCCTTGGTGGAGTTCGCGTACAACAACAGCTACCACTCCACCATCGGGATGGCACCATACGAGGCATTGTACGGCTGGCCTTGCAGATCTCCTTTGTGCTGGACAAACCCTGGGGAGTCAGCACTTGTGGGACCAGAGTGGTCCGGGCCATGACAGAGAAGGTCCAGGTCATCCAGGAGCGGATGAGGACAGCTCAGAGCTGGCAGAAGTCATATGCTGACAGGAGGCGGAGGCCACTAGAGTTCGAGGATGGCGACCACGTGTTCTTGCGTGTCTCACCTCGACGTGGATTACGGAGATTTGGCCGAGGCGGCAAGTTGTCTCCACGCTTCATTGGACCGTTCCAGGTCCTCAACAGGGTTGGAAAGTTGGATTATCGCCTGTCTCTACCACCTCAGTCGCACCGGGTGCACGACGTCTTCCACGTATCTCAGCTGAGGAGATACGTGCATGACCCGATGCACATCATTGGCCATGGGGAGCTAGACGTGGATGATGGGGCGAATTTTGCGGAGGTCCCGGTGGAGATAGAGGATCGACAGGAGCGGGTCCTACATGGGCGATCGATTCCTCTTGTGCGCGTCAGATGGCAGCACGGGAACCTTCAGGAGAGCACATGGGAGCGGGAGGCTCAGATGCGTTCTCAGTACCCACATTTGTTTCCCTAGTTTATGATGTATCTTTTTGGGGACGTAAAGTCCTGAGGTGGGAGTAATGTAAAGACCCGTAAATTTCAAGGAAATTTTTTTTTCTTAATTTTCTTTGGAATTTTACAAGAATACAGTTTCTGACGGCACCTGATTTCGAGGCCCGGTGTGCCGGGAATCATTTTCCGAAGTTTGGCTCGGGTACATTCAGTGAACGGACAAGCGGGTTTTTCTAACTTTTGAACCGGTGCCCGGAATCGAATTCTGAGGGCACCGATAAAATCTCAGCGCTGGTATTTGGTTAGAAACGACTCTTCCGGAGTTGTGTTTGCTCGGGTGTGGTTTTTAATTTTCGGGCTTAAAGTTAAGAAATAAAATAATTTTTTACGACAACATTATTTTATTTCACTTAAGCCACTTGGAAGCCACTTGAAGCCACTTAAAGGCGGCTTAAGCTGAGTTGATCCGGATAGGATTCTATCCAGAAATATCCTACCCCCTTGGTAGGATATTTGTGAGGTGGGGCCCACACGAGCCCCGCCGTTTCTTTCCGCTAAGTAACGCACCCGCGAAAACCCGTCATTATGAAAGTCAACTGACGCGTTTTCTTAAATTCTTAACAGACCATTTAATTGGGCGGTTTTCTTAGTGAATTAAATGAGCTGTTACATTCGTTGAATTAATACAACGAATTGATGGATCGTTACTTACCTTTTTCGTTTGTTGGTGTAATAATAAAATAAGACCAACAAGTATTTTTGGAGGGTTACTCGTTGAGAGGCTTGACAGAATCCTTGAGCCTTTACCCTCCTTCGCGAAGAACGCGAAGAATGCGAAGAACGCGAAGAACGCCGGCCTCCGACGAATAACGCCGAACCTGTGGAAGTCGACGACGCGACGCCATGATCCGCGACGCCGACATTCCCTTCCTGCAACGTTCTTCTGCGACGTCTCTTCCTCCGCAACGAATCTTCGATCTGCTGTTTGAGGTAAGAGACTCCCGGTTTCTCTTAAATCTTTCTTGTGTCTTTTTTAACAAAACACGGATTTAATTTTATATAATTAAATTAAATTAGTTGTTTTTCTTTTTGATCTGTTGAGTTTTCCGACTCAACGTCGGGTTCTGCGACGACGCGACGCCCTTCCGCGATGACGCGACAATCTCCTCCTTCCGCGACGAGCAATTCCGCGAAGGACGTGCGTACGATGACGACCAAAGAGGTAGGGGTTGTTGTGAACTTTTCCGTTTTCCCGTGTTGTTTCCATTCAAGATTGAAGAACCCGATTCATAAACAATTTTTATTTCTTTAAAAATTGTTTTCGGTTATGTATTCACATGTTGAATATTGTTCCTCCCGTTGTTTATCACTAACGCGGAGGGTGCGGTCCAAACGAACACAGCCCAACAACCCTCCGTCATTCTTTGTTATTGTGAGGATTTGATGGGCGACGACGGAACGTGCCGCAACGGGAGTGTGATGGTTCCGTAGTGAAGAGAGAGTCCCGGGAGGAGCAGCGGCGTAGATGGGAGCAGAATCAGACCACCGGAGCGACTCCGGTGGCCCGCAGAAGCCGCCGGCGGCGCGGGTCGCCGGCGCGGCGGCGGCACTCGCGGACCCGCGGCCGCGTGGCTCTGGCGCGCGCGGGACGTGGCTGAAGCCGCGTCTGGTTGTCTGAGAGACACCCTGCGGGTGCCGCGGGGTTGTCACGCGGGGGCAGCGGCTCCCCCCGCGTCGCTCGGCTGCCCAGGGAGACACCCCGCGGGTGCCACGGGGGTGTCACGCGGGGGTGGCGGCTCCCCCCCGCGTCGCTCAGCCGAGCCGAGCCGGGCTAGCCGAGCCAGGCCGGTCCGACCGGGTCCCCCCGGTTCGGCTGACCCAAGGGGGGGGGGGGGGGGGGGGGGGGGTCGGGCGGGCTCGGCTCGGGCCCGGACCCCCCATCTTCGAATGGTTTTCGTTCAAATGCCCATAACATGAGCTACATGCCTCTAAACGAACCGCCGTCAGCGGAAACACGATCCTTGGATCGAGATGGTCGTTTCGGTATATCGCACTCAAGGTTTTGGAATACCTTGAGTTCGGTTGGGTTGGTTCGTACACGTAACCAACCGGGCCTTCGGAGCGGAAACGCTCATATCTTGAGCTACGGACGTCCGATCGACGTGCCATCGACTTTTTTGAATTACTCTAAGTGAGATGGATCTTTTGGCTCAGTCCGCCCGAGGTTTGGACACAGGTGGAGTACGATCGGGTTGGTTTTGTCTTAAAAACCAACCGGGCCCCTAGGACGAAAAAGCCAATAACCCTCAGACCGTGTGTCCGATTGACGCGTTGTCTGCGACGTTGAGTTCCTGTTGACGATACGGAACTTTTGGATACATCAACTTCGGACTTTATGTCAGTTGATGTATCAGCCTCTCGGCTCATGGAGCGGACCCTCCCGAACGAGCTTGCTGTGTGCGGGAACCCTAGAGTTGGTTGTGACTGCTACTTCGACAGCGACGACCGTGCAAAGATCCTCAGTGGACTGCGGCGACGACCGTGCAAAGATCCTTAGTGGACTGCGACGACGACTGTGCAGAGATCCTCAATGGACTGCGATGACTACTGCACTCAGCGATCCTATGTGGATCAGTGCTACAGGTCCTATGTGGGCCCGATCCTGTGTGGGTCCGATCCTATGTGGGTCAGCGCTCAGCGGTTCTGTGTGAGCCAGCGCCTACAGGTCCTATGTGGGTCATTGCGGGGGTTAGTTACATATCGGTCCTTTGTGGGTCCGACGACATAGATGGATCAGTGATCATCTTTATCGTCATCCGAAGAAGTATACTTGTGTAAGCTGAATCTTGTGTTACTCTCCTTTGTGGATTGTGTTGAGCTATCCTATGTGGATTTACTGTTTACTCTCCTTTGTGGATTGTGTTGAGCTATCCTGTGTGGATTTACTGTTTACTCTCCTTTGTGGATTGTGTTGAGCTATCCTATTTGGATTTACGGTTTACTCTCCTTTTTGGATTGTGTTGTGCTATCCTGTGTGGGTATACGTTTGCTTTCCTGTGTGGACTAGGTTGTGCTTGGGCTCGGACGTTGGAGCCGAACGGGAATTGATGACTTAGGTATATGTATGGGCATATACCTAAGCCGTGTCAGATGTTACTTCGTGATTGTACCTTTCCTTTGTGGATTATCCTTTTTGGATTTCGGGAGACCTTTGGGGGTCTCGGGGTCCCTACTGAGTAGCTTATACTCACCCCTGCACGGGCTATGCCCACACTTCGTTGTGTTGGTTGCAGACAACGGACATCGCTGATCGTGGTGGAGGCGTGCGGAGCAGGACGGTACCTGGAGGTGGACCACTGGGCGGGACGTACTCGGAGCGGTCAGGTGGACCCGAGGAGCAGTGGAGGATATCTGTACCCACCCTTCAGGTGGGACTTCCAGAGGACGACTCGACGCTGCGGCATTTTCTTTCAGTTGTTGTTTTTCCTTTCAGTTGTACTTTACAGTTGGGCTTGTATTTCCGGCCCCTTTTACTTTCAGCACAGCTTGTACTGTTTTTACATAGTGTTTACTTTTCAGCTTTCTTACTCTGTGGTGCTTGTTTACTTTTCAAATGCAATGCCTTCCCTTTTTCCGGGATTTATGCCTTGGTGCTATTCGCCAGCCCCTGGCCTATGGAAGGCGGGCTTGGGGTAGTCACGGCACGGGCCCTGAGGACGGGTCGTGACAATAAATCCCTGTTTGGATACTGTCACGACCAACCCTCGGGGTCCGTGCCGTGACTACCCCAAGCCCGCCTTCCATAGGCCAGGGGCTGGCGACTAGCACCAAGGCGTAAATCCCGGTAAAAAGGGAAGGCATTGCCTTTGAAAAGTAAACAAACACCACAGAGTAAGCAAGCGGAAAGTAAAAACTAAACAAAAGCAAAGTACAACTGAAAGTGCAGAAAAGTAAATGGGCCAGTATACAAACCCAAACTGAAAGTAAAGTACAACTCGAAAGGGAAAACAGCAACTGAAAGGTAAAAGCCGCTACACCGAGCTGTCCACTGGAAATCCCACCTGAAGGGTGGGTACAGATAGCTCCACTCCACCACGGGTCCCGCCGTCCGCTCCGTGCATGTCCCGCCCAATGGTCCACCTCCGGGTACCGTCCCGCTCTGCAAGCCTCAGCTAAGGTCAATGCTGTCTGTCGTCTGCAACCAACACAACGTAGTGCGGGCAAAGCCCGTGCAGGGGTGAGTATAAGCTACTCAGTAGGGACCCCGAGACCCCTGAATGTCTCTCAAATCCACAAAGGATAAACCACAAAGAAAGGAACAATCACAAAGTAACAACCAACACTGCTTAGGTATATGCCCATACATATACCTAAGTCATCAATTTCAAATACGCTCCAACCTCCGAGCCCAAGTACAACTCAGTCCACACAGGAAAGTATACGTATTCCACACAGGAAAACAAAACGTAATCCACACAGGATTGCACAACACAATCCACACAGGAAAGAAAAAGGATTCAGCTCACACAGGTATACTTCTTCAAAGGATGATAAAGATGATCTCTGATCCATCTAAGTCGTCGGACCCACGAAGGATCGATAGGTAACTAACCAAAGGACGATAAAGATGATCTCTGATCCATCTAAGTCGTCGGACCCACGAAGGATCGATAGGTAACTAACCAAAGGACGATAAAGATGATCTCTGATCCATCTAAGTCGTCGGACCCACGAAGGATCGATAGGTAACTAACCCCCGCAAAGACCCACACAGGATCGGGCCCACACAGGACCTGTAGGCGCTGGCTCACACAGAACCACTGAGCGCGGACCCACACAGGATCGGACCCACACAGGATCGGGCCCACACAGGACCTGTAGCACTGATCCATGTAGGATCGCTGAGTGATGTAGTCGTCGTCGTCGAAACCACACAGGATCGGGCCCACACAGGACCTGTAGCACTGATCCACGTAGGATCGCTGAGTGTTGTAGTCGTCGTCGTCGAATCCACACAGGATCTCTGTACTGTCGTCGTCGCAGTCACAGTAACAGTCGCAGCCAGCACTAGGGTTCCCGCACACAGCTAGCTCGTTCAGAGGGTCCGCTCCACGAGCCGAGAGGCTGATACATCAACTGACACAAAGTCCAGAGTTGATGTATCCAAAAGTTCCGTATCGTCAACAGGAACTCAACGCAACAGACGGCGCGTCGATCGGACGCCCGGTCAGAGAGTTATTGGCATTTTCGTCCCCGGGGCCCGGTTGGTTTTTAAGGCAAAACCAACCCGACCGTACTCCACCTGCGTCCAAACCTCGGGCGGAGTATGCCAAAAGATCCGTCTCACTAAGAGGAACACAACACAGCTGACGGCACGTCAATCGGACGTCCGTAGCTCAAGATATGAGTGTTTCCGCTCCGAAGGCCTGGTTGGTTTCGTGAACGAACCAACCCGTCCGAACTCAAAGTAATCCGAAACATTGAGTGCGATATACCGAAACGACCATCTCGATCCAAGGATCGCGTTGCCGCAGACGGTTCGTCGATCGGAGGACCGTGGCTCAAGTTATGGCCAAAAGACCGAATCTGATCTGAAATGGGGGGTCCGGGTCCGGGTCGACCCGGCCCGACCGGCTGGCGGCGCGGTGGCCCGGCGGTGGCGCGGCGGCCCGGCGGTGGCGCGGCGGCCTGGCGGCGCGCACGGAGGCGGCATGCGGGGGGCAAATCCCCCGCTTTCTTGGAGGCGGTGGCGCGGTGGCCCGGCGGTGGCGCGGCGGCCTGGCGGCGCGCACGGAGGCGGCATGCGGGGGGCAAAGCCCCCGCTTTCTTGGAGGCGGCGGCGCGGCTAATTGCTGCGCCCTTTGCAGAAAAAACGGCCCCCACGTGGGGGCTGGCTTGGAGAAAAACCGGGGGGCTGCTGCCCCCCCCCCCCTCATGGAAACCGCCCCCCTCATAAAGATGGGGGTTTTTTGTGTGCTGGCCGGGGGATTAATTCCCCCGGTTTAATGCCATCCGGCCGGCCAGCTGGCCGGCCGGTTTTCTCCAACGGGACCGGAAAATACGGTCCCCTCTTCGGCTTCCGACGCTGGCGGCCCGGCCGCCGGTCTTCTCATCCCGCCGCGGCCCGGAACCGGCCGCGGTGTTCGTCGTCCGGCGTGGTGTGACGGCACCGCGCCCCTCCGCCGCACTTTAATTTCTTTCAACGCGGCGCGACGGCGTCGCGTTCTTGATGTTTCTTCATGGTGCGCGCGCGACGGTGTTGCGTAAAATAAACGCACAATTAACCGCGTGATGCGACGGCACCACGCCACCTTGCTTCCAACCGCAAGAATAAACAACAAGAACGATGGAGGGGGTTCGGCCGTGTTCATGCGGTCCGGCCCCCCTCATGTTAAACAATAACACTTATATAAATTATCCACACGTTAGACAAGCATGAACCACGAAAAAGGTTAAATATAAACAAAAAAAACAACAACCCCTACCTCAGGTATAAGGTTCGAAGATTTGACAAAGTTCCGCGGAAGATAACGTCGCGGAGGTCGGGCGTCACGGTCGTCGTTCGTCAAATCCGATGACAAAGAGGTGCGTCCGATGTGATACGTCGTTGGCGAATCCTTGTACGCCGACGAAGGTTGTCCGAGGAAGAAGCGGTGTTCTCTCTCGTTGACACGGAAGACGAAGAAGAGCGGAGCGACGTTCTTCGTCGGAACTTGAGCGTTCTTCGTCAAGTCTTGAGGAATGTCAAATAAAAAGAAAACAACGAACTCAAGAACCCCTACCTCGATAGTCGCACGTTGACGTAGTCGTGGAATATCGGTGTCGATTCCTTTGACGTCGGAGGAAGAGTCGTTGTCGATGGCGTTCGTCGCGGAAAACCGTCGCGGAAGAGATGATGCGGAAGAAGAACGTCACGTCGCAGATATGGCGTCGCGGAAGAACCGTGTTCTTCGGTGAAGAAGTTCTTCGTTGAAGAACGGCGTTCTTCGTGTTCTTCGTCGAGGTTGAAGAAGATGAAGAAACAAGAAGAACCTTCCAAACTCTCTCAAGGAGACAAAACTAAACCCAAAATAAAATAAGTCTCTATCTTATTTTATTAACACAACAACACACTAGAATTTCAAAAGTTTGAAATTCAAATAAGAGATAACTCCACATTAATTAACAAATTGTGATGTTAATTAAAGAGGGGTTAAGGGAGTTTGAGGGAAGATGTAAAGTTAGGTTTCGTGTGGGCCCCATCACACTTAATCCTCTCAAGGGAGGTTAAGTGGGTGTGGTTCCCACACCTAACTTCCTTTGAGAGAAGTTAACTATTAAGTTTAAATAAAAATTGTGTTTACATATTTTTATTTAACTTATTCTAATCTCCCAAAAACTAACTCTCAACCCGAAACAAACACAACTCCCGAAAAGGTCTCTTTAGGCGAATATCGGCGCTGCGAGTTCATCGGTGCCCTCAGATTTCAATTCCGAGCACCGGATCAAAAGTTAGAAATTCCCGCTCGTTCGTTCACTGAACGTACCCGACCCAACATTCGAAAAATGATTCCGGGCACTCCGGGCATCGGAATCAGGTACCGTCTGAAACCGCGCTCTTGTAAAATTTTAAAGAAAATTAAGAAAAAATTTCCATTGAATTTTACGGGTCTTTACATTACTCCCACCTCAGGGCTTTACGTCCCCGTAAAGATACAACAAAAACTAGGGAAACAAATGAGGGTACTGAGCACGCATCTGAGCTGTACTCATCCGCTCCTGGATGACCTGGACCTTCTTTGTCGTGGCCTGGACCATCACAGGTCCCACAAGAGCTGCAAGATTTCTTCTTTGCCAAAAAGAGAAATCTGGTCTCATCCCCTGGATGAACCACATTCTTCGCCTAATACAGTCAATCCTAAAATGGATGATACTAATCCATACCAAGGATGACGTCGTAAGGCCTCGACGCTACTACTAGGAGATCCAACCGTTACTCTCGCCTCCAAGGGTTGAGTCACACTGTCGGCATCAGTGTGTGGTAACTGGGTCTCCTCCAGTAGATGTCTCACAAGTGAGGGTCAAGTCAACAGCCAAAATTGGAACCTCTTAGTAACATCACGAAAGAGGACAGGAATGAAATATCACAAAGGTATGCGTCTTTTATTATTGCAGCTCATAATACAAGACGCTACAAAAAAGCAACAAGGAACCAGAAGTACAAAGGATGTATCCACTAGTTCTGCTCCTGTCCATCGGCTCCCAGAGCTCCATGATCGAAGGCCTTGGCTGCCTGAAGCTGAGCTCTCCCCTGCGGTCGGGGTGGACCTCCTGGTGGTGGTGGTGGTAGAGCCTCAAAGCGTCGTCCACCACCTGCTGCTCGGCCAGCTCCTCTGCCTCGTCCGCCTCCTCCCTGCAGACCGCCATGGTCGAACCTCTGCCTCTGCCTAGGTGGTTCCTCAACCGTCTGCTGCTCCTCCGCATGGCGGGTCGGGCAGTCACGAGCCATGTGGCCTTGCCCGCCGCATGCAAAGCACTGTCTTCCACTCAAAAGACTGGCTCCGCGCTGTGTGCCCTGCACTGCTGAGCCAGTGCCCTGAGGTCGTCTGCCTGAAGGTCTGGTCTGTCTGGACCCCTAAGTCATCTGTCGGCTACCTGCTACCGAAGACTCCGCTACGTGCCGCCCTGCGGTGGGTCTCTGTGCTGGTGTAGACTCAGCAAGGAAGCTCTCGATCAGAAGGGCCCGCTCCAGTACTCCTGTCTGAGTCGGTATGCTGAGGGAGATCAGCGATGCCCTGATCTCGTGTCTCAAACCCTGCTCGAAGGTCCGGGCCCGGAAGAATGGGTCCCGTACCATGTCGGTTGAGTAGCGCGAGAGATCGGTAAATCTCGCCGAGTACTGAGCGACTGTCATGCTGCATTGCCGCAGCTGTAGAAGCTCCTGGATACGCACCGCACGAAGGGTGGCTGGGAAGAACTCCGAGCGGAAGAGGCTCTCAATGTCCGTCCAAAGTAGAGATGCCTCATCGTGCACCTGGAGCATCAAGCTCCACCATCGTCCAGCTGCTGCGTGTAGTAGGCTCGCAGCGAGGATCACCATGAGGTCTGCTGGTGTCCTCACTAACCTAAACACTCGTACCACTGCCTCCAGCCAGTCCTCTGCTGCCTGGGGATCCGTCTCCCCGCGAAACCTGGGTGGTCACTGGCGCTGAAACTCATGCAGTGCGCTGAGGCGACGTGCATCATCAGCGGCTGGTGCTGGAAGTATCGGGGGCTCGGCGGGTAGAGCTACTGCCGGTTCCACTACTGGAAAAGGGCCCTGCACCGAGGCCTCGTCGCTCGGTGGGCTATCGTCACGCTCGACTCTCAGAACCCTAGCTGGCTGCCGTCGTGGGGCCATCCTGAAAAGGAAACAGGTGCGCCACGGTTAGAACAGTATACCTGGTGAGCTGATATACGTAATCACAAAGAAAACTTTGAAACACACATGCAATCAATGTTTTCGTGCATTAAGTCGGAAATCAGAAGTCAGGGTCCTGGTGTACAGATACGTCGGCCGCCGCACCAACACTGGACTCCCTGGACTGATAACCACACTCAATACGCTAAACATTATTGCTTCACATAGAAAAGATCAGAGTTCGCGGTAGAACCGAACTGCCTTTGATACCAATTTGTCACGACCCTCCCTCGGGGTCCGTGCTGTGACTACCCCAAGCCCGCCTTCCATAGGCCAGGGGCTGGCGACTAGCACCAAGGCGTAAATCCCGGTAAAAAGGGAAGGCATTACCTTTGAAAAGTAAACAAACACCACAGAGTAAGCAAGCGGAAAGTAAACACTAAACAAAAGCAGAGTACAACTGAAAGTGCGGAAAAGTAAATGGGCCAGTATACAAACCCAAACTGAAAGTAAAGTACAACTCGAAAGGGAAAACAGCAACTGAAAGGTAAAATCCGCTACACCGAGCTGTCCACTAGAAATCCCACCTGAAGGGTGGGTACAAATAGCTCCACTGCACCACGGGTCCCGCCGTCCGCTCCGTGCACGTCCCGCCCAATAGTCCACCTCCGGGTACCATCCCGCTCTGCAAGCCTCAGCTAAGGTCAACGCTGTCCGTCGTCTGCAACCAACACAACGTAGTGCGGGCAAAGCCCGTGCAGGGGTGAGTATAAGCTACTCAGTAGGGACCCCGAGACCCCTGAAGGTCTCTCAAATCCACAAAGGATAAACCACAAAGAAAGGAACAATCACGAAGTAACAACCAACACTGCTTAGGTATATGCCCATACATATACCTAAGTCATCAATTTCAAATACGCTCCAACCTCCGAGCCCAAGTACAACTCAGTCCACACAGGAAAGTATACGTATTCCACACAGGAAAGCAAAACGTAATCCACACAGGATTGCACAACACAATCCACAAAGGAAAGCAAAAGGATTCAGCTCACACAGGTAAACTTCTTCAAAGGACGATAAAGATGATCTCTGATCCATCTAAGTCGTCGGACCCACGAAGGATCGATAGGTAACTAACCAAAGGATGATAAAGATGATCTCTGATCCATCTAAGTTGTCGGACCCACGAAGGATCGATAGGTAACTAACCAAAGAACGATAAAGATGATCTCTGATCCATCTAAGTCGTCAGACCCACGAAGGATCGATAGGTAACTAACCCCCGCAATGACCCACACAGGATCGGGCCCACACAGGACCTGTAGGCGCTGGCTCACACAGAACCGCTGAGCGCGGACCCACACAGGATCGGACCCACACAGGATCGGGCCCACACAGGACCTGTAGCACTGATCCACGTAGGATCGCTGAGTGCTGTAGTCGTCGTCGTCGAAACCACACAGGATCGGGCCCACACAGGACCTGTAGCACTGATCCACGTAGGATCACTGAGTGCTGTAGTCGTCGTCGTTGAATCCACATAGGATCTCTGTACTGTCGTCGTCGCAGTCACAGTAACAGTCGCAGCCAGCACTAGGGTTCCCGCACACAGCTAGCTCGTTCAGAGGGTCCGCTCCACGAGCCGAGAGGCTGATACATCAACTGACACAAAGTCCAGAGTTGATGTATCCAAAAGTTCCGTATCGTCAACAGGAACTCAATGCAACATACGGCGCGTCGACCGGACGCCCGGTCTGAGAGTTATTGGCATTTTCGTCCCCGGGGCCCGGTTGGTTTTTAAGGCAAAACCAACCCGACCGTACTCCACCCACGTCCAAACCTCGGGCGGAGTATGCCAAAAGATCTGTCTCACTATGAGGAACACAACACAGCTGACGGCACGTCAATCGGACGTCCGTAGCTCAAGATATGAGCGTTTCCGCTCCGAAGGCCCGGTTGGTTTTGTGAACGAACCAACCCGGCCGAACTCAAAGTAATCCGAAACCTTGAGTGCGATATACCGAAACGACCGTCTCGATCCAAGGATCGCGTTGCCGTAGACGGTTCGTCGATCGGAGGTCCGTGGCTCAAGTTATGGCCAAAAGACCGAATCTGATCCGAAACGGGGGGTCCGTGTCCGGGTCGACCCGACCCGGGTCCGACCCGGCCCGACCGGCTGGCGGCGCGGCGGCGCAGCGGCCCGGCGGTGGCACGGCGGCCTGGCGGTGGCGCGGCGGCCCGGCGGTGGCGCACGGAGGCGGCATGCGGGGGGAAAAGCCCCCACTTTCTTGGAGGCGGCGGCGCGGATAATTGCCGCGCCCTTTGCAGAAAAAATGGCCCCCACGTGGGGGCCGGCTTGGAGAAAAACCGGGGGGCTGCTGCCCCCCCCCCCCTTCATGGAAACCGCCCCCCTCATAAAGAGGGGGGTTTTGTGTGCTGGCCGGGGGATTAATTCCCCCGGTTTAATGCCATCCGGCCGGCCACCAACGGGACCAGAAAATCCGGTCCCCTCTTCGGCTTCCGACGCCGGCGGCCCGACCGCCGGTCTTCTCATCCCGCAGCGGCCCGGAACCGGCCGCGGTGTTCGTCGTCCGGCGTGGTGCGACGGCACCGCGCACCTCCGCCACACTTTAATTTCTTTCAACGCGGCGCGACGACGTCGCGTTCTTGATGTTTCTTCATGGTGCGCGCGCGACGGTGTTGCGTAAAATAAACGCATGATTAACCGCGTGATGCAACGGCACCACGCCACCTTGCTTCCACCCACAAGAATAAACAACAAGAACGATGGAGGGGGTTCGGCCGTGTTCATGCGGTCCGGCCCCCCTCATGTTAAACAATAACACTTATATAAATTATCCACACGTTAGACAAGCATGAACCACGAACAAGGTTAAATATAAACAAAAAAACAACAACCCCTACCTCGGGTATAAGGTTCGAAGATTTGACAAAGTTCCGCGGAAGATAACGTCGCGGAGGTCGGGCGTCGCGGTCGTCGTTCGTCAAATCCGATGACGAAGAGGTGCGTCCGATGTGATACGTCGTTGGCGAATCCTTGTACGCCGACGAAGGTTGTCCGAGGAAGAAGCAGTGTTCTCTCTCGTTGACATGGAAGACGAAGAAGAGCGGAGCGGCGTTCTTCTTCGGAACTTGAGCGTTCTTCGTCAAGTCTTGATGAATGTCAAATAAAAAGAAAACAACGAACTCAAGAACCCCTACCTTGATAGTCGCACGTTGACGTAGTCGTGGAATATCGGTGTCGATTCCTTTGATGTCGGAGGAAGATTCGTTGTCGATGGCGTTCGTCGCGGAAAACCGTCGCGGAAGAGATGGTGCGGAAGAAGAACGTCACGTCGCGGATATGGCGTCGCGGAAGAACCGTGTTCTTCGGCGAAGAAGTTCTTCGTTGAAGAATGGAGTTCTTCGTCGAGGTTGAAGAAGATGAAGAAACAAGAAGAACCTTCCATGCTCTCTCAAGGAGACAAAACTAAACCCAAAATAAAATAAGACTCTATCTTATTTCATTAACACAACAACACACTAGAATTTCAAAAGTTTGAAATTCAAATAAGAGATAACTCCACATTAATTAACAAATTTTCATGTTAATTAAAGAGGGGTTAAGGGAGTTTGAGGGAAGATGTAAAGTTAGGTTTCGTGTGGGACCCACCACACTTAATCCTCTCAAGGGAGGTTAAGTGGGTGTGGGTCCCACACCTAACTTCCTTTGAGAGAAGTTAACTATTAAGTTTAAATAAAAATTGTGTATACATATTTTTATTTAACTTATTCTAATCTCCCAAAAACTAACTCTCAACCCGAAACAAAAGCAACTCCCGAAAAGTTATCTTTAGGCGAATATCGGCGCTACGAGTTCATCGGTGCCCTCGGATTTCAATTCCGACCACCGGATCAAAAGTTAGAAATTCCCGCTCGTTCGTTCACTGAACGTACCCGAGCCAACATTCGGAAAATGATTCCGGGCACTCCGGGCCTCGGAATCAGGTGCCGTCTGAAACCGTGCTCTTGTAAAATTCTAAAGAAAATTAAGAAAAAATTTCCCTTGAATTTTACGGGTCTTTACAGATACGAATAGGTAGAGGCAGCTCTGGCACATATGTACCTAGGAGTAAAAACTCTGACAAAGATTTTCGGGCTTGACCTGGGGTATCCTGGTACATGACAATGGGCCTTGCTGCACTCTTGGTTATAACAATACCGGGGGATATGCTTATGATAATTCATATTTTCATTACAGTCCATTATGAAGGATTTAGGAATAAATACATCCTTAAAGAAAACATTTTATGATAGTTGATTATATGCATAATCTTTTCAATTTACTTTATGTATTTTATAAATTTTTAATTATGCATTGTGTTTCATAAACCAACCTAGTGTATGAAATTTTTTAGAAATAGTGCCTAGTATAAGGAATGAGAATTCTAGAAATAAGTGTGATCTAAATATTAAGAAGGATCATAACTTTCATGGTATTAATCCAACATTTAAAATGGAAATAGTCTCCCATGTATTCTCTTCATATGAAGAAATAGTATCATGTGTTAATAATATAAGTAAATAATTCTTTGGGTCATATGGATTTGAAGGGATGCAATAGAATTAATGGATGGAAGAGAGAAAGATGGATAAAGCGAAGAGGGGAAAGAAGGATTTTCCCATATGTCATAACTGTGGATAGAATCACCTTGGTAAATACTTAAAGGGAATGGGATTTTGTTATAAGTGTAGAAAAAAGGACACAAAGTACATGATTTCAAGGGTAAGAAAAAGGTTTCAAATGTAAAATGCTTCATCTGAAAGGAGTTGGGACACTACGTGAAACAATGTCCAAATCATCAGAGTATACCACAAATGTTGCTATTGGATAATAATCAAGTTATGATACTACCAAAGATAAAGTGGAATGATTAGATTTCTAATGTTGTTATTAATGTATGGTGTCATTTGATTATTGTATTAATGATGTACATGTTATAAGAATTATTGAGTATAAAAGGATTGTACTGTAATACTATTTCATTAAAGACTTGAGATTGTGTGGAACCAATAAAAGTGACTCAATAGTAGGTTAATTTTTTTGGAAAATATATGGCTGAGATGAAGATAAATCATAATATGGTTCTGATACTGAGGTATTGATTTTGGAATAATATATGATTGATTTTGATAAATTATATTGGACATTCTTGACTACCTTGAAATTGATTAATGATTTGTATATTCCATCATTGTTGGAGTTTACAACATTTTTGGATAAAGGGAGTATATCCAGTATTCTATATGGAATAAGTTAGAATGAATGTAATAAATAAGGTTTTATGGTAATTCAGGGTGTTATAATGTTTTAAAAGAATACATGATGAAGGTATTTACATATAATTACATGGAAAAAGGATCTTCATTGTGTTCACCTTCCTTATAAATTTTGGACATTGTGTTTGAACATAAGTATTTTGGATAAGTCTAAAGGTTGGAATCGATTATTTTTGACATTGGATACTATTGTTAAGGTTAAATGATTTATTGACATAATTTTTGGATTGTCATAGAATGGATAACCCGGAGGTCGGGTGACAACCTGTCGCGTCTGGCAAGGCCGCGAGACTTAAACCCACAACCAAAGGGCAACAAGGGTGGATCACCAACCACTGGCATACGTGATGTCCTAGTTTTTATAATGTAGTTTTTTAAATAGTTTGACAAATGAATTATAAATTCATTTTTTTTGAATCCTATACGATTAGGATAAATAGAATATTTTATAATTCTATTATCTTTTGGATTGAAAGATGAGTTTGTGGTATAAATTAGTTGAAGGATGAAACTCTACTTGTCAAGTATATTTTTTCATTCATAATATATGAATAAATTAATTCTTAAACTTTAGGGAATCGATCATAAAACTAAAAACTTGTTATCAAAATACCTTATGTTTTGTTGAACTAACGATATTTTAAATCATCATAGATTGATGGATTTGAGGCCCTCAATTTTACACTAGTTTGTGATTGATGACCTCAATCACTCCCTAAAAATATTTACTTTTTCCACCAATTTTGTGTCTCTAATTTCCACCAATTTTCTTCTAATTGAGATCATAATTTGGTGGTGACTTTTTCATTCCCATTCTCTCTTATTAAGACTAAATTTTATTAACCCAATTTCCAATGTGGGTTTTCCACAAAAGTATTTTTCTATTTTTAAACTTTTATTTTAGAATAACACTTTCAAATTGAGAGGAAAAAATTTATTTATGGAGTGGATAATGTGACACCACAATATTTAATAGTACATTATCTCATTAAAATAATTCAATAGCTTGCGCTACACGTAACACCGAGTTCGAGCGCACCACAACTTACCAAACCAGCTATTAAAAAAGAAGGTATGAATAGTATTAAATTCATTTTAAATATTATATACTCTATATAATTTTAAAATCCATATTATGTGTTTCCAAGACATAATATAAGAACAAATTCATTTTTTTCAGATAAAGGAAGTATTTTTCAACAAATGCAATTTTACCGCCTTTTAATGGAGAACCCATTTTAAAACCAATATTTGACACTTTTATATATTCAATTATATGAAATTAAATTCTTATTTAGAATTGGGATATAAAAATTTAGTTTGGATAAGTTTTTTGTACTTTTTTGATCACTTTCATACTTTGACGAATTGTGAAAAATACTATGTTTTAATTGAAAACAGCTTTTTTATTCGAAATAATTTATTGTTTTAAATTATGAATTTTAAATGTTTTTAAGAATAATAAGATTATATTTTTATAATTTAATACAATTTAGGTCATTATAAGTAATTTCACATTTAAATTTGACATAACCACATGTCAATCTTTTGATACCCTTTGCTTTTTAAAAAACGCACCTTTTGGTTTTGACCAGAGGAATTAATATGAAATTAATAAATGAAAGATATATGTTCTAAATTTGGTAACATAGACTTCATTTTTGAATTTGGAATATCAAAATTATCTTAGAATGAATTTTTGGTATTTTTCAGAAAATATACAATTTTTTATGAATAGTGAAAACACTGCGTTATTATTTAAAACCAAATTTTTATTTAAATAATTATTTATTTTATTTAAAATTATTTTAAGTCAAAATAGATATATAATACCTATATAAGTTCAATTTAATTCATTGGAGTCATTTTATAATAAAATTAGATGTATAAATTTTTATTGAACTTTTTAACCTCTTTTATCCACCTTCTAGGCACGTTAGCATATTTGCATAAAACATAATTTCACCACTTCTGTGAGCTGAATTTAAAAACTCCAAGAGATAAGGTTGACATCAGTAAGTAACATTTGGTTCAATAAGATGAAAATATTTTTTGGTGAATAGTAAATTTTGACTTTTATTTACCACGGTTAAAAGTAAATTGGGTAATTAAGGGTTAAAATGATATTATAATTACCCGAACACAAGTTCTAATTCTATTAGATAAGTATAATTCGACCAAAAACAACCATATGAATAAAATATGTTCCTTTCAGTCCAATTGGATTAGATTAGGACATTTATTAATATTTTATTTAAAGAAGAGTAAAATGTGTTAAATTCAATGTTTAATAACTAAACCATTTTTAATATAGGGTACACACAATATAAATTTGACTATAAATATTCATTATAAATATAAAAATATTTCATACATAACAGTATTTTATTTATAATTTTTAGTAATTAAATAATTTAATTTTTTTTATGACACAATGATGATGCAGTAATTACCTTATTAATGAATATTAAAATAATTGATATTATAAATATCCAAATAAATATAAATTGATACATATGATGAATTCCAATATTTTTCTAGGTTAATATGACATGTTAGAGTTGATTAAATAATTTTTTTGTAGTAATCAGGTTGTTATGATTTTCACAAAAACCAAATACTAAATAGTGTAAAAATTCACATAATTGAGTTTTTAAAACAAATACTATATTATTAATTGATATAACATTCCAAAAAATATAAGGTTAGGAAAAATGATTTAGATAAGGTTATATATATTAATAATGAACCAGTTGGGGTTTTCTTGGATTGTTATAGTATGTTTATTAACCATAAAATATTAAAATACAAAAAGAAATGGTAAAAGTCAAACTATTTAACTAAGAGTTAAATTCAAAAGATAAGCTTAATATGGTGACCTAAACATGTCTAAAACCTATTGGTTTAGAGGTTTTTGACCCATACCCACCTTATCCTTTTAATAAATCATTTAGTAGCCATTAGAAAAAGAAAATGATTTTATAATAAAATAATATTTCAATATTTTCCTAAAGGGACTCTCACATATCTTATAGAAGGGTACTTCCCCTTCTCTTAAATTCACACCTCCAAAGCCATTTGGATTGGCCAAACCCTTCCCAAATATCCAATCAACTATAATCCCTTCGACCTAGAGTCCTTAATTTGACCAGAAAGCTGTCCTAAGAATCCCTGTTGATCAACTCAAAAAGAAACACCCGAAGAAGAGGTAATAATTTCACCACCCTAATTGAAGTTATTTTCTTCTTCCACTTCCTCTTACTTTGTTGTTTCCATACAAAAATAATAAATACATTACCTTCTATGTAATGTGATGTTATTATACATATGTTACAACCATATTCGTTATACTATCCATCCTATAAATAACAAAGTCACCATACGTGTGTACGTACGGGTTACGGTCTCCACGTCGTGGTGTAGTTTGTTTTTCAAACACTTCATTTTTTGTATGGGTGTAATAATGAGTATAACTGATGTAAATAATAAATATAACATGTTAATTATTCTTTATATACAATATAACATCCAATTAGCACCGGATTTTAGGTATCAAAATTGTTTGAAGACTATCCCTTACCTATACGATTTGAAAGCTAAAGGCAAGTATGTATAATTTCTTTAGCAAAAAACGTTCTTAGCACCATAAGTGTAAAACATAGTTTAAATAAATGAAACCCTTAGGCGACACTAGAATATAGAGGGTTTAAATAAAACCATGAAGATAAACACTAATCCCCTTACATGGTTTATGCATACACCAAAACCCATTTTGAAAACCTTAAAATGAGAGAGAGAGAGAGATATATATATATATATATATATCTATGTGTGTGTGTGTGTGTGTCTGTATGTTGTATATATAGAAACATATAAAAGGGGGTTGATGAATCAAAAATGATTGAAATCTATCACTTACATAGCTGTTATATGCGGTTGGACGAAAAGAGGAGAAAGAGCTTGGCTTCAGCAGGGCTTCAGGAAAGGAAAGGAAGTGCAACCGTAGTGTTGTCACAAGGAGAATGTGAAGGGACCTTAAGGGGATAGAAACCGACACTTGCCTGTGCACGGGGTCCCATACCAAGACTTTGGGTGCAAAAGGGAGAGGATAGGCCGGCTTTGGAAAGTAGGAGTGGAGAAATGGGAGTGGTTGACCTATTGGTTCGGCACGCAATGACAGCTGCAGCTCCATGATGTGCACCAGCTCTTGCTCGACTCGCAACCAGCCGAAACGCGGCCTCGCCCCGGCTTCTCTGATCTGAACTGGTGCATACCAGCAGCACGATGCCCATACTCGGCCTCGACCACACCTGAAAACCCCGGCGTCGGCTAACACGACACCCCGTTTGCGGCCTGCACCCCGGAGATTGACACACCCCCTCTCAAGAAACGTTTTTCAAATTTTATTATATTTTAATTACCCTTTTTTATCCCAAAACCAACCCAAGACATACCCGTGAATACACCTTGTTTTTCCTCATTTGTTTTTTTATTATTTTATCAATTAATCTTATATTATCTAACTTTATGATTATAAAAGTCAAAAGTTAATTTAATTTAACAATACTTTTACAAAAGGTAATGTTTTATTATTAAACTCTTTTATATCATATATATAAATCATAATATGAATAATTTTATTGAAATTTTTTTTAATTAAACATATTTGAAACAAATAAAATATATTTATTATTAATTATAAAACATTTACATATTATTATTGTTACATATATTATTTAAAAAAATTATTAATTATAAAAAATAATTTATCAATTATGTATTTATGTACCATATCATTAGATTTTATAAAACATAGTATTATTAATTTTATATAAATTAAAATAATCTTATATATATAAATATATATATACATTTATAAATTAAATATATATTTATATCATATTACATATTTAAAATGTTATAAATTATAACAAAATAACAATTATCATAATTGGTATAAAATATTTCTCATTTTGAACATCAAAATTAACAATGTTAATAATATATATAATTCAATTTATCAATAAGTCATTATACTTTAAATAATTATATGCAACATCATTTCGTTTGAAAAAAAAATATATTAATATATTACTCATAAAAATATTATTTAATAATAAGTTTAATTAACACTAAAAATGTCATTTTTGTTTTTTGAAAACTAATACAAATAAGAAGATCAAATTTTCATTTTTCTTAAATGAAATCTTATGAAACTTCAATTATTTAAATTATAATTCATTTAATTATTTAACTATACTTTTATTAAACAAAATTAATATCATTAACAATTTTACAACAAATTAATCTACTCAGAATTTATAATTTCGTAATAGTAATAATTCAAAACTAAGATTTTGATTCATATTATTATCAACCTAATTAGAATAAGTTAATGTTTTAATAAAAAAAATTACATATATAAATAAAATACACTTCTTATCATTATTACTAAATATATATTTTTTTATAAGTAAACATATTACATACATTTATAACATATTTACTTAAATTATAATTTATTTTTTATTATCATTTTTGAAACTTCGACTCAGGGTGTTACAATATCCCCCTCTTAATAGAATTGCGTCCTCGCAATTCGATTGGCATACTTCTACTGACTCGATGACATAGCCTCCCTAACATCCTTAGTGAAGTCCTTACTCAAACACTCTAGGAATTAACAACTAAAAAGTAAAAGAACAAAAAGAAAGTAGGTTGTACCTTTACAGAGCCCACCTTTGTAACCAATTCGCTGATGTCCTAAACTCTATTCCCAGGGTGGTTCCCAGTTCCTCGATCTCTCTTGCCTAGATACACCTCGGGCAAGTGGGGTTAAACTCCCACATAGAACAGTTGGGCTTCCAGATAGAGGCATGAGCAGTGAAAATCTCAGAAATATCAAGATGGACTTGTTCCCTATAGATTCGTCATACTACCTCAAAGTAGAGGGGTTTGATGACAAAGAGTCTCTTGTACAGACTAAGACTGAAGACTTGAATAAGATAGGCTGTATAGAGATTTCCCTCCACTACAGCTTCCCGGAAAACCCTTAAAGCCAGATAGTTTGAATATAGGGTAAAATATAGGAAAATACCTTCATAATATTTCCCCCTATGCATATTGTATGCTAGTTGTGCATAAGTTATACGATAGTAAACATGACTCGATCCTCGGAAGATTTGAAGGATATTTGAGTTATTCAACACTTGATAAAGGAGCTTGCAGGATAGTTGGAGGTTCCAAAAGGGTTCATAGTCTTCCACACATGACTTAACAATTATAGTATTAAGGATTTCATTGATAAGGGACAAAATACTTGTTAGTGATATTTCTTCTGCCATCTGAAAATTATAATAAAACCACTTAGTAAGGTTTAGACATAGCTATGTTACATGGTTTTCTAGAATTGTCTGAACCTATCCTCTGATACCAACTGTAAGGACCCGGCCTCCGAGTGCCCGGAGCCGGTGCCCATGAGACACGATGTACCACAACAATTACATTACATTTACATTCATCACATCATGTCTCATGCTACAGAGGATCGTGGGGTTCTGGTTCTGGGAAAACCAGGTGCATTCTGAAACTTTATTGAAGGCATGACTGATAAATGAAAAATTTCCATTTAAAACGTAGGATGAGCATTGAAATACTCAGTAAGGGGTTTTGAAAATACTTAATACAGCTTTTGAAAACTTCCTTTGAAACTACATTCACATACATCAAAATTATTCCTTTGAAAAACATCATGACATTTCAACGGTCGCTATAAAACAATTAAAGCATTTCATACACAAGTATTTGAACATTTAACTGAAAGCTAGTAAGAATGTGTGTATAAATGTTCATGAATTCTATCATGTAAATTAAGCATGACAAACAAGGTATGAAAGAACTACTAAGCATGAACATTATCATAGTTTCACATAAACAATTTCACTACAACTTATAAAAATTCACATTATGACATAATTAATGTAATTCTAACACTTGCATTAAAATTCTAGAAGGGTAAACTGATCATGTATAATCACAATCTCATCATATGCCATGTGAACTTCAATATCATACTCATAGGTAATGGTTCTATAACCAAGGATATTTCTCTAATAGAAATAATCACTTGGTTGGTCATATATTAAAACATTATGAGAAAATGTATAATGTCGCATTCAGGTCTCAATGTCAAGGCCTTGTGCCATGACCTAAGGGTAATAACCCAATCTGACTATCTCGAAAACTATTGATGCATCGAGGAGCTTACCTTTACCGGTCTCCAACCCTGAGGGCTTACATTTACCAGTCCCTAACCTTGAGGGCTTACTTTAACTAGTCCCCAACCTGGAGGGCTTTATTTTAACTGAACCCCAACCCGGCAGTTCAATACATTCCTCATATGTCAATAAGGTCTGATATTCAAAGTGTCCCATACCACTTTGAATATTTAATTTTCAATTGATATTACCCAAATATACTCCAGTGTTTTTCTGAAAACATTTTTCATGCTTCTGAAAATAAAATAACTAATTTTGAGACTGATCGGCTAAGTACAGGCCATGATGGATCCCCGTCCAATCCCTTACTGTCTTCCACACTCGAGAGTCGGGTTTTCTGAAAATGTTTTTAAGCTTTCATTAAATATGTATACATTTACACTGGTTTTTCATATATTAAAACTTGTAAACAGAATTTAAACATAAGTAATGCATATACATATTCGCACGTATATATATATATATACTTTTCACATAAGATAACACATAAAATGAAGATTGATTAGGGTTTGACACATGAAATGATGGATTCTTAATTAAATAACCTTATCCATGGAAATGAATCCTTCCTAAAAATACATGTCATTCGTTATGAAGATACAAGTGTCAACGAACATGAAATTAGATTCAAACATAGCTTGATTTATCAACAACATTCACTGCTTTTGGTAAAGGACAATATGGACATGTTACTTTAAATAATTTTTATCCTAATCTCATGAATTCAAAATATATGAAGTTAATATAATTAAAACTTTTTAAATTAATGTATGTCTGACACATACATTTTAATTTAGTAAACACAAAAATTAACATTTATTAAATACCCTTTAAATACTAATTGCATTAAAAACAACAAATATATTTTGACGATCATCATATTGAAATTATGGTTTGGTAATTATATAAATATTTATATATATACGTATATTTTAATATACACAAGGTGTATACATTTATGTTTTTCATAAACAATAATTTCCTATATGTAATAAATACATCAAAACATAGTTAATCATTAATAATTCTTGATTGAAAGTGAAACCTTATAAGGTGTATAACTTGTGTGACCGAATGTATATTCATGTGTATAAATTAGGGTTTTGCTTACTAAATATAAATCCAATTGAATATCAAAATATATTTTTCATCCAACCCATTATTTAAAGATTGGTATTCACCTTTTTAAAAATAATAAACCGATTTTTAATTAATTACCCATGTATATCCATATATAAGTGTATACATATATATAAAAAATTGGGGGATTGTATAACAATTATAAATCCAATCAAACACAAAAAATAATTCGTATCAAAGATATTATTTGAGTGTTGCAAATTATCTTTTAAAATTTATAAAATGGATTTAGATTAAATCGTATGTGTACTTGTACATACCCGAATACACATATTATATATATATATATTCGTTTTTACAAAACCCATGTTAATGAACCCTTAAATTATTCAAAACTTGAAAGTCATTAAATGACACAACTCCATTTTGAGAAGATTTAAAACATAAAGGATTTGAATTGAATATATATATATATATAAATACATACATATATATATATATATATTTGCAGATTGCATAAACAGAAATATATTTATATTAGTGGTTCGGTATAATAAAACTAAATTAAAATAATCCCTTACTTATGAACCGTTAATTAAAACTTTGATAAACTTTTTTTTAGAGAGGCTTGAAAAGAAGAACCAGTTGTTATAAATATATATACACATATACAATATACCCGATCATTCACAATGCATGTATAATCGGTGTACATAAAAAAATAAAATAGTCCCTTACATGGTTATGCATGCGTGAGTTTAAAAAAAGACAATAATACCCTTTTTGAAAACCTTAAACGGGGAAGATATATATATATGTATATATTGTATATAAAGAATCATATAACCGGTATTTGAGGTATCAAAATTGTTTGATGACTATCCCTTACCTATATGCTTTGAAAGCTAAAGGAAAGTATGTATAATTTCTTTAGAAAAATAAGTTCCTAGCACCGGAAGTGTAAAAAAATGTTTAAGTAAATGAACCCTTTTGCGAAAATTGAACAAAGAGGGTATAAATAAAACCATGAAGATAAACACTAATCCCATTACATGGTTTATACATACACCAAAACCCATTCTGAAAACCTCAAAATGAGATATATATATATATATGTGTTGTATATACAGAAATGTATAAAAGGGGTTTGATGAATCAAAATTGATTGAAATATATCTGTTACATAGCTGTTAGAAGAAGTTGAAGGAAAAGAGGATAAAGAGCTTGGCTTCAGCAGGGCTTCCGGAAATTAAAGGAAGTGCAACCGTAGCGTTGTCACAAGGAGAAGGTGAAGGGGCCTTAAGGGGAGAGAAACCGACACTTTCATGTGCACGGGGTCCCATACCAAGACTTTGGCCACAAAAGGGAGATGATTGGTCGGATATGGAAAGTAGGAGAGGAGGAATGGATGTGAATGACCTACTGGTTCGGGGCACACCACGGAGAAGACAGGGCTACGGAGGAAGAAAACGACGAGGGAAAAAAATGGACAGCTCGAACACTACGCGCACCCCAACTCCGAACGAGACCCACGACCGGAAAACCCCAATTTGTGTACTCCCCTTCGGCACGCGACGATGGTTGCGGCTCCACGATGTGCACCAGCTCCTGCTCGACTCGCAACTGGCTGAAACGCAGCCTCGCCCCTGGCTTCTCTGATCAGAACCAGTGCATACCGGTAGCACGACGCCCAGACTCAGCCTCGACCAGACCTGACAACCCCATCATCGGCCAATGCGGCACCCCGTCTGTGGCCTGCACCCCAGAGAGCGACACACCCCCTCTCAAGCACCTTTTGTAAAATTTTATTATATTTTAATTATCCTTGTTTTATCCCCAAAACCAACCCAAGACATACCCATGAATACACCTTGTTTTTCCTCATTTGCTTTTTTATTATTTTATCAATTTGTCTTATATTATCTAACTTTATGATTATAAAAGTCAAAAGTTAATTTATTTTAACAATACTTTTACAAAAGGTAATGTTTTATTATTAAAATCTTTTATATCATATATATAAATCATATTATGAATAATTTTATTAAAAAAAATTAATTAAACTTATTTGAAACAAATAAAATATATTTATTATTAATTATAAAACATTTACATATTATTATTGTTACTTATATTATTTAAAAAAAATTAATAATTATAAAAAATAATAATTTATCCATTATGTATTTATGTACCATATAATTAAATTTTATAAAACATAATATTAATAATTTTATATAAATGAAACTAATATTATATATTTAAATATATATATACATTTATAAATTAAAAAAAATATTTATTTAATATTAAATATTTAAAATATTATAAATTATACCAAAATAACAATTTTCATAATTATTATAAAATATTTATGATTTTGAACATCAAAATTAACAATGTTAATAATATATATAATTAAATGTAGAAACAAGTCATTCTACTTTAAATAATTAAATGCAACATCATTTCGTTTGAAGAAAATAATATTAATATATTACTCATAAAAATATTATTTAACAATAAATTTAATTAACACTAAAAATGTCATTTTGTTTTTTGAAAACTAATAAAAATAAGAACATCAAATATTCATTTTGACTAAATGAAATCTTATTCCACTTCAATTATTTAAATTATAATTCGTTTAATTATTTAACTATACTTTTATTAAACAAAATTCATATTATTAACAATTTTATAACAAATTAATATAATCGGAATTTATAATTTCATAATAGTAATAATTCAAAACTAATATTTGATTAATATTATTACCAACCTAATTAGAATAAGTTTATATTTTAATAAAACAATTAAATATATAAATAAAATACATCTCTTATCATTATTACTAAATATATATTCTTTTATAAGAAATAATATTACATACATTAATAACACATTTACTTAAATTATAATTTATTTATTATTATTATTTTTGAAACTACAACTCAGGGTGTTACAATATCCCCCTCTTAACAGAATTGAATCCTCGCAATTCGATTGGTGTACTTCTACGGACTCACTGACACAGCCTCCCTGACATCCTTAGTGATGTACTTACTCATACACTCTAGGATTTAACAACAAAAAAGAAAAAGAACAAAAAGTAACTAGGTTGTACCTTTACAGAGCCCACCTCCATTACCAATTCGTAGATGTCCTCAACTATATTCCCATGGTGGTTCCCAGTTCCTCAATCTCTTTTGCCCAGATACACCTTGGGCAAGTGGGGTTAAACTCCTGAATAGAATAGTGGTGCTTCCAGATAGAGGCATGAGCAGTGAAAGGCTCAGCGATATCAAGATGGACTTGGTCCCTACAGATTCGCCGTACTACCTCAAAGTCAAGGAGTTTGATGAAAAAGAGTCTCTCATATAGATTGAGACTCAAGACTTGAAAAAGATAGGTTGTACAAAGATTTCCCTCCTCTGCAGCTTCCCGGAAAACTCTTAAAGACAGATAGTTTTTTGATAGAGTAAAACATAGGAAAAGACCTTCATAATATTTCCCCCTACGCGTATTGTATGCAAGTTGTGCATAAGTTATAAGATATTAAACATGACTCAATCCTCAGAAGAGTCAAAGGATATTTGAGTTATTCGACACTTGATAAAGGAGCTTGCAGGTTAGTCGGAGGTTCCCAAAGGGTTCATAGTCTTCCACACATGACTTAACAATTATAGTCTCGAGGATTTCAGTGGGAAGGGAGAAAAGACTTTTTAGTGATCTTTCATCAGCCATCTAAAAATTATAATAAAACCACATAGTAAGGTTTATCCATAGCTATGTTACATGGTTTTCTAGAATTGCCTGAACCTATCCTCTAATACCAACTATAAGGACCTGGCCTCCGAGTCCCTAGAGCCGGTGCCCATGAGACACGATGTACCACAATAATTTCATTACCTTTACATTCATCACATCATGTCTCATGCTACAGAGGATCATGAGGTTCAGGTTCTGGGAAAACCAGCTAAATTCTGAAACTTTATTGAAGACATGACTGATACCTAAAACATTTCTATTTAAAATGTAGGGTAAGCATCGAAATACTCAGTAAGGGGTTTTGAAAATACTTAATACATATTTTGAAAACTTCCTTTGAAAATACTTTCACATACATCAAAATTATTCCTTTGAAAAACAGCATGACATTTAAAAGGTCGCTATAAAAGAATTAAAGCATTTCATACAAAAGTATTTGAAAATTTAATTGGAAGCTAGTGAGTATGTTTGTATAAAGGTGCATGAATTCTATCATGTAAATTAAGCATAATATGCAAGGTATGCAAGAACTACTAAACATGAAAATTATCAAAGTTGCGCATAAACAATTTCACTACAAATTATAAAAATTTATATTATGACATAATTAATATAATGCTAACACTTGCATTAAAATTCTAGAAGGGTAAACTGATCATGAATCATCACTATCTCATCATATCCCATGTGCACTTCAATATCATTCTCATAGTTAATGGCTCTATAATCAAGGATATTTCTCTAATCGAAATAATCACTTGGTTGGTCATATATTAAAACATAATGAGGAAACATATAATACCGAACTAATGTATGAATGTCAAGGCCTCGTTCCATGACCTAAGGGTAATAACCCAATCTGACTATCTCGAGAACTATCGATGCATCGAGGATCTTACTTTTACCGGTCTCCAACCTGGAGGGTTTACTTTTACCAGTCCCTAACCTGGAGGGCTTACTTTAACCAGTCCCCAACCTGGAGGGTTTTCTTTTAACCAGAACCCAACCTGGGAGTCCAATACATTCCTTATATGTCAATATAGTTTGATATTCAAAGTGTCCCATTCCACTTTGAATATTTAATTTTCAATTGATATTACCCAAATATACTCCAGTGTTTTTCTAAAAAAATTTGGAAAGCTTATGAAAACAAAATAACTAATTTTGAGACTATTCGACTAAGTACAGAACATGATGGATCCACGTCCAATCCCTTCTTGTCTACCACACTCGAGAGTCAGGATTTCTGAAAACATTTTTAAGCATGCATTAAATATGTATACATTTGCACTGAGTTTTCATATATTAAAACTTTTAAACAACATTTTATACATAAGTAATGCATATACATATTTGCACATATAAATATATATACTTTGCACATAAGATAACCCATAAAATGATGGGTGAATAGGGTTTTCCACATTAAATGATGGCTACTTAATTAAAGAAACTTATCCATGGAAATGAATCCTTCCTAAAAATATATTTCATTCATTATGATGATACAAGTGTCAATGAACATGAAATTAGATTCAAACATAGCTTGATTTATCAAAAACATTCACTACTTTTGGTAAATAATTAGATGGAAATATTACTTTAAATCATTTTTAACCTAATCTCACGAATTTAAAACATTTGAAGTTAATTTAATTAAAACTTTTTAAATTACTGTCTGTTTGACACATACATTTTAATTTAGTAAACACCTAAATTAACATTTATTAAATACCCTTTAAATACTAATTGCATTAAAAACACCAAATATATTTTGACGATCATCATACTGAAATTAGGGTTTGGGAATTATATAAATATTTATATATATACATATATCTGAATATAAGCAAGGTGTATACATTTTAGTTTTTCATAACCAATAATTTATTATATGTAATAAATAATTCAAAACATAATTAATCATTAATACTTATTGATTGAAAGCCAAACCATGTAAGTTGTATAACTTGTGTGACCGAATGTATATTCATGTGTAAAAATTAGGGTTTCTCTTACTAAATATAAATTCGATTGAATTTAAAATATATTCCACATACAACCCATTTTTTAAAGATTGGTATTAATCCTTTTAAAAATAATAAAAAGATTTTTAATTAATTACCCATGTATATTCGAATATAAGTGTATACACATATATAAAAAAATTGGGGTCTTGTATCATAATTATAAATCCAATTGAACACAAAAAATGATTCTCATCAAAGTATTATTTGAGGGTTAGAAATTATCTTTAAAAATTTATAAAATGGATTTAAATTTAATATTATGTGTACTTATACATACCTGAATAGACATATTATATATATATATATATATTCATTTTTACAAAACCCATGTCAATGAACCCTTAAATTATTCAAAACATGAAAGTCATTAAATGACACATCTCCATTTTGAGAAGCTTTAAAACATAAAGGATTTGAATTGAATATATATATATATATACATATATATATATATACATATATATATATATTTGCAGATTGCATAAACAGAAATATATTTATATTAGTGGTTTTGTATAATAAAACTAAATTAAAATAATTCCTTACTTGGAAACCCTTAATTAAAACTGTGATAAACTTTTTTTGGAGAGGCTTGAAAACAAGGAGTATATATATATATATATATACAATATACCTGATCATTCACAAATAATGTATAATCAGTTTACATAAAAAATTGAAATAGTCCGTTACATGGTTTTGCATGCGTGAGTTTAACAAAAACACAATAATACCCTTTTTGAAAACCTTAAATGGGGAAGAAATATATATATATATATATATGTATATGTATATGTATATGTATATATTGTATATACAGAATCATATAACAGGTATTTGAGGTATCAAAATTGTTTGAAGACTATCCCTTACCTATATGCTTTGAAAGCTAAAGGCAAGTATGTATAATTTCTTTAGCAAAATAAGTTCTTAGCACTGGAAGTGTAAAACATAGTTTAAATAAATGAAACCCTAATGCAAAACCAGAACATAGAGGGTATAAATAAAACCATGAAGATAAACACTAGTCCCCTTACATGGTTTATGCATACACCAAAACCCATTTGTAAAACCTTAAAATGAGATATATATATATATATATATATATATATATATATATGTTGTATATAAAGAAACTTATAAAAGGGGTTTGATGAATCAAAACTGATTGAAATTTATCCCTTACATAGCTGTTAGAAGTGGTTGGAGGAAGAGAGGAGAAAGATCTTGGATTTAGCAGGGCTTCGGGAAAGGAAAGGAAGTGAAACTGTAGCGTTGTCACGAGGAGAAGGTGAAGGGACCTTAAGGGGAGAGAAATCGACACTTTCATGTGCTCGGGGTCCCATACCAAGACTTTGGGTGCAAAAGGGAGAGGATAGGTTGGTTGTGGAATGTAGGAGAGGAGAAATGGATGTGGCTGACCTACTGGTTTGGGTTACGCCACGGAGAAGACAGGGCCGTGGAGGAAGAAAATGACGAGGGGAAAAAATGGACGGCTCGGACACCACGCGCACCCCAACTCCAGACGAGACCTGCAACCGGCAAACCCCAAGCTGTGTGCTCCCCTTCGGCATGTGATGTTGGCTTCGGCTCCATGACGTGCACCAGCTCCTGCTCGACTCGTAACCAGCCAAAACGCAGCCTCGCCCCCATCTTCTCTGATCCGAACCGGTGCATACTGGCAGCCCCATGCCCAGACTCGGCCTCAACCACACCTGGAAACCCTGGAGCCAGCCAACGCGGCACCCCGTCCGCGGCCTACACCCCGAAGAGCGACGCACCCCCTCTAAAGCACCTTTTTTAAAATATTATTATATTATAATTATCCTTGTTTTATCCCCAAAAACAACCCAAGACATACCCGTGAATACACCTTGTTGTTGCTCATTTTTATTATTATTTTATAAATTAGTATTATATTATCTACCTTTATGATTATAAAATTCAAAAGTTAATTTATTTTAACAATACTTTTACAAAAGGGAATGTTTTATTATTAAACTCTTTTATATCATATATATAAATCATAATATGAATAATTTTATTAAAAAAAAAATTGTAATTAAAATTATTAGAAACAAATAATATGTATTTTTTATTAATTATAAAACATTTACATATTATTACTGTTACTTATATTATTTTAAAAAATTGTTAATTATAAAAAAATAATTTATCCATTGTGTATTTATATACCATATCATTAAATTTTATAAAACATAATATTAATAATTTTATATAAATGAAACTAATCTTTTATATAAAAATATATATATACATTTATAAATTAAAAATATATTTATATCATATTACTTATTTAAAATGTTATAAATTATACCAAAATAACAATTATCATAATTGGTAAAAAATATTTATGATTTTGAACATCAAAATTAACAATGTTAATAATATATATAATTCAATGTAGCAACAAGTCATTATACTCTAAATAATTATATGCAACATAATTTCGTTTGAAAAAAAAGATATTAATATATTACTCATAAAAATATTATTTAACAGTAAATTTAATTAAAACTAAAAATGTCATTTTTGTTTTTTGAAAACTTATACAAATAATAACATCAAATTTTCATTTTTCTTAAATGACATCTTAGAAAACTTCTATTATTTAAATTATAATTCGTTTAATTATTTAACTATAATTTTATTAAACAAAATTCACATTATTAACAATTTTCTAACAAATTAATCTAATCAGAATTTATAATTTTGTAATAGTAATAATTCAAAACTAATATTTTGATTAATATTATTATCAACCTAATTAGAATAAGTTTATATTTTAATAAAACAATTACATATATAAATAAAATACATCACATATAATTATTACTAAATATATATATTTTTATAAGTAAACATATTACATACATTTATAACATATTTACTTAAATTATTATTTATTTATTATTATTATTATTGCAACTGTGACTCGAGGTGTTACAATTTACATCATAGTGCTTGGTCTTGGCCATCCTTCAAATTCCTCTATTTTTTTATGGGTCTATAGATAGACCTTTATTGGTGATGTAATTATATAGTAATGTTACATGGTTAAGGTGTAAAGACTCGGAAATTCTGTGGAAATGTTTTTCTTAAATACATGGGAATTTTACGAGTTCGCAAAAACTAACGGCACGTGATTCCAATGCCCGGTGTGACCGAAATCAATTTCTGAAGTTTTTTTCATGTACGTTCAGTAAATGTATGAGCGAGTTTTTATAAATTTTGAACCAGTGCTCAGAATTGAAATCTGAGGACACCGTTGAACTCACAACGCCGGTATTCACTTAAGAAGACTATCACCTCGACGGCAGTGGGTTGAGATTAAAAGATAGTTTTTGGGCTTTTAGAGAATGAATTAAATAAAAATTATGTTTGTGGATTAATTTTTATTTGTTGGTTAAAAACCTCCTCATGGAGGTTGGAGGTGGGACCACCACACCTTAACCTCCCATGACAGGTTATAGTGGTGGGGCCCACCCGAACTCAACCTCCCATGTGAGGATTAATGTGGTGGGGACCACCCAATGATGAAACCCCTTGAACTCCCCAATAATGGGGAGAAACCTCTTGAGCTCCCCACATAATGGTGCCACCACCCCTCCACCTTAATGGAGCCAACACACATCATTTATGGCACCAATCATCCCATTAATTTGAATGTTCCAATAAATGTTTAGTTTTCCTTTTGAAATCTTTCCATAAAAATAATATATTTTATAATCTATTATTTGGCATATCTATTCTTTTTGGGGAGAGGATATCTTGGGAGAAAAGGAGTTCTCTAACGAAGAACCTCATCTTCCAACGAAGAACGCAAACAACGATCTTCTTTGAACTTCTTCCCCGGACACCTACTGACGTGGAGTGTCTTCCACAACCAACGTGCGAGCTCGGATTTGGAAGTGTGCGGTGGACGCGAAGAATGATGATCAACTTCATCTTCTTCCCGCGACTTCTTCGGTGAACAAAGAATAATAGTAGGGGTTTTATTTAAGTATTATTTTTCCCATGTTATTCCTTTCTCTTAAAAATATTAACGAGGGTTGTTGTGCTTCATACTTCTGAGCCTCTTGCTATCACCCTAAACGCAGAGGGTGTGGACCAAACCAACGTGGTCTGACCCCTCCGCCGATCTTCTTGTGATGTTCTTCGAAACGGAAGAATGCGACGTCTTTGGTAATGATGGTGACGAAGGAGACGAAGGTAACGGTTTCGCTACCTAAGGACTCCACAACCCGCGCCGCCCTCATGGAACTTTGTTCGAACCTGTTTCTGGCCACCGCCGGCCTCCCATGCGCCCCGGTCGAACCCCGCCGGCCCGCGTCGGCCTGAGCCGCCCCAAACTGCGCTGGCCCGGCCTGCCCGCGGCCCCCAGCTACCCACCGGCCCACCCGTCGCCCTGCCTGGCCACCCGCCGGCTGGGCCACGCCTTTCCTGGCCGCCTGCCAACCAAGATGAGCCCTTCCCAGCCGCCTGCCGGCCACGACGCACCCTACCTGGCTGCCCACCGGCCTGCCTGGCGCCCTGCCCGGCCGCCCGCAGGCCTGGCTGCGCCCCCCAGGCCTTCCCACCGGCCTTCCCGACCACCTCTCGTGTGCCCGGTTGAACCGCGCACCCCGCTTGCCCCGTTCCCCCGGAGCTGCTCCCCTCACGGTGCTGGATGAACCGGTCTCGGCCATCTGGGTCGAGACGCTGAGCCGCGCGCCATGCGCTCTGGGCCGAACCGGCCCCAAGCCTGGGCCGGACCACCCCTGCGGCCAGTAGGACTGGGCCCAATGGATTGTGCCAAACCCAACGGATCGGCCCGCCCAACGGGCCCAACCGGACCCATCGGGTCAGGATGGGTCGACCAGAACTAGGTCGGACAAAACTAAGTCGGGTCGGGTTGATCCGACAGGGTCAGACTGGACCGGGGCTCACTACCAACCCTTTACTTTCTTTTGGCCGTATCTTTGGCACCGAATGTCCGTTTGATGAACCGTCAGTGGTGATGGAAATCATGGAGCATGACAGTGCCTTGGAGTATACCCCACTAGAGATCCGAGTATAGTTGTGATACGGTCAGGTTGGATCGACATGAATCTAACCAGGCCCCCGGGACTAAAAGGCTAATAGCTCACAGACCGGGCGTCCTATTGCAACGCCCTATGTTGCGTTGGGACCCCTATGATGTGGCGGACCATTGGGATACATTTTTGTTGGACTTTTTGTTAGTTCATGTATCGACACATGGATTGAGGAGCAGACCCTCCTGGAATCAAGCTTGTTTTGTGCGGAACTATGTGGTTGGCTGCGCTCTGACGACTCTTCCTGGATCTTGTGTGGATTCGATAGCACTGATGACTGTTCCTGGATCCTGTGTGGGTTTGATAGCTCAGACTACTGTTCCTAGATCCTGTTTCGGTCTGACAGCACTGACAACTGTTCCTGGATCCTGTGTGGGTTCAACAGCTCTGTTTACTGTTCCTGGATCCTGTATGGGTTCGACAGTTCTGATTTCTGTTCCTGGATCCTGTGATGGTTCGACAGAATAGATGATTCAGTGGCTATACATGTTCATCTCTATCTCTCTACATAAGTTGTATACTTGTGTGAGATGAGTCAGTAACTTTGTGTTTCCTTGTGATTTAGATGAGTTACTTGATAACTTAGGTATTTGTATGGGCATATACCTATATGGGGGGTATCTATTGATTTCATACTCTATGGATTATACTTGGTGGATTTTGAGATACCTTGAGGGTCTCAGGATCCCTATTGAGTATCGTTATACTCACCCCTACACGGGCTATTCACACACCTCATTGTGTTGGATGCAGACGACGGAGAACGCAGACTAAGTCTGAGTGTACGAGGACTGGACAGTACACGGAGGTGGACCACACGACGTGATGGTGCACGGAGGAGACGGAAGGACGTGGAGTGTTGTGGAGGCTATCTATACCTACCCTTTAGGTAGGATTTCTTGATGGATGATCTAGGAGTGGTTTTCCCCATTTCAGTACTTTTACTTTACAGTTGCGCTTGTATTTCCGGCTCCTTTTACTTTTCATCACTCTTTTGTTATAGAGTTTTACTTAGTGTTATTTTTCCAGCTTGTACTCTGTTTTTGTGTTTTCAGGTTATAAAGGAAATTCCTTTTCAGTTTTAGGGATTTATGCCTTTGGTGCTAGTCGACATCCCCTAGTCTATAGAAGGCGGGCCTAGGGTAGTCACGGTATGGGCCCCGGAGGACGGGTCAGGACACAAGGTATAAGTTTGATTGTGAACTTAACGACCCATTTAAGAGGGGGACCAAAACAATTATTCAGGAAACGCGTTAGTGTATTCTCTCACAATGGGCACGTCTTCAAGGATGACCTTTTAAATAGTATCCTTCATGTTATAAAAATACTCTTGATCATAGGGAAATAATATCCATTATTAAGACAATGATACCAAAGAATATTCGTACACCTTCTTGCACTTTTATAAAATCAAATGGTGATTCGTGGAATGGTTGGTGAATTTCTTTTCCAAGAATTTATATTGGATTTATAAAATTAAAAACATTACATAACAAGGACAACATCAAATTCCAATAAAGGGATACTGATAATATTTTAAAGAATATTAATTCCCACAAACATGAAAAAGTGATACAAAAATAAAAATAACTACTCCCCAATTATATAAAATCAATTCAAGTGGTCACCCGATGTTATTAGAAAACTTGAATGATATGGTAATATGGTATGAATTTAAATAAAACATGACATACACTACTCTAATGAATAGTTCACGTGTACTTTGTTCATCATGATCCATCTTAACATAGAAATTTATTTATTCCCTTATTCAATTGGATTTCTTGTGCTCGTCATGCTTGTCAACCCTTGGAATAGAACATTTTCTTGGATGAATACCAAATTCTCCAAATTTCTGACATAAAATCATATATGATTCCTAATATTGAAATTTTTTCTCAACTATAATGTTATTAATTTTTCCATGGAAATTAGATTCTTTATACCCTATTTTTCCACACATAATAATCACACGTTTACTTTAGGAAATTTTCCTTGGAGACTTTTCAAATTTTTTGCACAAAGGACATTAGGGATTCTTTACCTTATCACCTATATCATATGAACATCGGTGAAACATCATCCTTCCATTCTTTATTTTCTTTGTACATTCAAATATGTTTTATTTATTAACAATGATATTTGATATCTATTATTATATAATCACAAGATATCTTACATGATCTTCCATCAGGTTGGGCATCTCATTCGGGTAGTCATAACAATGCCCTTTATATTGGTTTATTACTTGGTTCCTCTTATTTCTAGCCATTGTCTAGGATAAATGGAAAATTAAGAATATGTACTTTTAAACTATTGAGAAAACAAATTGGAATCCATTAACATTAAATGTATAATTTTTAAATGAATTATATTTTCTAAAATTTAGCATTTCAAGACTTCAATATATGTTATCGATGATTTATTTCATAATGTAGAATCTTATGAGAATTTTTTCCTTAATAATGGTTCATAATGAGTTTGTAAAATTACCAAAGAATATCCCTCAAGAGTGTCATCCCATGTTTGCGACAAGGCTTGTTGTTGTTCACCAGTTGACGATCGAGTCAAGATCAATACAGTCTTTCATAATTATTAACCAAAGGTATCTCTATGTCAGAGACACATTCACTTTTATTATCTGGACAAGGATGTATTTTATTTGAAACCACTTACTCTATAATTTACCAAAACATATGGATGTTTTCTTATACATATCATTATCCTAGTTCTTTCTCTAGAGTTTTCTATTCTTAATCCAAAAAATAACTATGATTTCCTATAATACAAACAATAGTGGTCTGTAATTATTTCTATATGCCTATAATTTATACCTATTAGTGAAATTCGTTTGTGGATACACCTCTAGCATGGTCCACACCACCATCCCCAGTGGTATCCCTTTCCTCATGAATCCCTTGTGTAGAGATCCTTACTTCATCCAATACTTCCGTGTGAGTGTTCCCAAGGATCAGATTCCTTCACTTTCATCTAATACCACCTTTGAAAACCCTTATCTTTATTACACATCAATTATTCATTTATTATATATGAATACGTGTAATAAAACTCGAAATATTGAGAAGTATAGTTTTATTGTGTAATTAGGTACATTACATAACAACATAAAAATAGGTTGTACATTGGAATTATTTAACACCTCATTTACATTCTCATAATATCCCATCATCCTTAAAATTTCATTGTATAACCTAGGGACCCACACAAGAAAGGTAAGATCTATAAATCCCAATAATAGAATAAAAAAATCATAACCTAAAAAATTATTAAATTTTAGAAAATATTTTTTTCAATGAGACTTAAATGGGGTGGAAATCATAAACCAGAATAATGAGGCATGACATAGAATTATAACATAAATGAAACATGGGAATGTGGAAACAAATTTAATAATGACATCATAAACATAAGTGAAGATTAACTACAAATAAATCATAATATACTACTATTAGGATAACCTCTTGGGAACCATACATGGAATCACCTGAGACTAAAACAATACCCAATGCATTGGAGAACTATCTTGGTTCACCCATCATAATCATTTCATGTACAATCATATGTATTCTGTATATATCACATAAAATAAAAATATATTTCATTAAATGTAATCACATGAATACGTATTTTGGGTTACATGCAAAGAATTACTTAATCAATGAGGTGTAGTTACAAAAAACTAAATACCCTTGAGTAGAAATGGTTATGGGAATACACCTCAAAATTGACCGACACATAAAATAACAGACATTTTGGCCACATAATGGAAGTACATGAAGATTCATAAAATGGTTTAATGAGTGGGAAATGCATATCTAATCACATGGAATTAAAAAAATTACAGTATTAGGGATATGTAATAACATAATCCAACATGAAATGCTTGTAATTAATAGGTATAATACAAGAAGGTTGATTTAATAAAAACATAGCACTAAAAAATTGCAAGATAATTTCTCCAGCTTAACAGGGGTACATAATAAATCTTGGGGGGGGATTAATGAGATTTAAAGTGTTCAATCATTACTTGGAAAACATAAGGGTAGTAATAGTATTATGTAATATCTTATACCATAAATAGGAACTGGATGAAAAGTGAATTACGTATTAAGGTTCTTGAATAAAGAGGAGAAAGAGTAGATACCTTAATAGATTTTTTCATAGATATGGCTTATGTAAATGCTATAATGAGAGTATAAATGAAATATAATTATTATGAAATCAATTTTATGGTACATGTAACATTACAAAGTCATGAAAACATAACCAATTGTGATTCAAAAGGTTAAATACAAAGAAGGTTCTGGAATTGAATTGAAGAGAGAAAGGTCTCTTACCAAATTTAGGCATAGTAACAGCGTAATAAAGGGTTATAACAAGAGGTAAAAAATGATATCTCATTATAATAACATAAATTTTATAGTAAAGGGAAATTTATAAATGAATTATAGTATAACAAATTTAGATTCAAATTTCCAAATAAAAATATGGTTCTTGAATGGATAATAAGAGAGAGAGGTCCCATACCAAATTTCCGCATAGTAACTGTGTAAGAAGATGTTATAACGAGATGGGATAAATGATATATCATTATAATTACATCAATTTGAATTTAAAGGGACATTGTTAGGGAAATATATCAAATAAAATTTAGATTTAAAATCCAAAATACGAAGAAGGTTCTTGAATGGAAAAGAAGAGAGAGAGAGAGAGGTCCCTTACAAAATTTTGGCATAGTGATGGATTAGGTAAATTTTATAATGAAATAGGATAAATAATCTACCATTATTAGGCCATAAATTGGGTAGTATATAGAAATTTATAATGTCATTTCAATGTAACCAGTTGAAATTCATAAGGGTAATTACAAATATGGTTCTTGAATTGAAAAGAAGAGAGAGATATCCCTTACATTGAGGGGGGAGGGGGTGATTCCAAAAGCTTAGGAGTGACTTATTGAGAGATTAGGGGAACCATGGAGGGACTCTAGAGATTGAAGAAAAAAGGTATGAAATGATACAAGTTTTTTAGTAAAGATGAATGAGGTCTTGGGTGGGTTTAAATAGGAAAATGTAGGGTATTTCTTTATTATTTATCAAACATAGGTTTTGGACTCCATATAATAAGGTAATAAAAATCACAAATCTTCCAATAGTTTTTGACAATGGATTATTCCAATGAGTATTGGGTTTGTTTATTTTATAATTCAAATGGCCAAAATCAATAAAATTATACCCTTAGTGATCTGTAAGTGGGTCATGTTTACAAATAATTTATTTTAAAACATAAAATTATCCTATAAGTTTTGGAAGATTCAGAAAGAATTTATAAAAATAAAAAATAATCTAAAAAATTAATTATTTTAAATCGAAAACATATATTTAGTCATTTATATTCTTTATAGATTTATTACATAAATTTTGGGTTATTATAATGTCATAATACACAATGTATATTTTTACCATATCCTTTTTTTGCACAAAAATTCGTATGTCTCAGAAAATTTTGAAAACAACATTGTTGAATAATTCTAACCATCTAATTCCATAAATAATATTTAACGAAAAAAACAATTTTTTAAATATGTGATTTGTTACTATAATACATGAATTAACATTTATTGAGAAATTTAAGTTTTTTCGAAAATAATAGTTTTCAAACCCTAATAATAGTTAAATTTCACTTCTGAAAAAAAATTATATTATTATATATATTTAATTAATATTTTTTTTATTTTATTATTTTATTAATGTATCATTTATTTTTAATATTCATGAATTTTTAAAAAAGGAATATCTTCATTTAAATTTCATATTATAAAAATATACAATTTTTGTTTTATCATATCAAACTCAAAATTATTTATAGTTAAACAATAATAAGTCGTATATGTATTAATTATCATTTCAAATAGGCATATTCCAATTATTTAGGTCTTTATACACATCCTTTAATTACACCATAAATCTCCCTGATGGTATGGTGTATTATGGTGAGATATTCCTGGGTTGTTTCTAAAAACATGGTTCAGTCCATGATCTCGATGATCTAGAAATTATACCATAAAAAGTTTCACTCATCCTTTAGTTATTGGATCTTAGCTTGGGATTAGTAAAGGGAAAACCTAATGATTCTATATCCCTTTAAAACTACACTAAATGGGCTTCATAGGGTATGATCCTTCTAATTGAGGCCATTGATTCTTTTGTCATTGACAATTTGATACATTGTAACCCTATATTTATACTAATAATATGATCATTGTTTGATTGATATTTTATCAACATTTCGGATTATTAATAGTATTTTAAATCTAATATGACATAATAAATATGTTCTTGTGTTTTCTATAACTATAATAGCAAATATAATTCAATCGCCAAGGGAATTATATTTATAAATGTTTTGGTTGTAACACGTTAAGAAAATATCAAGGGATATCTAAGATAAAAAAGGAATGATACAGTAGATACAAGATATGAGATACATGGGTGATGCATATATGTGATATTTATGGATTTATTTTTCTATAAATTCCAGGTGTCTATGTGCATAAAGGGGATTTCAATTCACATTATGGTAATCGTGGTTTAATATTAAAGTACAACAATGGAGTTACGAGTGTAAGGAGGAGTATATACATAGATTATTAGAGTTCTAAGTAATTTTAACTCCTATGTTGGTTATAAAAATTAATTCAAGTTAATTTTCCTTAAATATTCTACACCTTTCTTTTAGATTAGAAACCTTTATTCTATACTCCATAAATTCTAGTGTATTTTTTATTGACAAATCGAGTATGAGTGGATATGTTTCATAGGGGGGTGAGAGTTGATATAGGTGGTCTGTATATAATTTTTTAATTCTATTTCTCTTCGGAGATTATTGTATTTAATTAGAATTTAATCTATTGTTATTCTTGATCATATTCCTTAGTATATAGGGAAATGGTTTCTTATGGAATACAACTTGTGTTTCTTAGGGGAGTGTGGTGATAATTGAAATTAACATTGTTTTATTCTTTGATATTGATTCTAATAAATCTATGATTTGTATAAATTACCTATAGATATGGATCAGTGGGTCTTGGTAGTTTTATTTGAGGATAAGAGGCAAAGGTATTTACCCCATGAAATATCGTGAATGAAATATAGTTCCTTTCTAAATTTGAATAGATTTATGTAATAATAAATAATATTAGGATTTAGTTTTTGTTTTCTTCATTATTTATTTTTGTTTTTTGATACAATTTTATTAGTCTAATATTCTATTCTTCTTAGTTAATTTAGTTTTATTAAAACATTATTAAGCTTTATCTATTGAATTCTTTGTTCCTTTTCCTCATGTTTTCGACCTCGAGACATATATATCCAATATTACTACTAAATATTTTTAGTGATTTGTGGTTATGTTCTTATAACCTCCAAACTAATTTGAGACTATAGGATGTAATTAAACATATGATCCAGGTTAATCACCGTATACTATATAAAGAAGACGTGGCCCTTGAATATTCGGGTATCTCTCTTTGTGATCTTTTTGGTTGAACCTCTAACTCTGTTGAATCTCTATCTCCATCCTTTACATATTCACTATAGAGAAGATTATAAATTGATGTAATCATAGATCCTATCCAAATGGTTTGGATTATTTATAGAAAATCATGGATACACCTTTTAGGGGAGAGCTGTTTGGTTTTTATGGCCATTATTAAACTATTTTAATAGAAGCATTTGGAGGTTATAAGTAAGCATGATCATCATTTTTAAGTTTTTGGTTTTATGTTTTAAAAATAAGTATTCTCTAGTTACTTATGATATCTATGTGTTTCCTCTATTGTATTAAGTGTTAATTTATTTATAAATATCTATCAATGGTATCAGAGTTGATTTATGTAGATTAATTCATGAAAATATTCAGAAATTGATTTTTTTTCTAATTATATTACATATTGTATTTAATTAATTAAATAAGATATGTTATTATATGATTATGGATCAATATTAATTCATATTATATATGATATCATAAACTAAAATATGATATAAATTTTAGGTTTTCCATTGATTGTATGATATGATGCCTATATGTCACATAATTTGATTTCCATCCTATTTTAAGAAAAAAAATACCATACTGCACTTAAGATATCCAGATATTAAGATAAATATGATGGCGATACCTTACCAGTCAATACATTTATTAGTCATGAGATATGACTAATAGTGGGTGATGTTATTCTATCAAGAATATTCAATCATTCAAGATGAATTATAGAATACAATATTTTGAAGAATATTTTATAATTTTAATTTTTAATTATGAATTGAAATTTAATAATTTATAAATTGTATATAATTTTTATGAAAGGATATTATGAATTATTTATAAATTTTAAAAATTTATTTATAAATTAATTAATTATAAATTTTTTTGGATTAATTTATTAATAATATACCATTAATATTTTATTTTAATATTATAAATATATTTTTAAAATTTGTAACCAAGGGTGGATTTTTGTTTTTAATTAAATAAATTAGGGAACACATCATATGTGTGTAGGCACAGAGGCTTGAATAAGTTGGATGTGAGTCTGGTAGGATGGATACCAGCCTGAAGTGTAGTTTTGAAGGATCTGGTTCAATTTAGAGATACTTGCGATCGAAGAACGAACTCATGGGGGCTATGAAAGGTGGAAAAACTATCCTACCAGTAGGTATTTGAGTTGAATAGGTGGTACCAGGAGAATAAAAGGATGTCTCAATTTATAATTAAACACAATGGATGCATCTAACTTCGAAGGTGTTCAGAGTCTTTGAAAATTTGAAATGTGAATTGAAGATAGTGAGTTCTACTAGGCTTGTGGAAATCTTGAATGCAACTCTGATAATTAATAAAGGGTTTGGGTTTGCTAAAATTGTGACAAGGTCATGGTGGTGTCGAAGGATGAAGTTAAGGTGGATGCCTCCTTTAGTGCTTTCCCTGAAGAAAGTAGGGAGTGGTTGAAGGTTCTATGCTGGGCTTAGTCAAGAAGATTTTGTCTGAGCATTCTTGTTAGTAACCATTTTTGGAGCCTGGAGGTTGATTATTTGTCTCATTTTCAAGGGGAGGTGATTCAAGATGACATCCAATCTACTATGTCAATGAAGTCCCTCTCGGATGATCACAACTGCTATAGGACAGGTCTAGAGGATGAGCCTTCTGGATAAGACTTTAATAAAAGTGGTATTGAAGTGCATGAAAGAGGTCTTCATAGCCCTAGGATGAAGAATTGTTGGAAGGACAATAGGGATATAGGGAGATTCATTGTTCTAAATGGAAATAAAATAAAATGCCATAACTCACACTTACCGAAGATGATGGAAACTAGATCTACTAAAAAGTATAAGGTGGTGGATAGAGCAACCATGGCTCATGTTCAGGGTTAAAATGAAAGCCTGATTGTTCATATAAATTACTAAATTATAGAGTGCGGTGAAGTCAAGTAAAAAACAATGTGGTGACGAGATAGTGGATTTGATATAGGAGGAACCCAAGGAGGTTACATCTAATTCCCAAACTCGGGACCTTATCCTGTACATAGAGGAAGTTATGTTGGGATATAAGATCCTAATAAATGTATATAAATAGGATGCTAATAAAATGGTTGAGATACTTCTAATTGTGAAAAAAACAAGGAGCAGATGGATTGGATCAATAAGAAAGACCATATTCTAGAAAGAGGTTTTAATGCAGGAAAAATTAAACGTGAGAAAAAATCATATGAGTTGTTTATAAAGGTTTTATAAATTAAAATATATGGTAAAATATAAAATATTTCTAATTAAAAAATTATGAAATGTTTAAAATGGTAAATTTGAAATGTTAAAATTAAAAGTTCTTTATTTAGAAATTATTTAAACCATATCAAAAGAGAATTCATAAATTAATATTATCAAAAATTTACATGATATTAATATATCATATTTACATTTTTAGAAATGTTTACATAATATATAGTTGAAATATAAAATGATTATATTTCATGAAATTTTAAATATTAAATTAAAATTCATTATAAATAACAGAAAGGAGTTCATACAATAAAAAAAATCTAAAATGTATGAATTTATAATGGAATGAATTAAAAATATTTCATAATCATTATTTTGTGAATTTTTCATAATTTTTGTCTCATATTAAATTCATTAACTGTTTGTATATTTATTATTCCCTGATTAATTCATAGATATAATTTTTATATTATAAATTATTATGTATGATTTTGTTCATGAGATAAGTTAGTCTTTATAAATTTCCATACCATACTACATATGAGATGATAATATTTAGTTTTTTATCTTCCTTGGGCTGAGTATTTTATTAGAGTTATAATCTTAAATTTTATTGTTGGATATAGTCTTTAATTATTAGGTTTTCAAATTTTATTTTGTTGGATGCTATCTTGGGTAATGTCTCTCTAGGGGGGGGGGAATTGGTTTAGTAATCCTACATAGTTGAAGGATCATCCCTTGTCAAAATCATCAATGTCATATAATTCTAAACCATTTAATGATGTGTTCATGTACTATATATATGAGATAAATTTGGATATGTATGAATATGTTGGTATTCTATTTTTTATGAGTGAAAAAAACCTCTCTATTGTATAAAGATTCTCACAATAATATATTATGAACATATTAATTTGGTGGTATGAATAGGGATTCCAAAATGTAGTTAGTAAAAGAATTAAAGAAAAAATTAATAGTAAGAGAAAATATGTTGCAGTTAAAAGAAAATAGTAAATTACTATGTGTTTGATTCTTTCTAAAGAAAACACATGTTAAGGCCTCGATCAATCATATGATTAGGTTTTTTTGAAGAAGGATTTTCAAGGTTTATCTTATGTTAATCTTGGAGGAAATGAAAATATATAAGAGTTATGTAACAAAATCTTATGGTAAACTTTAGGGGACACTTAGTAGGGAAAACCCTAGGAGTTAGGAAACCATATGAATAAATTTACATTTATCTATATTATGGATTAGGTAAAGAGTAACCTACTCAATTAACCAAATTTTATATATGATATAATTTAGATGATTCTCTTCCTAAATATCTAATCTGTGAAAGGATGTTAAAGAGTATTATTTTCATTGTGAAATATCGATATTAACTCACTAAATAGATGTTAGTTAAGGGTCATAAGTAATAATGGGAGTAATTATAGTAACTGTAATTATTAAAATTAATATAACAAATGATACTTAATAAATAAATGATTCTGTTATAGATAAGGGAATTATCATCATCTATCTTGATCATGTGACCAATTATAAAAAATTAAAAATCAAATGGTATTAATTTCATCAAAAATTACTGAATCTTGAAATTAGTTCTCAAGAAATAAGAAAAATTATGTATGCTATAAAAACACCATACTAATAAGAAACTGACTAGTGAAGGTGTTTTACAATTAGATATTGATTCTAATGTAGGAAAATAATAATTCAACTGAATTAAAAACCCTCATACATTTAACCAGGTTAGATAAGTTAAAAAAGAAAAATAAAACCATTGAAACCTAAATATGATGGATAACTTAAAAAGGATCTATCGGGATCATACTAGGATGGATAAGTATGAGTTGTCAAAATGTTTCAGTTAATATAGAATGGTCATAGGAACCTCAGTCTCAACTCATGTGGTCATTATAATTGGTTATATCAATGAATTAGAGAGAATGGGGTCACCTTTTAGAAAAAATATGGATATGAAATTCATTTTTAAATAATTACTAGAAAGGTTTTAATATTTTTTTATAAATTATAATATGAATGAATTGAATAAAATTGTATTTGATCTCCAAAATAAATTGAGGATAGTTGAGTTGGACAAGGGTAGTTTTGAAAAAAATTATATTATGATGTGGTAAAAAGATAATCATAATAATTTTAAGTGTACATTGAAGAGAAGAGGTTGTGGGGAGTCCCAAACACCACCTATGTTGAAGATGAGAAAGGAGTGGAAATTTTTTCATTATGGAAATCCTGGCCCTTGGAAGAAGAATTATCAAAAATACTTGAAGGTTTCCAATAAACCTTTTGGAGGGTCCACATTAAGTATTAATGTTGTACAATTCAATTATTAATCTATGAGAATTATATGATATGAAGCTTATGTTATAAAAATGATGTAATTATATAAAATATCATAATTTAAGGAAGATCTAAATCTTGATTCTTGAAGTTTTTCCTTCATGTAATAAATAATGTATTTATAACATTAAGGACATGGATATAAGGGTCACATAATTATAGGATAAATTATAACGGTATGTGTATTGTTCATTTGATTTTTACTCTTGATAAAATCATATAAACAATTATTGTTTGAATAAATGAGATAAGCATTTTGATACACATAGGTCCTGATTCATGAAAATTAAATAAACTTCTTTTAAATAAAACAAAGTATAAAATGGTTTGTTTGTGAAAAGGTGTCTATCCAGAAATACGATGGAATAATGATTCTACCAATAATAATGGATTATTCAATTATAAATATTTCTAAACACATAAGAGTATCATATATGATATATAAATAATATTTTACTTTATAAATATCCATTATAAATGGAAATAATAATTATTTCCTAACCAAAAAAATATATAAGGGTCATTTTATGAATGAAAATGAGTTTCTTTATCTTAGATTGTTATTATGAAAAGAATATGGTTCCTATGTGGGTATTGGGAGAATGTTTTAACATAGATAATTTCAAAGTGAAAAATAAATATTTATGCAAGTCAAAGATCTTAGTGAATTTCACTAGATATCCAAAAAGGTTTAGCATATAGTGGTGAAGGAATAATTTAAAAGTTACATTAGTTACCTATATATTTAAAGGAAATAAATTAATAGAAAATTTCCTATGATGTTTATAATTCACTTTGAAAAGTTTTAAAAAGAAAAAATCAGTTATGAACATCATAGAACTAGGAGTTGTGGAATTATGGAATTCAGAAATTTTCAAAGAGATCAAAATTATGAATATGATACCTAAGTCTCACTATTATTCATACTAGATAACATCATAGACGTTACTCACTAAATATATTAGTGGGATATTTATATCTAATGGTCACATGAATATTTCAAAATTGAGTTAACAAAACATCAAAAAGTGAAGTAAACATAAGAAAAATCTAGCTGTTTATCATATATGATATGATACATAGGTTCTTGGGTAGAGTTTTTTCAAATATTAATAAAATAGATAAAAAATATTAAATGTCTCATATATAAATTGAAATGTTCACTTTATCATTCGTTCACATTGGAATCATATTTGTATATATATATATATATATATTACAAACTGTAATAATAAGTTATATATCAAAGTATGAACTTTAGTTAATCCTAGCTGATGCTAATCATGGATTGTTATAGGTTATGAAAATCTTTGAGTTTATATAGAGTAGGATTCTTATATTATATAGGGAATAATATCATGATGTATAGAAATAATTTTTTATTTGTTAGATGACCCATTCAGTACACCACATGGATTTTCATACATTATTTTTTGGTATACTTGGATTCCTTGTTCATATATGGAGTCCCCATTAATTATGGTTGGAAAGATACATAGATTGAAACTTTCATACATTGATAGCTTTGTTATGCAATCAATTTAATGTTATCTTATCTGGGGGTGGATCAAAATTTTATTGATCAAGTCATCTGACAGAGTTCAACCTAGGTGGAATGATTTCTGTCATAATACAAGTGTGAAATGTTGGCCCTCAATTAAGATAGACTGAGGAAATTTATTGCCACACCTAAAAGGATTGTATTATGAAATTATCTTTTTAGATTTTGGTTATGTTATGTATTCATCTACTAAAGGAATGACACGTGATACTTTTGTTGACCTGGACTACCTATACTCTGAGAATGAAGAACATTTGAAGAGGCTACTTGAGATTGACACACACCATGTACCTTAGTCATTTGATTTCTTGGACCAATAAAACATATGAAAATGGAAAATACTATGATATGAAATTGGTGGAAATGAGTATATAGATACATGTGTTTGATGGAGATCATGGCAGACCCCTTTATAGCTTGTGTAGTATTGTGACTTTTCTAGAGGACACCCATTGCTTATATTTATAGATCCAATGATTTATTTTTATTTACAATTATATAATGCCTCATGGGGTCATACATTGGGGTAAGATGAATATGGACTAAGTTTTAATCATAGACCGTCTCTAATTTTTTAGGGTTTTTTTTGTAAAAGGGTTATGGATGGGTATTTTCACAATGTATTACATGTGATGTAATATAAGGTGAAGTTAAAGATAGCTTTCCAAAAAAATGGAATGCACCCAAAAGAATTTTTGGATGTGATTTCATAGGTTTTTGAATATGATACAATATAAGTTGATATGGCATGGAGATGTTAATAGACATCACTGCAAGTAGTATATTAATGGAGATATTCCATAAATCCACACACACACGCACACACATATATATATTATTTGTATATATATTAGTTATATCATATAGTATGATATGTATAAGTTATAGAATACTACATGATTGTAAATTATGATTTTCATTCATAGCGGAATATATAATTTTATGTTAAATAGTATGTCATAATAATTCTATATATGTTTTTTTCAATCATAATAAGAGATTAGATGTGGATTGTACGGTGGGTACATTAGGTTCTCATATTATATGATAAGAACCAATCATAAGCATTGAACTTTGAATGGTTTGATGATTCATAACACTTCCACAACACATTCATCCAACCAAACAATAAGAAATATCTTAGATTCCAACTATAATTATTTATTCATGGGAAATTTATAAAAATATATATCTATTATATAAGATACAACTGAATCCATTACTCATATGTTTATTACATGTACAAGTAATAGAATGATGCGTTTATATGGAACATAGAGAATCCATGTAGCCAATATAATAGAGACATAATCTTCATATATATTTGTGACACTCTTTATAATCTTCATGTCTGATTCTCTGCCTCTATCTATTATCTCTCTCCCTTCTATATTTATTCACATGATACTAGAATATCCAAGGAAGGAAATGAACATCTCATCCAAACGGTTTAGATGATTCATATTAACCCATGGATACACCTTAGAGGGAATAACCCATAGTTTTCCCCATTGTGATATTCATCAGAAGTTGTCCGCAGTTGCAATCAAAAGTGAAAGGTATGCATTTTTTTCATTTTTCAATTTATAATTTTCAGTCACAAGTGCAATGAGTGGCTTGTATTTATTAATTCTAAATGTTTCCATCATTATATTACGTTTTAAATCTATAAAAAGATCTTTATCACTGTACTAAAAAACTACATGTGCATTTAGAAGACCATGAATCTTCATCCTTATTAGAATAGTTACAAAATGGTACATTTTTTTGTTGGATGATTATAGACTAGTCAAAATTTATGTTTCTTGAGTCATTTATTTCTTTCACTACGGGAAAAGTGAGCATTTGCGACGGGCCATTTTTGATGAGTCAGTGTCCCATCACAAATAGTATGTTGGAAACATTTTTTGCGAAGTGAAAACCAGTCCGTCACAAATAATAAGGTTTTTGTGACGGGGTGATGGTTCTCATCATAAGAGGTTTGGGGCACCATGTGCACCAAAATGCGGGAAAGGGTATTTATCACAGTCTATAGTAGACAGTCGCAAATATCCGACAACGTTTTAGTATTTGTGATGCTTTTTATATATTGTCGCAAATAATATGATGGCATGTAGTCTTTTGCGACTGGACCCATGGAAAATGGAATTATTTGCAATGAGAATACCATCGCAAATACGTCTGTCATAACTAATTTAACGTATATATACCTCAGTATGTTTTTCACTCATTCCATTCAATTCTCTACTCCACTCTCTCCAGTGTAAAATTTTCTCACAAAAATTTTCATATTTGAAAATTTTAATTCTTGGAATTATTCGCAGCTGATATCCTTCGAAAGCTTCAATTATAATGTATTTATCTATTTCTTTTATTTTTTACTTAATTCATTTAATTTTATTTATAATTATTGTTAATTAACTACAGTTAAATTAATTTAGAATTAGATACTTTTATTTATCATTGTTTGTGTTTATTTTTACAAATAATTATCTGTTATTAGTATTAATTAGTATTAATTATTAGTTATTGTATTAATTATTAATAATTCATATTAAATTGTAATAATCAGTATTTAATTGTAATAATTCTTAATAAATTGTAATAATTAGTAATAAATTATAATAATTATAATAAATTGTAATAATTATAATAAATTGTAATAATTATAATAAATTGTAATAATTAGAAATAAACTGTAATAATTAGTAATAAATAGTAATAATTGGCAATAAATTAGTAATAAATTTTAACAATTAGTAATAAATTGTAATAATTAGTAATAAATTGTAATAATTAGTAATAAATTGTAATAATTAGTAATAATTACTAATAAATTTTAATAATTCGTAATAATTTGTAATAATTTGTAATAATTAGTAATAATTATTAATAATTCAGAATAATTAACAATAATTTATAATAATCAGTAATAATTCGTATCAATTACTAATTAATTGTAACATTTAGTAATAAATTGAAACAATTATTACTTAATTGAAACAATTCATAATAAATTGTAATAATTAGTAATAAATTGCAATAAATTATAAAAATTCGTAATAAATTGTAATAATTAGTAATAAATTATAATAATTAGTACTAAATTGTAATAATTAGTAATAAATTGAAACAATTAGTAATAAATTGAAAAAATTAGTAACAATTAACAATAAATTCTAATAATTAGGAATAATTAACAATAAATTATAATAATTAGTAGTAATTAACAATAAATTCAAATAATTTGAAATAAATAGTAATAAATACTAAGAGTTAGTAATAAAATCTAATAATTAGTAATAAATTCTAATAATTTGTAATAAAATCTAATAATTAGTAATAAAATATAATTATTAGTAATAAAATATAATAATTAGTAATAAATTGAAATAATTAGTATTAAATTGAAATAATTAGTAATAAATTGAAATAATTAGTAATAAATTGAAATTATTAGTAATAAATTGTATCGATTAGTAGTAATTAGTAATAAATTCTAATAATTAGTAATAAATTGCAACCATTAGTAATAAATTGCAACAATTAGCAATAAATTGTAACAATTAGTAATAAATGGCAACAATTAGTAATAAATTGAAATAATTAGTAATAATTTGTAATAAAATCTAATAATTAGTAATAATTATTAATAATTTCTAATAATTAATAATAAATGGTAATAATTAGTAATAAAATGTAATAATTAGTAATAAATTGTAATAATTAGTAACAAATTCTAATAATTAGTAATAAATTGATATAATTAGTAATAAATTGAAATAATTAGAAATAAATTTTAACAATTAGTGATAATTATTAATAAATTATTAAAATTAGTAATAAATTATGATAATTAGTAATAAATTATAATATTTATTAATAAATTCGAATAATTATTAATAAATTTAAACGATTAGTAATAATTAGTAATTAAATATAATAATTAGTTATAATTATTAATAAATTCTAATAATTTTTAATAAATTATAATAACTAGTAGTAAATTCTAATTATTAGCAAGAGATTATAATAATTATAAATAATTAGTAATAAATTCAAACAATTAAAATTAATTTCTAATAGTTAGTAATAAATTCTAATAATTAGTAACAAATTATAATAATTAGTAATAGTTAGTAAGAATTAGAAATAATTGGAAATAATTAGTAATAATTAGAAAGAAATTATAATAAATCGTAACAAATTTTAAAAAAATGACACTATTTATAACGAATTAGAAGCTCCCTTTTACCTAATGCCTTATATACTTGTAATTTTCTTGCAATAAAATCACTATAAAAAAATTTGTCCTCACATACATATATCCATTTTCGTATACATGATAACAGAGAGATGTGTGGTGAGGCCTTCCTTCTCTCGATTATCGTTCATACGAAAATATATATCTATACATTAGAGCAGATTTTTCATACTAATTTAAATTAGAGAAAGTTGAAAGGAAATGAGCTATAGGGAGAAAGAGGCTCTTTTCCAGATGACTCATCTCCATTATCTCCGATTGTAATCACTAGGAAAAATATGATCAGACGTATTGATATCTATTTTTGTATGCATGATAATGGAGAGCAGTGCAGCAAGCCCCCCCCCCCCCACTCTCCATCTTCATGCATATAGAAATTGATATCAGTACTTTTGTGCATATTTTTCATAGTGATTTTAGTTGGAGATAATGGAGATGAGTCATCAGGCCAAAGAGCTACTGCTAATCCGTTGCAAATTGTGCCAGTGGTAATTAACAATTATTAGTAAAACTTAACTATAATTAATAATAATTAGTGGTAATTAGTATAAATTATTATAAGTTATTGTATATTAGTATAAAAGTTTTAAAAACACTATAAATAACTATAAAATAATAGGAATTATTATAATTTAATAGAAAAGGGTATTTAGTTTTCTACTCTTTTTTGGATAGTGTTTTTTATATAAAATTATACAAAAAAATAATTATTTTATATTTTTTAGAGAAATATGGAAGAAGTAATTCAACAAAAATCATTATCAGATGATATTTCTTAGATAAATACATGCAAGAATCCCTATAGTTCTGGTTTAAATCTTATATATACTGAGGGTTTTGAAGCTTTATTATAATTTACATCACCAAAATAGAGAATTTGTTTCAGAGGGGAAAATTAAGCGCCCTTATAAAATATGTGATCTGAGAACATTTGACACATTTGAAAATGTTGGGGGTTATTTATTACATTTTTTTAAATAGATTGTGTTTTTTGTACTAAGAAGGTGAATGCAGTTCTAAAGAAGATACTAATAATTTGGTTCTGGATCTAGTATAGTTTCAAAATTTATTACATCATGTGGTAGTTTCATCATTCTAACAAGTTGAAACTAAAGAATATATTAATTTACTTCATGATTTTGAACCATATCACTTTTATGAGTTGTTGAGGTCTGCTGAGGATGCCTTATTTCCTAGTTACAAGATAATAAAATTTGTACCAGTTACTAAATTTATAGATATTAAATCATATAATGGAATGTAAAATATTTTTTTTGATCAGATATTACCATTGGTAAAAACACTACTACATGATGAAAATGTGTTTCCTAAAAATTTATATGAGAGCAAGAAGCTAGTTCATAATTTGAGTCTTAGTTATCAGAATATTCATTCATATTTAAATTATTGAAACCTATTTTATGGTGAAAGTAATTCATTGAAAATTTGTCTCACTTTTGGACAATCAAGGTATAATGAAGCTCAACAAGGTATGTCTGGGTTGATTCCTATAAAACAATTGAGATATTTAATGTTTACACCTAGATTTCAGCATTTATTTTTTTCTCAGAACACAACGACAATGCTTTCATGGCACAAAACCAATATTCCAACTGATAACATCTTAAATCATCCCAATGATAGTGATTCATGGAATAATTTTGACCAAGTGCATATTTATATTGATTTAGAATCCCAAAACATGTGGTTGGGTCTTTTTACTGATGGTTTTTATCCATTTGGTTCTAATGGTAGTTAGTATTCATGTTGTCCAATCGTTATAACTCTGTACAATTTACCTATTTGGATGTTGATGAAGGAAACATATATCTTTTTGACCTTATTAATTCCAAGAAATCTGAAAAATAATATTGATGTTTATTTGAGTCAATTTATTGAATAGTAAAATTCATTATGGAGTAATGGTCTCAGTACATTTGATGTTGCTGTAGAAAAAATATATTTGGTGAAAGCTGCATTGATGAGGACAATTAGTGACGTCCTGGAATATGGCATGTTATCTGGATGGATTAAACATGGTCCAAAATCATGTCTATACTGTATAAGAGATAGAAAATCATTTATTCTCATCAATGGTAAAAACATTGTTTTTTTGACTATCATCACAGATTCCTTCCAACTAATCATCCTTTTCGGAGGAAGAAATATAATTTAAAAAAAGAAAAAAATTAAAGAGGTTGACCTCCAACAATGTTCTCAGGTATGGAGTTAAAATCAATTATCTCTTCATTACCTCCCATCACATTTGAACCAACAATTAACCAATAGAAAATTGAAGGCTTTGGGAAAGAACACAATTGGATAAAATGAAGCATTTTTTGGGATCTTCCACATTGTTATTATTTGTGGGTCCATAACATGTTGGATCTTATTCATATTGAGAATAACATTTTTGATAATTTATTTCATTGAGTTTTATAAACACCAAGTAAGACCAAAGATAATGAAAAATACACGATTAGATCTTTCCCAAATCTGCAGGCGACCATAACTTCAATTGATTGAAAAAGTTAGATCACAGAATCTAATGATACCAAAATCAGTTTATACACTCTTCAAAGATAATTGACTATTATTTTATTATTGGATTGTATATTTGAGACTTCCAAATGTTTATGCTTCTAATTTGGGAAGATATGTTAGAAAGGGTCATATTACCAGATTAAAAAGTCTTGACTATCATGTTATAATAGAAACACTTCTGTGGATTGGATTAATAGGGTTTTTTGATTTATAGTATTTGGGATGAACTAATAGAAATATCATATTTTTCAGAGACATATTTTCAGTGACAAGAAACAATGATTCATTAAGTATACTGTAAGAAGTTGTTGTTTTGGTTTTATGTAAATTGGAAACATCTCCCCATCGACTTTGTTTACCCAATGGAACATTTGATGTTACATTTGTCTCATGAAGAAAAATGTGGAGGTGTATAACAGTTTTGATGGATATACCCATTTGAATAATGCATGTAATAATTTAAGAAAAAATTATATAACAAATCATCAGTTAAAGGATAAATTGCATAAGCTTATTTAGAAGAGAAAATTTCATTTTTATGATCTCATTACTTTCAATCTGAATATCCCTAAAAACTGTATGATGTGTAATGAGGGAAATGTCGATGATAAAATGGGAAATAAATTATCAGTTTTCAATCAGACCAAACATGGCTTGGGTTTAGTTCATGAATGATATATTTTAGATTATAAAAATCACAGAGCTCATACATATGTTCTTTTTAACTATGAACAACTGACACCATTTGTACAGTGAGTGCTCCTATATCTTAATCTATAATTTTTTGTTACATAAAACTATTCTTATTTTATTTGTAGGTTATATAATAATCATATCAAGACATATCTTCCAAAAATTATAGCATCATCTCTTGAAGAGCGTCAGCAAAAAAATTTATCCTACAGGTTTAAAAAATAGGTAACATAAATTAATTTTGTTTTAACATAGAAATTCAATTTATTATTGGTTATATTGTTAATTTTCTTTCAAAATTTTCAAGTATCTCAACATGATGATAAAATTGAAAATTGATTGTCTGTATTGAGGAACCCACTGTTAAAATGGTTATATAATATAATTAATATGTGGTGATAGATTTTTATTTCATACACGTGCATATGGGGGATAAAAAATAATGAATAGTGGTGTTTTCTTGAGAGGATCTCATTATAAAGAAAGTGAAGTTGTCTTTTTTGAAATATTGGAAGAAATTACTAAACCGTGTTATCTAGGGAAACATTACGTAATGATGCTTAAAAGTTAGTGGTTGTATACCGATAGAGGCTTGCATGTTCATCCGTGTAATGAACAAAACATTTATTAACAGAAATTATTATTGATCTAATTAAAAGTCTTATTATGTGAAATGGTTATATAACATATGAAATTCATTGGTTTTATGATTTTGGATTTCAAAATACCATTAATAATTGTTACTATTTCTAATATAGTTGTTGAACAGTGATCAAATGATTAGTATAAATATAGAACTTTAACAAATTCAATTTATTTAGACAAAGGAAGTGATGACCTCATCAAGTACACTTGACCCGTACAAAGCCCATTTCTAGGTGCTCATAAAGGAGTTTGTAAGAACTCGGTTCTTTGTTTTGAGGTATGGGTTTCGTCCTTTCTTTTTTCCTTCAGTGTTTTTGAGAAAATAAGGGAAATGGTAAAAAATCCCCAAATTTTGTGGGTAAACGCCGTATAATTTTCCACACACCATGTACTTTGGTAGTGTGGGATGAGTACACCGGGCATGTAGCCATGTCGGTGATGAAGGGTGTAAAAAGTGACTACACGCCATGTATAGGGTATTTACACACTATTTATTCAGTCGGAAGGTGAATAGTAAGGCAGTGGAGGTAGCCTCCAGCAGAGCGACAGTACACGCCATGTAATCGGGAATACACGACGTGTACTCATTTCGACAAGTGAACAGTTCGGCGGTGAAAAAGTAGCCACAATAGGAATGGTTAAATGAGAAAAGTACATGTTTTGTACTTGAGAGTACACACCATGTAGTTTTTTTCTCTTAAAAAGGGCAGTAGCCTCCTCTGTTCACAGAGGAAGCTTATAATGCCGGAGGAGAGCGGGAGAGACGGCCGGAGCATAGATGATCTCCCGACCGCATTCTGGGAACCCGATTCCTATGTCATCGATCTCCTTGGAACCGCACGGGTGAGTTCTTCCTCCTCGTGTGTTTCTTACCAATTTTTTCCCGAGGGTAAGTCATTTGAGTTTTAAAGTGATTATTTTCACCTCAGATCTGTGACATTCTTGTTTGTTTTGGGAATAGTCATTCATGTATACCAATCAGAGATGATCGAGGTAGTTGTTTTGTTTTTTATTTCCAACTGTTGAGTTGAATTTGTGTACCGCTGTGCTACAAACCCATGTTTGGGGTTTCGTATGGCTGTGGCCTTTGCTGAAAATTATCTAGAGTTGCATAGATAAATTTTTGATAAGTTAAAACTGTTGTTTTGGATCACTTCTTAGATCCAAGACCACCCCTAGGGTGCATTCCTCTATTTAGCCATTTGGTCAGGTTACCCGAGGGTATACCGAAAAATTTAGTATTCATTAAAATTTCCTTTAGAGGACTTGTGTATAATTACTTGACTACATGTTGGGCTCATCCCGGTTACTTGTATAGCCTGAGGGCAGTGTCTCGTTTAGCATGCAGGTAACCTTTTTCATTCATGTGGGCAGTAGTCCATGTGCCTATGGGAATTAGATTTTGTTCTTGTGGGTGAAACCCCGTGTGCCTGGGGGAAATATTTGTTATGCTTTTGGGAAATTACCTGCGGGTTTCAACTCTGCTTACCTGAGGGTAAGGTTTGTACATCTGAGGATAGTGTTATCATGAATGTTCACCGTGCTGATTTTATATGTTATACCTATCATGTTAAAGAACAAGCTTGGAATGGTTACATGAATATTAAAAATGAAAATATAACTGGTAAATTTAGTTACTTTTGAGTTATGCTTAGTTTATTGCATTTACTACTGCACACTGTTGTTTCACATTTTCACTAATAGTTTGGCACATGCCTTTGGTGGTTGCCTACTGTGATTTATTTCTCACTCCCTGTTTGGGTCATGTATTTATCCCAAACTGACTATATTGTTGTAGGTGTTGATAGGGTCAAGGGTCCCTATATAGGTACATGATTGTTTTAGACGAGTAGGAGAGCATGGGACCGAGCTTAGGCTTGTGATGCTGCGGAGCTCCTGTAGCACTATTTTGTTTTCTTTTTATTGTACCTAGTATTTTGAGTTGTATTGTATAGTATTTCAGTGTATCTTGTTCTGTCTGTTTTTATAGAATACTAACATGCTTCATCTTGATATACATATATGATTGCGAGTACTCTTTTACTTCAGTTATCCATTCAGTTGTATGTTGTTTACTGCTTCTGATGTTGTTTGTTGTTTTTTTTCACTACAATACACTTTGACAAATGAGGGCATAGTTTCTCCACTATCAGACCTGGGACCTCGCTGCTAGTCGGCAGCCTCTGGCATTTGGGGAAATGCGATTGAGGACAGGTGACCAACCAGGTTCGGGGCACCCGTGGTGTGGCACCCAGATCCAGGACGTTACAAAGTAGTATCAGAGGTGGTTCTTTTATTGACATACTATATGGTTCTTAGTTAGTGATAGGACAGAAATGGTAGTCAGTAATATTTTCTTTCTAGGAGTAGCTAATCTGTGTACAGGGAAAAGCCAGTCTACCTAAATTATTGCAATTTTTATGATTTTTCACTTTTACAATTGATTTTATTTTCACCGTTGGGTGACGCACTTGTGATTGTTCTGTTTATATGATATATGTGGGTTATATTTAGTTTCAACTCAGTGAGATGATGGAATTCCATCTCATGCATCATTTAGGAACATGCTAGAAATCACATGTCATGCATAGTTTCCATGCCATGTAGGTGCAGTAGAAATTACATGTTATTGTGATAGTTGTTGTGATAGAAAAGCATGTTGTTGTGATAGTTTCTTTGATACATACCTGCTATTTGAAATGATATTGTTGTGTGAGGTTGTTAATATAATGAACTCCAAACTTTTGTTTTTGGGGAGTATGGGCCCTCACTGATAGGAATTTGGTGGATTATTAACATGTTTTCTTTGTTATAACATGTGAAAGATTCCATGCTTTGATTCATGTGGATAATGGGCCCTCATGGATAGGAATTTTGCAATTAGGTGTTGTTTCAATGTTTTTCTGTGCTCCAGAGTAGTTTCTGAGGCTTACTGTCTGGAAAACCCAGGATACACGCCGTGTAGATCTACGGACACATGCTGTGTGTTCTTCTATTCAGGAATAAATGAATACTTTTTAACTACACACAGTGTACCCTCAGTACACGCCGTGTAGTCACCTTCCATGTCATGGACCATGTGGGCGGGGACACGAGGTAAGGAAGGGCCTAGGGGAACACACCGTGTACCGATTGTACACGTCGTGTAGTATTGACCCGCTGTCTTCCCATGTAACTAACAACACGGACGAAAGAAACCTTAAGACATACACATCGTGTCGATCTTGAACACGTCATGTCATTTGGCCCAGGTACCTGGCCGTGTAACGAACAACATGGGTTGGTGTTGTACACGCCATGTCCACCTGTAACACACCGTGTAGTGTCAGCCATATAGACGGTCGTGTAATGAGCTACACGGGTCAGTCTCGGGCCTCTTTGAACAAACTGTGTCTTTTTGAAACACACCGTGTAGTGTGACCTGGGTACACAGGTCGTGTCACGAACAACACGGGCCGGTGAAATCTTGGTGATTACATGTCGTGTGCCTTAGGGACACGCAGTGTAGTTTTGTTTTTGGAGATCCATGTGGTTTATCCATTTACAAGGGATCATGTAAGGAAGGAGGATTCAAGTACATGCCGTGTAGGATGAAGACACGCCATGTGTTTGGGGTGTTACACGCCCAGTTTTAGTTGGAGTACATGTCTATGTGAATGGCTTGCGAGAACATGCCGTGTAGTATTAATACACACAGTGTATTCAAGTTTTTTAAATCTTGAATGCACTCTTTCTCCTATTACCTTCTTGGTCTCCTTGATTTAAATCTTTGTTAATATTAATATAAGGTGTGAATTTGACCTTGTAGTGTCATACCACCTAGACGACCACTGATTGTTCACCAGGAGAACGACAATGATTATACTCCTGAGATGGTAGGCCATGGGATACTAGTTGATCCTTCAGCAGTTCCAGATGCGGCACCAACCGTTATACCAGACATAGGGGCAGAGGCATAGTTTCGTGAAGGTTTCATGCGGTTTATGAAGACCTTCTAGGGAGCACTGCAGGACGCCGCATCTATGGTAGAGCTAAAGCGTATATTTCAGCAGCAGCATACACCTATGTTTTCAGGTGATGGAGGACCACAGGCTACAGAGTCATGGTTGGATTCAGTAAAGGCTATTTTCGAGCATCTTGAGATGCCTCCTGGGCGGAGGGTCTTGCTTGCGACTTATATGTTGTGTGATTTCGACAAGCGGTGGTGGGATGTTATCACCCAGTCTGAGCATCACCACCACATGGCGTGGGAAGATTTTCAGGAAGCCTTCTATGAATTCTTCTTCCCAGAGACTCTAAGGGTAGATCGAGCTTGAGAGTTCATGAATCTTGAGAAAGAAGCCATGTCAGTGATGGATTATTCTGCTCGCTTCACCGAGCATCAGCGTTTAGCACCTGTTCTAGTGGGTGATGAGATGTTGATGGCCAGTCTCTTTGAGGATGGTCTTCGATATGAAATCTGGAAATTGGTGAATTTTTTCAGGTTTCCCACAGTGCATGTTATTGTGAACCAGACACTAATTAAAGAACGAAACCTATGGAAAGATAGTGGTGTGTTCTAGGGCGGTTCGACACCAGTTTCTGGTACTATTTATATGGGTAAGAGGAAGAGGAAGATGGGTTTCTCTAACGGTGGAATTCATAGCTAGAGGAATACTTTAGGTGGCCTGGTCATGTGCTAACAGTGTGGTAAAGATGGGAACAAGAGACCGCAGTGTCCACGTGACCCAGTGGAGTGTCGAGCTTGCGGTAGGATGGGTCATATTTAGCATTTTTGCAGGGAGTTTCCACCAGTGTCTAGTGAGAGGGGTTCTGTGTAGACTCTACATGTGGGAGCAGGACCAGCTTCTTCTTTCCAGTCGGGAAACTGGAATACGTCAGGGCATGCAGGTAGAGATGGCGGTCGTGGCTATGGTAGCCAAACATCAGGATCTTAGAGGCAGCAGGGCATGACAACTCAGGATAGCTAGGCTGTGTCATAGGATCGTGACACTGGGCAGGCATATGCAGTGCAACAGAACCAACATGAGCAGGACCTTAGACCTTCTACTATCAGAGGTACTATCTTAGTCGCTTTTGTTTTATCTTCTAAACTTTTCGATGTGGGTGCTACACAAAGATTTATATCTGGGCCCATTATGATGAGCCTTGGGCTTTGGGTTTCTTCTTCTTCTGATGTCATGACTCTAGACACTCCGTTGGGAACTAGAACGACTGGTGTGCATCAGTGTAGAGGGTTCCCCATAGATGTTGGTGGGTGTCACTTTCTATGGGACCTCTATGGCTTGGAGATGACGAGCTATGATGTCATTCCTAGGATAGACTGGTTGGTACCCTTATGATCCTTTGTAGACTAATATTTTCGCAGAGTGAGTGTCACGTCACCAGAGGGTGAAGAGTTTCTATACAAGGGCGAATGGAATGTCCAGGTGAGCCGAACTGGACCCGAGCATCGTGGGCAAGGTGGAGTGATAGCCCAGATTGTGAGTTTATATCTAGATGATCAAGGGACTTGTCAAAAGGATTTTCCTCTAGTGGTTGATCGTTTCAGGGATGTCTTCCCGGATGACTTTTTAGGTCTACCTCTAGAGCGAGAGGTGGATTTTTCTATTGAGCTTGTGCGAGGAGAATCACTGGTGTCCATTTCTCTTTATAGGATGGCTACACCTGAGTGGCAGGATCTCAATAGACAGTTAGAGGAATTGCATTCAAATTATTTCATCTGACCCAGTTTTTCTCCTTGGGTTTCACCGGTCCTTTTTTCATAGAAGGTGGACTATACCCTCAGACTCTGTGTGGATTATCGAAAGCTGAACCAACTGATGGTTAAGAACCGATATCCCTTACCAAGGATTAATGATATTTCTGATCAACTTCAAGGAACATGAGTGTTCTTGAAGATTGAATTGAGATATACATAGCATCAGTTGCGCGTGATACCATCAGACATACCGCTTATGGAATTTCGGTGCAGATATAGTCTTTATGAGTACTTAGTCATGCCATTTAGACTCACGAACACGCCAACAGTTTTCATGGATTTGATGAATCGTGTGTTCCACCCTTATCTTGATTCTTTTGTGGTAGTCTTTGTGGACGATATCTCGGTGTACACTCACACTCGACATGACCATGCTACCCATCTTGAGATTGTATTGAGTACACTGAGAGAGCATCGACTATATTCTAAGCTCTCAAAGTGAAACTTTTGGATGGACCAGATACACTTCCTGGGTCATATTATCTCAGAGGCAGGAGTTGCAGTAGACCCAGAAAAAGTGAGAGTAGTAGTTTCCTAGGAGCATCCTAAGAACGTGTTTCATATACGAAGTTTCTTGGGACTTGCTGGTTACTACAGGCACTTTATACAAGACTTCTCCCACATAGCAGCACCGTTGATGGGTTTGACTAAGAAAGGTGTGATGTTTTTTTGGTCAAAAGCTTGCAAGATAGCCTTTCAAGAGCTAAAGGGATGATTGAAATCAGCGACAATCCTGATACTTCTAGAGCAATGGAAGAGATATACAGTCTATTGTGATGCATTAGGTATTGGGCTGGCAGTAGTGTTGATGCAAGGTGATTGAGTAGTTGAATATGGGTCTTGGCAGTTGAGGCCACATGGGAGGAATTACCCGACGCATGACCTAGAGTTGGCTGCAGTTGTTCATGCGTTGCGCTGTTGGAGACATTATCTATTGGGAGAGTATTTTGTGGTTTTCACTGACCACAAAAGTCTCAAGTGCATTTTAATTCAGTGTTACTTGAATCTGAGACAGTGAAGGTGGGTTGAATACCTACAGTCCTTTGATTTTGAGCTTGCCTATACACCTGGTAAGGTTAACGTAGTTGTTGATGCATTGAGTAGGAATACTCAGATACAGGAAGTTCATGAGGCTAGTGGTGAGTGGAAGCTTATGGCTTTGTTCTCTGAGATGAATTTGGAGGTGCACGATAGTCAGGGGAAAACCTATCTATTTTCCTTACCTGTGACTTCTACCCTCCTAGATATAGTGAGGATGAGACATCTATCGGATTCCTAAGGCCTAGTTCTATAGGATTCAGTGGCAAGTGAGGACCCTTCTCCTGGTTGGAAGATAGGCGATGATGAGGTACTGTGTATCCATGGAAGAGTGTGAGTTACATGGGACATACGTGAGGAGATGATGCGGGAATTTCATGCTTCATCTTGGGAAGTGAACCCCGGAGTTTCCAAGATGTACCGTGACTTGAAATGTCAGTATTGGTGGCTGGGTATGAAACCAGAAGTGGCTGGTTTTGTTGCGAGATGTTCCACCGGTCAGCAGGTGAAGGTGGAGATTCAGAGGTGAACCAGACTGTTACAATAGTTACCCATTCCAGAATGGAAATGTGATGATGTCACAATGGACTTCGTGACCAGGTTATGGAGGTCACCTCGAGGCAGTGATGTCATGTGGGTTGTTGTGGACATAATTACAAAGGTAGTTCAATTTTTTCCGATCAAGGAGACCTTCGTTGTTGACGAGCTCGAGAAGTTGTTTATCTGTGAGGTCGTACGTCTTCATGGGGTCCCTCGTACTATCATTTCAGATAGGGACGCCCGTTTTACGTCTCATTTCTAGAAGAGTTTTCAGGGGGAACCCGGTACACAGGTGATTTTGAGCACAGCCTACCACCCTCAGACCGATGGCTAGTCAGAGCGTACGATACAGGTGCTTGAGTACATACTGCGTGCATGCATCCTATACTTTTGGGGCTCTTGGGAGAAGCACATAACCCTGGTTAAGTTTTCTTATAATAATAGTTTGTAGGAAACTATTGAGATGGCACCATACGAGGATTTATACTGTAGGTAATTCCAATTAACCTTGTGCTGGATGGAGGTGGGTGAGGTAGCTTTACTGGGACCACGTCTCATGCAAAAGACTTTTGAGAAGGTCCAGTTGATATAGAAGTGGATGGATACTAAGCAGTATCTTCAGAAATCTTACGCGGATCGCCATAGATGACCCATGGAGTTCGTGGTCCATGACCATGTTTTCTTACGTGTTTCACCGAGGTTGGGATACAGGCGGATCAAGAGGCAAGGTAAAATTTCACCGAGGTATGTGGGGCTATTTGAGATTCTGGAGAGAGTCGGGTCGGTTGCCTATCGGTTGCAGTTACCACAGAGGTATCGAGCCATTCCCGACGTCTTCCATGTATCTTAGATACTCCGTTATCATTCAGACCTATCTCACATCTTTCAGCCCGAGGAGGTTGAGCTACAAACCGATGCATCCTTTGGGGAGTATCCGATTCGTATTGTTGATAGGAGCACGAAGGTTCTCTGAGGCCTGTCAGTTCCTTTCGTTCGGGTACTATGGCAGCATGGCCGAGTGTAAAATGAAACATGGGAGTGGGAGACCGACGTACACACTCAGTGGCTGGATTTGATCACAGCTTTATCTTCTCCACCCTTGGAAGGGAAATTTGAGGACAAATTGCTTTAAGGGGGAATTTTGTAAGAACTCAGTTCTTCATTTTGAGGTACGAGTTTCTTCCTTTCCTTTTTTCCTTTAGTTTTTTTGAGAAAATAAGGAAAATGGTGAAAATTCCCCAAATTTTGTGGGTACACATCATGTACTTTTCAACACTCCATGTACTTTGGCCGTGTGGGATGAATACACAGGGCATGTAGCCCTGTCGGCGATGAAGGGTGAAAAAACTAACTACACGATGTGTATAGGGTATTTACACGCCGTGTATTCAGTCGGAAAGTGAATAGTAAGGTGTTGGAGGTAGCCGCTAGTGGAGTGATAGTACACACCATTTAATCGGGAATACACGCCGTGTACTCATGTTGACAAGTGAACAGTTCGACGGTGAAAACGTAGCTGCCAGAGGAATAGTCAAATGAGAAAATTATACACCGTGTACTTGATAGTACACGCCATGTAGTTTGTTTTTTCGCATAAAACGGGTAGTAGCCTCCTCTATTCATAGAGTAAGCTTAGAATGCCGGAGGAGAGCGGGAGAGCCAGCATGAGATTGGAGGATCTCTTGACCGCATACCGGGAACCCGATTCCTACGTCGTCGATCTCCTTAGAACTGCATGGGTGAGTTCTTCTTCCTCCTAGTGTGTTTCTTACCAATTATTTTTCGAGGGAAAGTTATTTTAGTTTGGAATAGATTATATTCACCTCATATCTGTGCCATTATCGTTTGTTTCATGAAGCGTCATTCACGTATACCGATCAGAGACGATTGAGGTAGGTGGTCTGGTGTTTATTTCAAATATTGAGTTGAATTTGTTCATCTTTGTGCTAAGAACCAATGTTTGTGGTGTCGTATGGTTGTGGCCTTTGCTTAAAATTATCTAGAGTTGCATATATAAATTTTTTATAAGTTAAAACTGATTTTTGGGATCACTGCTAGGATCCAGGGCCACCCCTGGGGTGCATTCCTCTCTCTAGCCGTTTTGGCTAGGTTACCCGAGGGTATAACGTAAAATTTAGTATGATTTAAAATTGCCTGGAGAGGCCTTATATATAATTACTTGATTACATGTTGGGCTCGGCCCCGTTACTTTTATATATTGAGGGAAGTGTCTCATTTAGCCGATGGGCAACCTTTTTCATGCCTGTCGATAGTAGTCCATGTTCCTGTGGGCAGTAGATTTTGTGCATGTGGGAGACACCCCGTGTGCCTGTGGGAAATATATGTTATGCCTTTGGGAAATTACCTGTGAGTTTCGACTCTTCTTACCTAAGGGTAAGGTTTGTAGGTCTGAGGATAGTGTTATCATGAATATTCACCATGGTGATTTTATATGTTATACCTATGAAGTTAAAGCACAGGCGTGGCATGGTTACATGAATATTTAAAATGAAAATATAACTGGTAAAGTTAGTTACTTTTGAGTACTTCTTAGTTTATTGTATTTACTACTGCACACTATTGTGGCACATTTTCACTGATTGTTGGGAACGGGCCTTTGGTGGTTGCATGCTGGGATTTATTTCTCACACTCTATTTGGGTCATGTATTCGGACTAAATAGACTATATTGCTGCAGGTTCCGATAGGGGAAAGGGTCCCTATACAGGTACATGATTGTTGTAGAGGATTATGAGAGCATGGGACCAAGCTTAGTCTTGCGATGCTGCTGAGATCCTATTTCACTTCTTTGTTTTCTTTGTACTGTACCTTGTATTTTGAGTTGTATTGTGTTTTATTATTGTATATCCTATTGTATCTGTTTTCAAAGAATAGTGAAATGATGCATCTTGATATACATATATGACTACTGGTTCTCTTTTACTTCAGTTTTCCATTCAGTTGTATGTTGTTTACTACTTCCGCTGTTGTTTATTGTTTATCTTTTCTGCTACGCTACATTTTGAAAAATGAGGGCATAGTTTCCCCACTATCAGACCTGGGCCCTCGCTACTAGTCAACAACCTCTAGAGTTTGGGGAAATGCGCTTGAGGTCATGTGACCAACTGGGTTCGGGGCACCCATAGTGTGGCACCCGGATCCGGGACGTTATAGAGGTGTCCTCAATAGGCTTTACTCTTGACCAAGCCCATGCCTAGTTTCAACACATTAATCTCAATCAGAACCATCTATGAGAGATGTGGAAGTTGATATATATTACCACCCGAGCGATGTTATCTGAGCCACCCAAAGAGTATTTCATCATCGCAAACCTTAACCTTCAGTACGATGTAGGTTTTATAAGTGGTTATGTAAAAATTCCTTAGCACTATGATTATGTGCATTATTTTCGTATATAATAAAGAATATACATTCATTTTATTATTGTTACTTTATAAATAGTTTTCAAAGCACAAATAGTATATTTTGTTAATATTCAATTGTGAAATCTATTTTGATAAATTAATTGAATTTTGAATTAAATAATATTTTAATAAAATGTTATTACTAAATTACTTATTATTAAATATAAATGCTCATATAATTATTATAAATACAATAGTGATTTTTATTAAGGTTTGAAAGTCATTTTTTTCAAAACCCGTGAATTTTCGATAAATGTCAGTTTTTATTTTAAAAGTAAAAATTCACATATTTATAAAATTATTTTGATAAAATGAAAAATATTTTTGGAATCATAACATCAAAATTATCAAATGGTGAATTTTTCATAATTTTCTGAGACATTCAAATTTTTGGGTAAAATTTAATTACCTTTTAAATATAAATAATGTGTTTTTTGACATCATAATTACCCAACAGTGATGTAATAGAATACTATAAAGATCAATTTTTCCAATATATGTTTTACCATTAAAATAATTTTATTTTAGGTTTATTTTATTTATTTTACAAATCCTAAGTGGACCCTCCAAAACTTTAAAACATTTTATTTATTTTTTAAATGATTTCCTTGAGAGTGTGATTCACCTCCACATAAGAAAGCCAAATATTTTAAGAAGTTTGGTCATTTTCCTTATTAAATAATGTTTTCCACTCCCCTTTAGAAGAAACCATTAGAAAAAACCATGGGATGGTCTGTGGTTTTGATTAAGTTATTATATGGTGCCCAAAACCTAAATAATAAAGAATTCCATCTCCTTTCCTATATAAACCCACCCAAGATCCCACTTCCTCCTTAATAAAATCATTTTGAGTTCATCCAAACTCTTACATCCTCTCTCTAGAATCCTCCCAAGGTGCCTTATGCTCCCAATAGACCTCTCCCAAGCCCCTCCCAAGCCTTTGGGATCACACTTCTAATTAAGGGATTCGTTCTTTTCTCATTTTATCCATGATTCTAAATATTGTTACACCCTTTTATTTTAAATTATAAATGTTGGGGTATGATTTTTCACCTCCCCTATACTTTCCTATTTATTTCATAATGATGATATACCCCTTTCTCTCACATATATGCCTTCCATGTATACCCGTTACAGTGCCGAAATTCCGTAAAGAATTTCTCTCTCCTCATTTACATTCATGAAATTCTTTTTGTATTATGAATCTAAATTCCATTACATATTTTGGGACATGTATCTATATGACCCACTTAATGTACATTTCTTTTACATATTATGAGACACCCCTTTCCCTCCCATAAACCATTTTTATGAAGTCTTATGTCACGCTGTTATGCTGCCGAAATTGCACCACAATTTTCCAACCCAAAATCATTGTGTAGTGAATACCATGCCCATTTCTCAATCAAGGGTATTAAAATTTATAAACATTTACTCATTTATGGAATATTTTTATGTATGAATTCCACATTCCTTTATTGTGGAATAAATTATGAGGTTTAATGAATCCATGTTGTATGATCTTGTGGCACAATTATGCATGAAAAGAAATGTTTAAGAAGGGTGTGCCCTGATAGCACTCCAACGCATTGGGTAAAGATTAGTATCATGATACATCTTGTGAAATGAGGGTATAACCATTATAATTCAAGAGCAATGAGTGTTTACTCATGCTCCATGTTCAGTGAGCCCTGGATCATGATAATACCATGTTAAGTGTCGTTTCCACATTTTCATGTTGTGATAATCATGAATTATCATGAAATTATATTCATGTTTCTTTTATGCTCTGTTGATATGCCTATTTCCAAACATGTATTGTATTCTTTATGTTATGAATTTTTTACTCCATTACTAGGCTTTATAGCTCACCCTTTTCTTATGCATGCCCTCAGGTTATCCCATGAAATTCTAAGTATAATGGAATGCAGTGGTCCTGTAAATGAATATTTTCAATAAAGATTTCGTGTTTTATATTTTAAGTCCTTATGTAATGTTCCTAATCCCTGAATACACTAGACATGTCGATCTCTCATGTTTTATCAAGTGAAGAGTTTATTTAATAAATTATGTTTAAGTGTGCAATAAAGACTATGGTTTTTATAGTTGGTATCAGGGGATAAGTTTAGTTATTTTTGGGATTAGGATTAGAAAACCCTAGTGAATCCTTGGGGATAAGAATAAGTATAATAAAAACATCCCTAAGTTTTTTTGAGTATTAAGTAAGTGGTTTATCAAGAAAATATAGCCTTGTCTAGATACGAATAGGTAGAGGCGGCTCCATCACATATGTACCTTGGAGTGAATGCTGTGACAAGAAGTTCCAGGCTTGACTCAGGGTATCATGGTACACGACAATGGGCCTTGCTTTACTATTGGTTACGACACTCCTGGGGGATATGCTTTGGTAAATTCAAAAGCTTATTATGAACTATTATTAAGGGAAAAAATTCCCCTAAGAATATCTGTTGGGAAGTAGATCATGGATATCATATATTGAAGCCTATAGATTCATAAGTTAAGGAAATAAAAGTTATTTATTACTCATTCATTTTTGTCATTGGATTACCCTTCATGTGTTACCCCTAACTATCCTTTTATTCTATCAAATGGCTGGTAATATGAGTAATATTTCTAAAAACTGATGCGAAGTGCAACATGAGGAATGTCCTAGTGAGATTCCCAATCAAATGGGAGCTCTAGTAAGACATTTAGTGATTCTTCCAAACCAGCTATCAAAAATCACGATTAACAATTGGTACTTTTATGAATTCCCAAGAATATTAAGGGAGAGGAAGATGACATCTAATGAATTTCCATCTAATAAAGGTGATAGGGGAAAGAAGAACCATTTTTTTTGCAATAAATGTGGAAAGAGGTACTAAAGGAAATGTCACAAAGGGAAAAGAAGATTATTTAAGTGCAGAAAGGAAGGTCACAATGTATCCAATTTCCATGAAATAATGGATAATATGAGGGATTTAAACAAAGAAACATATAAGGAATCTTACACAGTTTTATGTCATATATGTGGGGAAGTCAGGCATTATCCAAGACGATGATCTTTTGCAAGTGCTGAGAAGCATGATGAAAATCAACAATCTCTTTGATCAAGGGGGCATGGGGATTCATATGCTAATAAGGATGATGATGAATGAATTAAATTTAAACACTACTTCAAATTATTGTATGTCGTAATGTATTTCAAATCATGTCCTATTAGTATATATATTATGTTTTCTAAGAACATTGAGTCCCTAGCCAAAATGATATTAAATCATTATGGAAACAACTTCTATAAGTGTTTTATAACATGTTCAAGTTTGTGGGAATGTTCTTATTGAATGTTTTATAAAGATACCATTGATGAAATTCGAGGTAAAAAAGAAAGGTCATTGAATATGCCTCAAGGTAGTCCCGCGCCTGATCTAGAGTTGGCAGAATTGATCTTTTCTTTAAAATTTTGGCCGCATTACCTCTTTGGGGAGATGTGTAAAATATATACGGACCAAAAAAGTATCAAGTATATATACACACATAAAGAGTTGAACATGCGCCAATGAAGATGGTTATATCTGATCGAAGACTATGACTTCCCAATCCATTACCACTCTAGGAAAGTGAACAATGTGACATATGCTCTAAGTAGAAAGGACCCAACGATTCTTTCATTGATGAGAATTGAAAAGTATCCAATATTCTTAGATTTTATGAAGATGTACATGGGAGTCATCAAGAAGGGACCATCGTCAATCCTTTAACAAATGATTTCTTAGCCATCTCTTTTAGAAAGGTTAAAGGATGCTCAAAAGGATTATATGGGAATTCAGAATAATGTGGAAACTATTAGAAAAGTTAAATCCTTGGAGTTCAATGTTAATAAAGATGGAATTTTGAGATTTGGGTCAAGGCTATGTGTTCGATCGAATTAGGATTTAAAGAAGGAAGTTTTGGATGATACACATTGTTAAAATTTCTCTATTCAGCCAAGAAACACAAAGATGTATCAAGATATCTAAGAGAATTATTAGTGGGATAACATGAAGAAGGACATCATTGAGTATACATCAATGTTCTTGGTATGTCAGCAGGTGATGGATGAGAGGCATAAGTCTAAGGGGATGATGCAACCATTACCCAACATGGAAATTGGATAACATCACTATGGACTTCGTCACCGGAAAAACGAAGACATCCAAAAGAAACAATTATATCTGGGTTGTTGTGGATCGTCTTACAAATACTGCACACTTCATTGAAATCCGGAGGATTTATCACTAGATCAACTAGCACCGATATACATCAGAGATGTGGTAAGGCTATATGTAGTACCACTATCTATTGTATTTGATCAAGATCCAAGATTCACCTCTATGTTTTGGAAGAGTCTTCAACATGATCTGGATACTCAGTTGAACTTCAGTATGGATTATTATCCTCAAACTGATGTCCAATCTAAGCGGACTATCCAAACACTTGAGGACATGTTGAGAGAATTCTCAATGGACTTCAAATAAGGATGGGATCAATATCTCCCTATTATTGAGTTCTCATACAACAATAATTTCCACTCAAGCATCCAAATGGCTCCTTTTGAATACCTATATAGGAAGAGTTTCAAAACACCAGCATGTTGGGAAGAAGTTGGGGAGAGAAAACTCCTAGGCCCAGAAATGGTCGAAGAAATGGTGGAGAAGGTTAAGACCATCTAGAAAAACATTAAAGCTACTTAGGGTCGACAAAAGAGCTATGTTGAGAATCATCGATGATACATAGAGTATAATTTAGGAGACATTTTATTCTTCCATATATCACCGTGGAAGAGATTTATGATATTTGGGAAGAAGTGAAAGCTTATTCCAAGGTACATCGACCCTTCTGAGATCCTTGATCACATTGGAGTAGTGCCCTATCAAATAGCACTCCCACCGAACCTATCTCAAGTACATGATATATTCCATGTGTCACTCTTGAGTAAGTACGTACCTGGCCCATTGAATGTAATCAATCCAGAGGTGGTACCATTGGGGAATGACCTCTCCTATAAAGATATGTTTTTGAAGATCTTAGATCCTAGGAAAACAGTTCTACGAAATAAGACAATGCCCCTCGTGAAAATTCTTTGGAAAAACCGAAAGTTTGAAGAAGCAATGTGGGAATCAGAGGAAGTGATTAAGCAGAGTTACCCTCATCAGTTTTAGTGTGGGAAAAGAAAATTTTGAGGGTAAAATTTCTTAAGGGGGGGAGATTGTAACTAACCCAACTTTTATTAATGGAAATTCCTTTTTATCTAATTAAATGTCTTATTATGTGAAATGGTTATATAACATATTCACTTCTTTGGTTTTATGATTTTGGATTTCAAAATACCATTATGAATTGTTAACATTGAAAATATAGTTTTTGAACAGTGATCACATGATTAGTATAAATATAGGGATTTATCAAATCCAATTTACTCAGAAAAAGGAAGTGATGGCCTCATCAAGTAGACTTTCCCCATACAAAGCCCATTTATCAGAGCTTGGAAAAAATGTGGCCTCACTGGGCTTAACTCTTGACCAAGCACAAGCCTAGCTTCCACAAATTTATTTTGAATGGACCGGCTATGGGAGAAGTGGAAGTTTATAAAGATTACCACCCGCGTGATGTTATCCGAGCACCCCAAGGGTCTTTCACCATCACACACCTTAGCCATAGGTCCTATGAGGGTGTTATAAGGGGTTATGTAAAAAGACCTTAGCACTATGATTATGTTCATTATTTGTTTTATATAATAAATAATATACATTCATTTTATTATTGTTACTTTGTAAATAGTATTTAAAGAAAAAATAGTATTTTTAGTTAATATTCAATTATAAAATCTATTTTGATGAATTAATGGGTTTTTGAATTAAATTATATTTTAATAACTTATTATAACTAAATTAATTATTATTAAATATAAATTATCATACAATTATTATGAATATAATTGTGATTTTTATTAATGTTTGAAAGCCGTTTTTTTCAAAACCCATGATTTTTTATGAATGTCAGTTTTTATTTTAAAAGTAAAAATTCACATATTTATAAAATTATTTAGTTAAAATGAATATTATTTTTTTGAATCAAGATGTCAAAATTATCCAATGGTGAATTTTTCATTATTTTCTGAGACAGTCAAATTTTTCGGTAAAAATTAAATACTATTTAAATATATATAATGTGTTTTATGACATAATAATGACCCAATAGTGATGTAATAGAATACTATAAACATTATTTTATCCCAATATATGTTTTTCCATTAAAATATTTTAATTTTAGGTTTATTTGATTAATTTTACAAAGCTTTAGTGGACCCTCCAAGACTTATAAAACATTATATTTTCTTAAAATGATTTCCATGAGATTGTGACTCACCACCACATAAGAAAGCATAATATTTTAAGAAGTTTGGCCATTTTCCTTATAAAATAATTTTTTCCACTCCCATTTGGAAAAAACCATGGGAAAAATCCATGGTCTAGTTTGTGGTTTGGATTAATTTAATGTGTGGTGCCCAAAACCTAAATAATAAGGAATTCCATATCCTATCCTACATAAACCCACCCAAGCTCTCACTTACTCTTCACTCAAAGCCTTTGGATTTCATCCAACTGCTGACCTCCTATCTCTATAATCCTTCCAATGCACCCTAATCTCCCAAGAAGCTACTCTCAAGCCCCTCCCAACCCTTTGGGATCACACTTCCAAGTAAGGGATTCTTTCCTTTCTCCTTTTATCCCAGTTTCATAATATTGGTGTGACATTTTATTTTCAATTATAAAGGTTGGGGTATGATTTATCACCTCCCCTATACTGTTACCTTTATTTTTTAATGATGATAGACCCCTTTATCTCTCATTGATGCCTTCCATGTATACCTATAACCATGCCGAAATTCTGTAAGGAATTTATCTCTCCCCATTTACATTCAAGAAATTATTTTGTATTATGAATCTAAATTCCATTACATATGTTGGAAAATATATCTATATGACCCCATTACTATCCATTTAATGTAAATATGATAAGACACCCCTTTATCTCTCATCAAACATTTTTATGAAGTCTTATGTCATGTCGTTATGCTACTGAAATTGCACCGTAATTTTCCAAGCTAGAATCATTGTGTAGTGAATACCATACCCATCTCTCTTTTGAGGGTATTCACCTTTATGAAAATTTACTTATTTAAGGAAGAGTTTTATTTAGGAATTCCATATTCATTTTTAGTGGAATAAATTATGATTTTAAATTAATCCATGTTGTATGATCTTGTAGCTCACGTATGCATGAAATGAAATGTTTTAGAAGGGTGCGCCCAGACAGAACTCCAATGCATTAGATAAATATTAGTATCATGATATATCAAGTGGAATAAAAGTTTACTAATAGTAATTCAAGATCAATGAGGGTTTACTCATGTTCCATGTGCAATGATCCTTGGATCATTCTAATACCATGTTAAGAGTTATTTCCACATTTCCTTATTGTGATAATCATGATTTATCATGCCTTTATGTTCATTTTCATTTATGCTCCATTGATATGCCTAGTTCCTAACATGTATTGTATTATTCATGTTATTTTTTTTACTCCCTTACTGGGCTTTATAGCTCACCTTTTTTTCTTATGCATGTCCTCAGATTATCCCATGCATTGCTAAGTTTGATGGAATGTAGTGGTTATGTAACAGATGTTTTCAATAAAGATGTTGTGTTTCATGTTTTAAGTCATTATGTAATTTTACTAATACCCAAATACAATATAAATCTTGATCTTCAATGTTGTATCAAGTGAAGAGTTTATGTAATAAATCATATTTAAGTGTGTAATAAAGATCAGGGTTGTTATAATCTGACTCATGGAGTCATTGGTATTAAATATAAAAGTCTCCTTGTAGTAAAACAACCAATTTTATAGCATCATCAGGCACATACTATTTATTATTCAAAATATTGTTCTACTTTAAGAGAGTTGAGGGATTGATGGGGCATAATAAAAATTAACACTTGGGAAAATTAGTTTACTCAATGTGAATGTGGTTCTACTCAAGTTGAATGAATTTAAATTTTTCAAGAGGTTGCTGAAAATCCATTTTTTTTTGGAGATACATGGATATCGATGATGTCAACTGACAGTTTAGGTTTTATGATAATGATGATGATGTTAATGATGTTACAAATGAATTCTAAATGAAAAGAGATGATGAAACAAAAACTCATATGGAAATTGATGATGCTGGGGAAGAATATGAAGACATTGACATCATCAGATATGAAGATGAGGATGAATATGAATATTTACATAGTTAAATGCTGGTGATAATCATATATAATATATAAATTCATATAGTAGTTGTTTTCAAATACTTTTTAATAACATTTATTTCATGTTTCAGATGTAATAGGATCTATTTTGTCTATTGGTGTAAGTTGATCTACCTTTGGATGAGGTGGATGTTTGCTCATCAGACCCTTAAACTACTCATGATTCAAGGGGACTTGGAGGGGGTGTTGTCCTGCGCGATTGATGATTCTGGACCCTATCCCCGAGTGACGTCTATGTATTGGCTTCAATACACACATACATATGTATGATTAACTATGTATTTTAGTTAGTTTTAAATAATTTATTTATATACTATCGGTTTGATTATTTGTTCTTATTTCACATCTTTACACATATAGATATTGGATAGGTGAGTGCTATATTGCCCAATTAGTTTTTTGAAGCATGAGTATCATGGGATCAGATTCTCATTGATGCGTAGCGCCGCATGTTCTCTCATTGGCTGGTACATAAATAAATAATATTTATTTTAAAATTAATTTAATTAATAACATGATATTATAAATTATTTGTAGGTTTTATGGTATCCTATCAAATAGATCATATGTGATGCTATCTGGAAGGCATGGTAGGGGACTATGCATCAGCATTGCAGTCAGTTTTTTCCATAATTTAAGAAGGAATTCAATGAATAAAGCATGAGTGATAGAGTTTGATGGGTCTTATTGTGCCCACCGACCTAATTAAATTTCATCTCATGTTTGAGATTGATTTTGTTCATACAGTTTGGGAGGTAATTTTCAGAGGAGATCATTGGTAGGTCGACAAAACCGAAGGAGAAAGGAGGTGACACATCGAGCCAGTAGTCATACATTCAATACACAAAGGAAGCATATGGTAAGTAATTTTTTAAATATTTAATATAACTTTAAATGTAAACGATTTATTTTATATTCATATAAGAAGTAAAATAGCTTTATATTTTGTAGTTCTTAGTTTATAGGAGCATGTACAGTGATCCGAACACTAGAGTGATGAGAGGTTCTTTCCATCATCAGATTGTGGTCAGTATATTTTCTTTTTGAGAATAAGAATTACACTATAAATAATATTTTTACTATTTTAATTTTAAATTTCAATTGAAGAAGTCATATGAGGATACGATGTCTCAGACACAGACTAAGAGTCAGTCCGATACCAATACTCAGACCAATGCCCACCAATTTTATGAGACAACATGGATGAAGGTGACCTAGTATGCCTTCAAGAAAGGCTAATTTTTTGGTATCATCTCTCCATTGATACTTGTGGATTATTTTGGCACCACTGCAATATCGACATACAACTCGAGAGGAGCTCAAGAGGAGTCATCATCATCTCTTTCACAGTATCAACATTAGCTGTGAGCTTATAGAATGTAAGAAAATGGAGTATGATTAGATGCATCAATGGAAACAGTTGTATTAAGAATAGCTCCTACGACCACAATAGTTGCATCCACAACAGAAGATGCTGGAGAAGATGCATCAATTGAGACAATAGTAGGAGTAGGAGATTTTGGAGTATATGCGACCACAGACTCGTTGTTTAGGGAGAGAGTTCCACCCACCATCTCCTCCAAATGACCCTCCTCCTAAGTGACCTATTTATTTTTTTATTATAGAACATTTTAATGTAAATTTGGTATGTAATATTAACTATCAACATTTCTATATAGTGAATTTTTTATATTATTGCGAATATTACATTTTTTATTATTTATCTAATTGTTTATTTTTTTTAGTTTATTTTTTTATTATTTTATTAATTATTATTTTTTATTATTTTCTTTGGTTTTTTTATATTTTTGTCAATATTTTGGTTTTCATTATTTTATAATTTTTCATTATATTAGTAATATTAATAATATTATTTTAATAATAATAATAATATTATTATTATTATATTATCAATATTATTTTTATTATTATTATATGAATATTATTTAATTATTTTATAATTTATTTACTTTACTAATATTAATATTAATATTTCATTAATATTAATATTTTTTTATTACTATTCTATTCAATTTTATTTTTTTATTTTTTTATACTATTTGGGATGGGTCCCGTCACAAACACGCTTTCAAAAAACATAAAAGGACTATATTCAATGGGGTTGTAGCCTCATCACAATAAAGTATTTAAAAAATGCGAGGAAGATATTTATGACATATGTGTATACCATCACAAATAGTTTTCTTTTTTGTGATAGGCCATCACAAAAACCATTATTTGTGACACCCTTTTCTACAAAAGGTCATTTATGACGAGATCCCATCGCAAATTACCCATCATAAATGTACTATTTTTCATTAGTGTTTATGAGAGGTGTTGGGCCATTAAAATCAATGTTTAGTAATATTTGTTTAAACACATAACTATTCATTTGTTTTATTGGTTTAGAATTTCTTAGTACTTTTTTAAGTGTTTGGTATATACTATAGATATCTGTTCGGATTATTATTTTTACATTATAGACACATTCATTTAGAAGGTAATTTATATTTTCATGCAAAGTAACTCTGGTGAATAGGTTATCCCAAAATAATGGGTAAAAAATTCTATAAACATATAACATATTAATGGTTCATGCTGTATTTTTAGAAAAGTATATAATTGACCTATTTTAGTATTATATAATGGTAAATAATTCCTTGATAAAAAATTTAATCCCTCGATTATAGTATCCAACCATTTTATATTAGGGACCATTCTAGGGTTGGTGGTAATTATGTTCGGGTCATTGGATGTTCTATGTCAAGCTATTAAAAAACACATTGCGCACAACCCCAAAATATTCATAAAAATTAAAATTGAGACACTTACCAGGTCACATCAATTGTGGTTTTTTTTAGTATCATTTTATAGGGAATAATTTATTGAAAATTTAGAATTCTATGAAGCGTAACCATAAAAATGATGTTATTTAGGAATTAACATAGGTTAAATAAAATCTAATAGATTTTAGTTTCTCCTTTCTGATAAACCATTTAATTGTGGTGTACTATGTAGATTGATTTGTGATGTTATTCTAAAATATCATAGATGTCCATGAAATTATTACCTCTAATATTCTCCTTTTGAAAAGAGAAATCTATTTTAATATTTTTTCCAAATTGATTGCATAATTAAAATTTTAATACTTCAAACATTTGAATAGATCCAAACAGGGGTTTCATAAGATGCACATACCAACTCTTACTAAAGTATCATTAAAGATAAATAAGCATTGAAATACATGTTAAAATTATTTACTTATAGAACCATATACAAAAATACACCTGATTTGTAATAAATCATTATTACCTTTAACTTCACCCATAATAGGTGATTTAATTTTTTTAACTAACAAAAAAGATTCCCATAATAATTAGAATATATTAATCCATCATTATGAAGATATTGGGTTTCAATCATATTTATATATCCTTGGAAACAACTCCAAATATAAGTGGATTCAAATCACTTATTTTTACCAAATTTTTATTTATTTTATAAATATTATTGTAAAGTTATAATATGTATTAACCATAAAAAAAGATATAACAACTGTAAACCATTTCATTCATATAAATACAAAAACATTTTTTCTTTCTTAGAAATTAAAATACCACTATATAAATATATGATATATAAATCAATGTTTTGTTTATTTATGGTACATGATAACAGTTTTCAAGAGATAATTATAATCCATTGAAATAAATCTGATTCAGTATCACCATAGATAATTTAATTCCCCCTTATCCATTACCAACTCATAATACTATATCTCCCATAATTAATTCCCTTCATTATATGAGGAGTTACACATTAACAAAAATATGTGATTTTCATCTGGTATATAAAACCCATTATATTGTTATTAAAAAACTTTATCTCTATAACATAGAGTTATCTAGAACTATGGTTATTTGATTTATTTTTATTCCATCTATTAAATTTTTTTGATTAATTATTATTGGTATACCCATTAGGCTTTGAGACTATGAATTATTGAACTATACAACTTATTCCATATTCATCCATCATATACATTTCTTAAGAATCTCATCCCTTTTGTGTATTTGATGAAAATATCTCATATGGTTTCTGCTTCTATATAACATGTAATTTCTTATTTTTTTAAATAATACTTAAATTAAGATATTAATCAATAAAATTATTATAGTTTGATTTATCTTTTCCGAGGACTGATCTCAATGTTAAATTTGAGTTTTTATTTTATTCAATAAATATATAAAAAAAATTATATTTCATTATTAACATAATATATGTTATTATTGAATATGGTATTTTATTTAATATACTCCCACTAAAATAACATCCCTAACTAATATATATAATGGTATTATTATAGGATAGGATCCATATTTCTACATTCCTTGGTTTAAATAAGCTAGACTCTCAATCCATGTATATTTAAGTAAAAAAACTCTTTACAATTACTTCAAATATAACTCTAGGATTGTTGAGTGGAAAATATATTTCCCAATTAATATAATGGATTTTCTTAACACCATGCCTCTAGGAACTAATCCAATTGGGTTACTAAGTCATGTTTCACCCATTATTCATAATTTAAAAACGTTTACCCTTTTAATTTATCACACGATAGATCAGTGATGCTCTGTTAAGAATGACCCATAAATTCGGATGATCATGATCTTAGGGAATTTGATTATTTTTAGATGGTATCTAATACACATATATTTAATGAATAATGATATATTTAGTCTCTATATTAATGTTATATGAATAATATACACACCCTACATGATAATTTTCAAAGTAATTCAATAGTTTTTATCTTATCATGCATGATTTATCCTAACCTAATTTAATTACTTATTCAAATAATTCATTTAATTTTATATCTTATTTTTTGTTCAATATTTAAGTCATATAACATTTAAAAATTATAATTTGATAAATCAATTTTATGAAAATAAAAAATATTATATATTTTAAGAGGACTGGTGGATTAAAGCACAAGGATTATGATATTTCATAGAGGGCCTGAGTAGAAACCCACAATATAGATTTACTCTTAATTAGTTGGATCACAAAATCAAACATTCAATCAAGGTTTCATGGGATCATTAAATGAATTTTACATAATATGAATTTATAATAAAATTATAAAATATTCTAACCTTTAGTTTGTGTATATTCACTTAGAAATTTTGTCCTTAATCCATAGTATGGGTGGTGGGATAATTTTATGCACATAAAAATGCTCAACATGACATTAATGTGATCCTATTAGAGAACTCTACATTTTCATCACCATAGGATATGTAACACTTTACGTAAAAATTGATATATAAAGTAGAAAGTTTCACATCATCATGCATTAAAGTGTGACAGTTCCTAATAATAAATTAAGATTTAACCTTTTATATGATACCATTTTAAGTTTTAACAACTACACCAACACTCCTAAAATGGTGGAATAATTAAAAAAACCAATCCAAGATCTTAAAAATAAAATAAAGAACTCAATTATATAATAAATAAATAATCATTTCTTTCAAAAATGATTTTCATTTTAAATCATGATTTAATTGTTAAATACCATCAAATTTTAATATACACCAAAAATTATAATCACCATGGTTTTTAGGGGATACTCTTCACCCAAATTATTATAGTCTCTATAAAGGAATATTATTGATTTAGGGATGAGAAAAATACTAATGAACCATTAGGATATGAAAAATAAGAGAAAATTCTTGGATTAAAAACTATAGAACTCTAACAACCACCTATTCTCTCCCATAGTGAAATAAATACCACACACTTTTACTTTATATATATATATAGATGAAATATATACATTAAGGAAGATAAACCCTTGTCACACATTTTTAGGTGTGATAAAGAGCATCCTAGGGTCTTTTAGAGCATTAAATAGCCTCAAAACAGGAAAACATGTTAAACCACCATGGGTGGTGTATTAATAAGCCTCCAAATAGGCTTAAAATATTAACTAAGGAGTTTAAATGGACCCTTTACATATATCTTTGATATTATTTTATTTAATGGGATTTAAAGAACATTATATCAAACCCATTCCCAAATCCCGTTTTGGATTTTTAATTTCCTTATTTTTATGTATTAATAATATAAATAGCTCGTTATTTTTAATAAAAAAATAAGAAAAACCACTTAATTAAATACTTTAAATGTGTAAAACACAAATTATATTTGTATTTATTATAAATATAAAACATTTAATACATAGACTAATAACATTAACCAAAAAATCCCAATAGTATTTATATTATGTACCACCCTAAGGGCACATAGTAATGTGGGAAATGATTATTAATAATATTCATAATCATGGAAAATTATTTCAAGATAGTAACCCATTATATATACTAAATGAAAAAGTTTTTTGGTGTGATATAATTAACAAAATATCTGTTATAAATGTTAATTTTTCATTAACATCGATAATGAGACTAATCAAAAAGACATGGATAATGATAACCTTGTATACAATATCAATTTTCTCAATTATTGGGATAGATAAATATTATATAATCAAATTACATGTAATTATCTTTTAATGGTCATACAATTTCTTAGTCAAGACATAGTTTTGGGTGATTATGTCATAAACCTATCATTTGGGAGGAAAATACTATCTTGGTTAATCAAATCTCTCCACTTGATTATTATCATAGAAAATTATCTTTTGTTAAGAAAATTTATAAAATGAATTTTGATGGGTATCAACATATGAGACCTCTCTATTAGGGAACCAATTTTCAAACATTGAGCTACAAAATTGATAACCATTATTCAATTTAATAACAAAAATTGAATATATATACATATATAACTGTCCATGTTGTGTTCTTTAATAATGTCAATCTAGATACAAGATCATCAAAAATTATTTGATGAGTGATTAAATTGGTCCTAATAATGGTGAATACCAAGAGAGGGGGGAAATCAAGGTTTTTAAATTTCATCAAATTACCCTCACAAATGATCTTATAACATATTTAATAGAAACAATTCTCTCCCTAATAATAAATATGAAGAAAAAATGTTTGTAAAGAGGAACATAATAAATTTTTGCTTGGTTTACATAAACTAGGATAAACTAATGCTCTTAAAAATGATGATGAAGTGTCCTAAAATATCTAATAGTTCAACCTATTTCTTATAGTTTAGAAATTACATAAAAATCCTTAAGGTTTGAAAACCTCACAAAATATAAAATACATTTCTCTAAATGAATCAAAAAATATCACTGATTCTCTTTAAGAAATTGTGTCAATATTTAGGAATAAATAGTGATTTACATAGTCAATGGTATATCAATCAGATACACCTTCTTCTATATAATGAACTTTATGAGCCTATAATAAGAAAGACATGTGGATCTCCCTTTCATTTCCTCTCTAACTTTACAATATATTTTTTTAATTCTAACTCTCTGGATTCATGATCTTCCTTCCTTTTTTATAGAGAAATATATCTCTTAATTCATGAGAGAACAAATATGTTACCCCTTACATTGAACATTACATAATCTAATTTAATAAAGGACAATTTATCTAATTAAACATTTTAAATATGAGTAAAAATGGACGTTGATAAGATCCTATAAAATTCATATATGATAGGATATTTAAATATGAAAAATCTATTTAGTCAAATTTTTCATGGAGTGATCATCAACATTGTGGTGGGTCCGTAGTTTTACTTTGAAACCATGAACCTGAGCTCTGACCTCATTGAGTATATTTGTGGGCCGATACGGTCCTTTAAAATATGACACTAGAAACCTCATCATTTCGTGGATTTCAACCAAAAAACATGTCATAGAGACAATCTTAGGAATCTATTTAATCATAACACCATCACATGAGCCTAGTTCAAAAAAATAATCCCATTCTCCTAAGAATAATAATAAATGTCATTTATTCTACTTTATAGCATTACCACACTAAATATGGATTTTTCCACCTTGGAGTACTTAAAATTCATTCTTATATGAATTTTATTAAATCACACATAATATGTGTAGTAATGTGGCACCATCTTCTTGGGTTTGAAGAGTTAACCAACTTTAAATAGCTTGAACCGTAATATTCATAGGTTCCCCTTCACAGTAGGAACCATTACCAATGATAACCATCCTCATGAAAAGTTATTCTATCATAGTTCAATTGTAGAAAGGGAAATCCCATCATGGTATGATGAATTAAAAACATTTACCATTACTGTCTGATTTTATTTTTAAATTGACTTTCCATTACATGATGTATCTCTATCATGGAATGGTATCTAGAAAAACAATGATACAATTACATTATCTATAGAAATTTAATCATATGGGAGATTCCTTGTGGAATAGAATAATATATTACAGTGTGGCATCTATCTTGAAGACAGAACAACATCCAGTTTCTTTTAAAAATCCATTTTTTGAGTTATTGATCTTTTTTTCGAATTATCATCACACCAAAATTCTCAAAAAAAGAACTAAAATATGAAAATTTATTTTTTTCTTATAATATCCTATATTGGGTTTGTTGGAAAACCCTTTAACATTGGTTTAATAAAACAATCATTAAAAATTTTTATAACTAACTAATAAAACAATCTAAAATATATTTCCTTTTCATATTGAAGAAATTATTTAAGAATCATTAACTATAAGTCAACATGAGTCAATCACTTCATGAGAAATAATATTTATATTACATGAACAAACATTATTGATATTCCTTATCTTCAACACTTCTCAACCAAACTTCTCCACCCAAATAAATAGTTAAGTATTATTCATAATTCCAAAAAAAAATTATCTTATTGTTCCCCCATTGTTAGTAAGATATAAAAATTATATCCATAAATAACTTTTAAGGAGAAATTTTCTAAATCATGTCACTGAAAAATTCTCCCCCTTTTTCAATGAACCTAGAGAAAATTTATTTGAATGTTCATAAGAGAGGATTAAAAATCCCAACAAGAAATTATATAGAATCCATATAACTTGTCATAAATAGAAAGTTCCAAAGGGATTTGGGGTGCCTTCTGTAATATAGGTAGTTTTATAGAGATGGTTATACTCCAAGAGCAGTCAATGGCTCTTAAAATCATCCAAGGTTAGTTCCATTATCAATATGTATGAAACCTTGTTTTTTATTAACATATACTCTAAATTGATGATCCATTGTTAAACCTTATATTTTATGAAATTATATACTATCTAAATATATTTTATCCATGAATGATATGTAGTATTTTAACTAAAATCTATATAACATTACATATCACAATTGATTCAAATAGGAGAGTTCACATTAACTCTAACACACTCTTTAAATAGTTAAATATTGATGTTCTTAAAATTTAAAAAATAAATACATAAACCTCCCTGATATAACACACAACCTGATGTAAAATTACAATCATCTATAGTAATTTCCCACTATGAATCTATAAAAACCAATAATTATTTCCATGATGTTTCCTAATAAAATAGACCAAAATCCACCATGCTCTTGATATAAAAAATAACATTATTCATTACTTGAATGTTGTTTTACTTATTATTAAATTAGTACCATATATCTTGACAAATGAGAAAACAAAATTTTGAGTTATTTTATTGTTAGGTATAATAGGATTTAAATTATATTACTACATTTTATCAGATCGGCCTTTTTTACACCATTATATCTTGATATATTTTTTTGGGTATCAATCAGTGTTCTCATAACCTTGTAATCCTATATTTTAAACTGATTAATTATTTAATTGGAGTATTTTTATTGATAATTAAACATGGAATGAATTCTTTGATTCACTTATAAACAGTTCAAAATTATTAACTCAACAATCAAGGATATCTCAAACTCATGACTCGTGAATTTTTCAAATAACTTCTATTGTGAAATGGTCCATCATCTGAAATTTAGGTCATATACATAAATGATCACCAAAATACTTTAATAAATCTTATTATTTTTTTAGAGATTTTGATAAAATCCTCTCCACTATAATATAATCTTTCATAAGTGTTGTTCAAGCCCATAATATCGTTCTTTGGGTACTTCGTTCAACCTTTACAATGACATATTCAATTGGAATACTTTTCTCCCAAATTTATCTATATGAAAAAATTATTGTTTCTCTATATACAATTCTTATTCATGAGATATATTAATAAGTGATTATTCAATTTCCATTTGGAACACCTTGAATATTCCTTTCACTTTCATCATTAAGAATTGTCAAATATTTTAAAATGTTACAAGATAAAATGTATCATAGACATTGATATATTTTATTTTAAAATATACTTTCTAAAATATCTATTATTTGTTCTAAATCAGTTTTCTATCATCATTGAGTTTGTTAGAGAATACCAGCTTAATTCTTATGATATTTTTGTCTTTCATCCTTGTAAAAAATTTACATATTTGGTTCTTCTCAAATTCTTTGAGCCTGGAATGCATTCATTTGACCTAAATAAAATATTTATCGTCATCTTAAATGTTATTTGGATATAAAAAGGATTAGAATGATGTTTTTTATAGAAGATTCGTCCTTTTAGGTTTTTTTCAGAGCTAACCGACCACTAAAGTTGTTCTATTCATTGATTTCAAACTTCTTTAATGATCTTATTACAATTGATGAACATGAATCTTTGTATTCATCTTTAGTTTTTTAAAATCCCCATAAAATCTATGTTCTCATCAAAATATTCTCACATTAGCATCACAGTAATATATAATTATATTTTTTTTAATTTGAAAAATGCTTAATGAATTTAGAATTATATTTTTTTCAACAATAGTAAAATCATGACATTCAATGATTTTTCTAACCATTTATTTGTGACACTTATTTTCATTGATTTTTTATGAGTTTCCAAGAAAAATACAATAATCCCCATGAGCTTCAAACATGTTATTAATCTCCTTATTGATACTAAATCTTTTAATTCTGAAAATTTTAAAGTATTTCAATGTTGGATTCTCCCTATACAATGTCTCATGGGGGTATTCACGTCTCAAAATAGAAAAATGACCTATTAGAGATATATACTAATGTTAGTACCACCACCTTCCAAAATTTCGTTAATTTAACTTTCTCAATGAGAATATTTTTGACAATGTTGTTAATAATATCTTTCCTCCTCCCAATGACATATTTGTTTGAGGAATATTCACCTCCAAGAACTGGATCCCTATCCTATGCTTTTCAATATATTTATACACATTATTTTCCATAAATTGATTGTCATTATTACTCCTTAATTTCAAAATTTTTTATCTGAAAAAGCTTATTTTTCAATTTTTTATAATGTGTAATACACTTAAACACATAATATTTGAGATGTATTATCATTATCCATACCATACGACTATAATCATTAGTGAATAGCACAATGAACTTTTTTCGTTCACAGATTTATGTGGTACGAGACCACACACATCAATATCCACTAATGCAATCAAATTCATTGAACTTATGTCATTTATTTTATAATTGATCCAAATAATCTTTCACATTATATAGGTATCACATGTGTTACTGTGATCATGTGAGATTTTATGGATATCACAAGATCTTTCACCATTCCCCAAATATTCTAATAAATTTGGTCTCGAGTGTCCAAGTATTTTGTGCCACAGCATGTTCGCTTCTTCTTTGTTTAGAAAACACATGCCATCTTCTACACCAAATAAGTACATATAACCCTTTGTGTTATTTAAATACAAAACAATTGTACCGTATCTTATTTTTATAATGAATGTCTTCATTTTGAAATTGAACGTGTTTTTGAGTAACACAATGGACAAACATCTATAAAATTTTGGCCAACCCCTTCAACCAAATTTTCATCTATAAACTCTAAATCATTAATTCTGATTTTAAATTTTATAAATAAAATAATTTATATAACTTATTAATTTATAAAATTAATGAAACCATATTTTTTATACCATGAAAATATCTTTGTTTCCCAAAATATTAGATACACATCCACTGTCCAAGATCCATAATTTGGCTTGATATGTTACTCTCAAATCAATTTCTTATTCATTTTTATTATCATCTTTTTCTTTCTTGAACTATCCCTGCTACTTCATTTCCATTGGTGGTGAATAATATTTTTTCACCTCAAACCCCACTGGATCAACCTCATTCCCCAATAATAGAAATTGATTATGAGTTTTCATCCCACTTTATGACTCTTATAGTTATAGAGATCTTCTTTTTTGGGACTCCTGTAGCATATCAATTTGTATATATGATAAGAAATTTACATATTTCCATTAGTAACTTCACACACAAAACAAAAAACAGTTAACAACATACAAAGTGTATAAATTAAATAATATCTATTTTTTTCTATTATGAATTTAATTTTTTTTCTATAGAAGATATATATTATGTGTTCCCCATCATTCTATAATAATTACTGTAGAATAATGTTTTATTAGTCTGTGTATTCACTACTGAACCTATATCTTTTGGGGTCTTTTTTAAATCACCCAAATAGACCTTCTTCTATGTAGTAAGTGACAATATCCTTTATCAATAATCATTACCTTTTATTTTGGTCATTATCCTAAACATTTTTTTCCTTTATATATGAAATTATTAATTTGAGGGAAATTTGATAGTTTTATCATTAAATTCCCATGTTCCTCTTTAACCTCTTCAATATATATTACACTCCAACATCTCAATTTCATGATGGAATTTATAAGAATATATTAATATATACAATTTCTTTGAATATTCATGAATTCACGTTCAATTTACATAGTCATTTTAACAGAATATTTCATAGAATTTTGAAAATAGTTAATAATCTAGGAATTCTCTTAAATTTTTAGTTTATACTCAATTTAATACTCTAGTTTTTCTTGATTTACATTTTTTAATCATTAAATCTCCATATTCAACTTACATTTCTATTTTTTATTATTATTTTATATATAGTTATGAATCATGAATGATTTTATTGTCTTTATTTTTCCCTACAAACATAAATTTATTCAAGAGTGGAATTTAATTCATCATTGAGATAAACTATTCTGAAACATTTTGCACTTTCATCATCACTTTATTTTAGTTTTGGATTTATTATGATATACATAATAACATCTTCATTGTTTCTTTTATGTCCTCAATTTCATCTACTTCAGTTCCATATGAGCTAGAATCTTCTTATCAAAGTTCTCCTTTATGAATAATTTCAATGGGAAATTTTCCTTAAATTCACAAAAATTGATTATCTATTCATAGTTACGTTATCATCATCGCCATATTGGAATTTATTAGGATAAACTTAATCAATATGTTTAATATTCCCACACTAGATGAATGTTATTAAAATCATTCCTTTTAAATTTTCTTTTCTACTTTTGATATTTGATTAAAGGGAAAACATCTCCACAACAATTACTTGTCTTAACAATAATTCTCAAATGTGATTTTATTCATTTTCATAAATTCTAATTTCTTATAATTATCTATATACATTTATTCATTTTCATTGTTCCTCATCTCATATTTAATTAGTGTCCTTTTAATACTTTCTCGTATCACTTCATTTGTATCTTTGTCTTTAAGCACCAAGACCATGCCCTTGAAAAGGAGTGATAATATCCAATACTCTTATTCATGATTATAATATCATTAAGGGTTTCTTTGAGTCCTTTCAGGTCCTATATGGTAATTTCACTCAATATAAGTATTCATTAATGGATTCATTCAAATGAATCCTTAAGACCTCATACTTGTTCCATAAAACATGAAATTTTAGTTTCATATACCTTAGAAAGACATTTAAAGATGTTATGAAGTTTTCCCCACATAGTGTGTGATTATTTTTATATAATCCCTACTATATATATTTTTATGGGATAACAACCTCAAAAAACATTAACTCCTTTGGTTTTATAATCATGCTACCTTCAATTTTTATTTTTTTTATTTTTTTATACATGCTAGCTGATATACCATGTATGGTATTCAGGTTGAAATCCATTTCCCAAAGATAAAAAAATAGTGTTTCTTCTAATTCTTCCATAATTGGAAATTTCTTCCATGAAATATATTAATCCCTTTGTGGTTAGTGATTGTTTTCATATATTTAAATATAGGAATCTCCACCAAAAACCATTGGCTTGAATACCACTTATCAATCCAAAGAATGGTAAATATCTTGATATATGGGTGAATCAGGAAAAGTTGATTTCTTCAAATGATTCTCTCCAATTATCTTTTTCAGCCTTAGTTGGAACATTTATTTCCCTCATAATAAATATTTTGTCGATATAAAAGTGAAGAGGGACACAAGAAATTTTTATTAGGTTCACCCAAACTGTGTTCATCAAATGAGAATACAATGAAGTTGTGCCAATTTACTATAATCACTAAGAATGATACTTATTTCTAATAGATGAGAATATTCATGATAATCACAAAGGATTAAACCCACACAATCTGGAGAACTCACCACTCTCAATCACCCAAAAATTTCATTGATCATCAAAGAGAAACCATATCTATCATTTAGAAATGAGAATGACATTTCACTCTTAATGGTGTATAAATGAGATACACTGTAATCCACATAATGATCTATACAATCCTATAGCTAGAAGGACTCTTGGATAACCCCTAAATTTTCTCTATATCTTTCTAAAACAATTCTATAATTCAACTACCTTGATCCATGATCCAACTTATTTTTTTTTGGAATTATATAAATTAATTCATTAAATAACCTATAGGAATCCCCTATCAGGGAACATTAATTCAAATTAATTAATGTGGGAAAAAATTCAATTACACCATGAAATATGAGGAAAATTGCACCCTGAAAAGATCCGATAAGATTCCAAAAATAAAGGATATTTAAATGTGGAAATATTTTAAATCTTTATCTTTGGGAATTGAGAATTAACATCATAATGTGATACTCATTACACTTTAAAACTTCTAATTTAACCTAATTTCTCCTCATTTATGTCAATGTAATAACACTATCTTTTATGGTGTACCATAGTGAACATCTAAAATTTCATAGCTCACACCCCGTACAAAACGACATGGAATTTTTTTAAAGATTATACATTGAATATCTCACCATAGAATAAGTTATTTTGAGACCGTGAAATCGGACAGCGCATGATTTTGAGGCCATGAGTGCCTGAAATGATCCATCGACGTTTTGTTAATCATTAAATAGCAGGCATAAGTAGTTTTCCTGAAAAAACATAATAATTCTTAAACGGTTCCCCTGATCATAAATATGAGGGCACATTAGCGCTAAAGATGGCGGGTTTACCCTAGGTGAAACTTAAGTTTAGTCGGCGTGGGCCTCCTGTGAGAAAACCCGAAAATGGAATAATTGAAAATACAATAATTAAATTAAATTATATTAATTTTCAAATACTTATTACTCACGAACGGTAAATCATATTAAAATCTGATACCAATACTGAACTCATGATAGTATGCTCTCCTTAGGAAGATACTAAGATTGGCCAGCGTGGGCCACCAGTGAAAGTGAGTTTTTCGCCGTAAATAAAACAATTGAGTGAAAATAATTTTATTGTAAAATCCATAACTTCTAAATGGTAACTCGTATTGGAAATCCAAGAGTACCATTGGGCTCGTTGGGGCATGTTTCACTTAGGGAAATCCTAACCTTGACTAGTGCGCGTTAAGGGTGACTGTTAATAATTTACTGAACTTTTTTGGGGTACGTTCAGTAAACACGCGAGCAACATTTTCTAACATTTGAACCATTGATCGGATTAAAAATCTAAGGGAACCATTTAATCTATAGTGATACGATTCTCTTAAGGGAGGCTTCACTTCGACTATTATAGGTCTGGAGAAAAGGATAATTTTTGGAACTTTTTAATAGAATAAATAAAATAACATTATTATTTTATTTTTATTCTATTCCTCCAAAGGAAAAGTGGTAAGGTGGGACCAGCGACGTATCAAGCCAATAAATGGCTTGACCCTCCAATCGAAGTAATATAAATGTTGGGGGAAATTAAGAAGCTTCCTAATTAATGAGCCACCATTAAATTCCAACGTCGTTACTTACCCTCCACTCTCCTATATATATATATGGAGATTTGGGGCAGTGTTTCCCTCTGTAATTGGGGATGATCTCATTAATTTAAGATTCAAACATTCCAAATGGTTTCTAACGGGTTTCTTCATAGAACCGGAAACATCCAATGATTCCATATCCATTTGAACCTACAGTCCAAAGGTAGGTGCTCATTAGTTGTGGACTGATGAGGCTTAGGAATTTTCATTGGTTGAGAGGATGGGAGGTCAGACTCATTACACCTTTTGAGGGAAATTATTGTCCACTCTGGGACTCTCTTTATAGATTTAAGTTATGTTCGTGAATCCTTATTACATTACCAAGTATAAAATGAGTTTTCCTTTAGATTTGACAATCAATGATTGATATATAGGAAATTTAAGGAATATTTTATATGTATTCGATGTTATTAATTGATAGAGAATCATCTGTATTTGTTAGATATTCTTAGTCAATGGTATCCTTTGATACATAAAAGTCACTTGGTCATTATGATAACCATGCTGGTTTTAAAGCCACTCAGTGAGGCACTTGATGTTTATTGTCATTCAGAAGGACATGGATTATTTCAAAGTTGGGATCGTACCCACAGATGGGCTACCTATGTATCCTTTGTTTAGGAAAAGTAATCAGAACCCAAGTAGTTCGAGTAAGGTAATATTATGTTTATGGTTGATGGCTCAAAGAAAGATGTCATAATTACTTTTACACTCTATGCTCATGTGAGTCATGCTCGGTGTGGGAAACAAGAGGTATTGGTAAAACCAGACAATTGTGCCATGAAAGATGCAATCATAAGAAACGATGTGGGGATTATGTATATATGACTTCCCCAATAGTTGATGATTAGGATTTACTTCAGGGAAGAAATCCCGGAACATTGTTCATAAAGGTATATGTACTTTATGGAGATTTGGATACTCTAATTTGGGGATTACTCCTAAAAAAGATTTCCAAATTAGGAGGGGAGTTATGTTTTTTTTACTCCTGAGAAGGAAGCCCGGATCAAAAGGAAATTAAGACTGGTTAAGAGAAAATTAAGGGACTCGAGGCTTAATCCTAAGGAGGATGCCCAAATTTGAAAATGGGGATTATTCCTAAAAAGGAGGCCCAGGTTAATGAGGACTTGGGACATACTCTTGAAAAGGAGGCCCAAATTTGAGAATTATGACTGGGGCTTATTCCTGAAAATGAGGCCCATGTTAAGAGATTCTCTCATCTTAAAGGATGAGGTTCAATGAATGAAATATCAATATTTGGTGACATAATGATGTGTAAATCACTAGGTTTTGAGAAATATTCCACGGAGTTCCTTTCAGATAAGGAAGTCAAATCAAGAAATCATGCCATAAATGGCTTTGAAGAGTGTCTTGAAGACTGAATCTTGAATAAGAGAGGTGTAATGGCATAAGAGGGGTGAAATGGAAAAGATGGGCACCCAAAAAGGCAGGGGCGCGCAAGTCCTGGCAGGTGCGCAGGTACTGCGTGGGCGCGAAAGTCCTGGTCAAGCAGATATACCTGCACGACAATGGGTACATGCACGATTGTTAACCAGTAGGGTAACACGTGGGCGATCTTTGACCAAAGCCTTTATAATTATCCTGAGGTACTTGCAGAAGAGAGGCGCGCAAGTTTTGGTGAATAAGTAGGGTGGCATACAAGTATGTTAATTTCCCTTAAGGGTAAAACACCATAGGCGCGCAAGTGTTAGTGAATTATAACACTTAGACCTTACTCCTCTTGTTTAGACCTTCCATTCTAGGTAAAAAATTACCTTAGAAGTGTTCATATGACCTGAAGAAGAGATGTGGGAATTCAGAGCTCTATATCTGAATTCTGAAAAAATTCATCCCCCAAATGGGGGGCCCACAGGGTCTACTTATATGCTGGAAAAGACCTTGGACAGTTATCACTTATGGTGCGCAATTCACTTGCACGACCATTAGGCGGCGTGCAAGTATACTTGCACAACAATGAGGGAACTTGCGCAACCCTTGTGCATTTAAATCCTTGTTCGTGCCTTTGTCGATTTTTGAGGTTTTCTTCAAAGGAAGAATCAATTTGTGCTAAGTCATTTTCCTTTCCATTCATTTAGACAATGTGACGAAAAGGATCATCAGAAAAAGTCCCCCCTCAGAGTTTGATCCAAAATAATAAGGATGTGACTCTGAGGAAAAGAAGAAAACCAAAGGGAAAGAGGCGCGTAGGGCGCGTCGCACAGGCATCATCGCGCAGGTGCGAGTCGCGCAGGGCTGGAGCGTGCTGGCTGTAGGCGCGCAGGTGGGTAGCCTGGCCTATAAATATGCGATCATTTTCTCATGCATAGCACCTGGATTCCGGATTTTCGAGCTCTCGCCACACAAGTTTCTCATTTTCCATTGTTTTTTTGTTGTCGCGCTGTTGTCAAGGTAATAGGACTTTCTTAGTGATACTTGCGTGCCAAAAACTTGCGCGGAACATTAACACTTGCGCGACACATCCATACTTGTGTGCCAAGTTTAGACTTTTGCACCTTTATGCCTTTTCCATTTTTCTGAAATTCCTTCACAAATTTTATGAAAAATAAACTTACTTAAGAGTTAATTTATTCAACTTTTGTGCAGAATCAATGGATCTTAGAACCAGAATAGCTGATGAACTTGAAAGAAAACATCTTGATGATATGATGGATATCATTGGACATGATTATTATACCATCAAAAGTATAACTCTTCTAGATTTGGCTAAGTATCTGAAGAAGTATCATCGCGACTTCCCCCAAAGAATTTATTTGTCTTTGTATGGCTATGGTCATCTGCAAGAAGTTACTATTCTAGAAGCAAAGAACTATCTCCCATTTTCGTGGTTTCATAATTATACCAACTTTGCTTCAGCAAATTTCTCATGTGGAGAAGGATTTATAAATGCTGGAATGGTGGAGAAAGCTCACATGATGCATCATAGCCCTTGTATTCCAGATTTAAAACCTCATACACCTGAGCTGCAACCACATGGTCATCTTTCAATATTCCAAAATGCTCAGATGGATCAATCCAAAGGCTAGAAGAAAAGTTGGGACTTCCATTCTAGGGGAGGTGTGAAGCTCACTTGGATGTGGGCATACTGGGTGCAACAAACCTGTCTAGATTTTGTCTAGGCTCTGAAAGGAGTTGCGATATACGAAGCTGTTTGGGTTGGTAAAACATATGTTTATAGACATGATAACTTCGTGTCAGAGATACTCAGCCACTGGAGCCCAGAAACTAATTCTGACCATCTGACTCATGAATAAGTAGGCATCAGTCTATGGGATATCCACAATATCTCAGGGGCTCCAATTTTCGGCGACATGCAAAATGAATTCATTCCGTCCAAGGTGACTTGGAATGATTCAGAGAAGACTCCTGCTTTAGCTCGGGAATTATTTAAAATCTTCCACAGGATCAAGAGTTCAGAGACCTCGTTAACTCTTTCTAGAAAGAATATTCATCCGGAGGAGTGGATGAATATATTTCTTATTAAGAAGAAAGAGAAGGATCCAAAGGAGAAGGATCTGAAGGAGAAAGGATCCATGAAAAAGAAATCCAAGGATAAGAGGCCCAAACGTCCTACCACTTGCCCAAAACCTGAGAAGAGGGGTGCTCCTGGAAAATTATGGCCAACTCTAGAAGCAGGAGAGTTCGAGAAGTGGGGATATGAGGCGAATCAAAGGATCCCAAAGAAGACTCATCTGGTGGGCTTATTGGCTTTATGGCTCAGTGTTTATCTCTTTCCAGTCAGGGATTCGAAGGGAGGTGTCAGGCCAGGGACCTTCGTCATTGTGGAAAAGCTGGCTGAGGGAAAAATGGTTGGGTTGGCTACCCCCATTTTATCAAAGATTCACCAAAGTTTACTTCATGTCTTTATGGGTAAATCTCCTTTAAGAATAGTGGGACCATTCCAAATTTTATGGGGATGGATCGCCACACACTTCAGGACATACAATGTACAGAATGGATTACAAATTCAGGGAAGTTCTTTCAGGCCGTCACTGCAAGCATTCTCTAGATTTTCTCCATTAGATGTTAATGCCTATGAAATGAAAGTGAGGTAGATCATTTTTAAGGAATTAAACTTCTTTAGCTATGGAAATCCGCCAACCGGGCAGTTTGTTGATGATGGAACAACCCATTTGGATTTGAGGGCATACATTCTTGCTTGTAGAGATAGTGTGATAGTTTCCAGGATTGGCGGAGAAATTATATGAGAGGCGTATGCTCCATATATATTTTCACGTCAATTCAAGTGTCTTTAACAGATTGTTGTATCTCCCCCAGTACATGTCAGGTTAGAGCAACATCCGATGGTTTCTCGGCAAATGTGGATGCTAACGTCAAGGGAGGAGACTGGGGCGGTATTTGATAAACCAGTTGAAAAAGTGTCACATAACTTGACTACATATTATGTCGAGCACTGGATAGCATCATACCCAAAAGGGGTGCTGAATCACCCAGTTTATTAGGGGGGGGGGGAAGGAAGAGGACTGTAGAGAAAGAAACCCTTCCTCATGAAGGTGATGCTTCCCCACCTGAAGCTGATTTTCCAGATTCCTCCTCTAGGACTGATTCACCGGATTCCCATGATGGGGATGATGAGGCACAACAAATGGAAAAGCAGCCTCTATCCCGATATAATCCTCTGGTTAGAATCAAGATACATACTCCATCAACTCCTAGTGAGTTACTTCATTGTGGTAATTTAATCATTACAACTTTATAAATAAATAAGTATTATTTTATTATTCATTATCTACAGTTGCAGGAGCCAGAAATAAACTGAAATCAAAGATTATAGGACCTTCTTCGCAGCCTTCGTATCTAAGACCAGAGGTTGTCCAGTTATGGAAGATTTTATACTGTGGTACTGAGACTGCCCGACTGGATTTTTGTGAGGGCCTACAACATCATGGAATAGGTAATCTTCTAGCTTCTAAAGATATCCAATACGAGGATAACCCCAATGAAGTGTGGGATTACATCAGAGAGCTGGAAATGCTCATATATGCCACTGATGAGTCTGTTCCTGTCACCAAGCAGGTGAAGGAAATGGTTGATCGTGGCGCGGCTGAGGGAGCTGGTGGTTCTGGAGATGAGGAGTGGCATGATTATGTGGCTCCTGAAGATGTAAGTTTTCTCTCTTTATTTGATTTTAAAATTGATTCCAGTCGAAGATTTGTTACTTAAGGAAGTTATTTTATTAATCTTGCAGCTTGCAAATAAAGGAACTGAGGTCCCTTCGCCACAGTATAGTCCTGGTGGTACTGCCATCGGGGATGCTGCTGAATGTCCTCGCGAACCAGGCAAGATATCTCCAGGCCAACAGGCCATGGATGAGGAGTTGCACATGGATTTCCCCTCTCCCATCCAGGTACCTATAATGGAGACTGTTGATACTCCCAACGAACCAAAGAAGCAAAGGAAACGAAGGAGGAAGTCCATAGCTAAACGCTTCATTATCAGGGGTAAGTCCTTCGGGTAATCATGAGTCTATACCCATGAAAAGGTTGCTCATATTTCTGGGGATTGAAGGGGATTATTCAATTTCCCCCCTGAGGGAAAGGAATGATCCTACTTCAAGGACTACAGAGGGTGCTGTGGAATAATCACAAATTCAAGCTAACTTGGCTGCTCCCGGAGAAGAGCCAGCATCAGTTCCCAGTATCCCTCCTACTGCTGTTGAAAGAAAAGAAGAACATGTTTCTGGTAAGTTAACAATGCTTCATAAAAAAGTTAAACGAAACAATGATTGACTTCCATTATAAGATACTTCAGGTTCAACTCCTGCATTAGATCTTCTGGTGGCTATAGTAACTGATGCTGTGATTTTATCTGAAGATTTTGTCTGGGGTCAGGGGACGCAGGACGTAAGTCGTCCAGAAGACACATCAAATGCTCCCACTGGTGAGACTAACCAGGATTCTGAAATATAATTGGATGAATGATGAATTGTGGCATGTCTTTCGAATAATTTTATGATCATGCTATGTTATCATATGATTTAGAAGACCTTAGGTGTGAGTGTTATCCTTCACCCAGTAAATTTTCTAATAATTTACACTTATAATCATGACTAAAAATAACATGTATTTCCATCCATAGAAGCTGCTAAACTGCCAATGCATAAAGAGGGTGCAGACATTGATGTCAACCCTACCATTGCAGAAACATTATCCAAAGTAGAGATAAACCCAGTCAACCCTCCTAAGACCCATCTTGAAGATTATGTTGAGACTAGGAAATATGGGGAGGAGTCTTCCCATATTGCTGATCTACCACCAGGTAAGGGATAACAATATTTGTGATTGTATTTAATTTTCAAGACAATTGATTCTTTTGTTATCCTTTGAAACTAACCAAATAATTAAATTAATTATGCAGGGCCACCAACACCAGTGGCTAGATCTAGAGGTAAGGCCTCAGCCTCTGCCCTAATGGGAATTGAAAGCGAAGAAGCACAGGTCAGGGAGGGAAGGAGCAGAACAGGGAACTTCCTTAAGTGCATTAATACCAGATTACATGCCCCCCTATGATGATGATGTTGAATCAGACCCAGAGGTGATTAAGGAGCTCAGCTTTTCACGACGCAAGGCATGGAACAACATATGGAAAATCATATTTGAGGTGCCTTTAGAAGAGCAATAATCGAAGATCCCTCGATTTTCGTCGCAGTTTTTCATGCTAGGACTTGGCGGTTTTGGATACCAAGAGATCCATACCGCTGTGAATCAAGTAATCTTCAAGAGGGAGTAGAAGAAAAAGTGTCGCGTAGATCTGAACAGGGTGAAACTATCAGTCAACATCGGCGAATTTGAGGCTGCGTTATCCCTAGATGAGTCTGACTATGCTGCCAAGATGAAGGAGCTGAAGCATAAGATCAAAGAAAAAGTCATCCAGAAGATGCACCTTCAGCAACAGTTATATACTGTTACTGTGGAACTTGACCAACTCAATAATTCACTAGAGGGAGTTCAAACAAATGGTTTGAAAACCATTGCGGATTCCAAGAAAGCACTCCATAAATCTGAAAAGAGTGAAGTTGGTCGGGTGAATGTGCTTCAAGTGGCTGCTGATGAAGCTCAGGATACGGTTCATCAAGTGAAGACATATGTCGACAGCCTTTTGTAATTTCCGGAAAAAAGAGAAGATACTCCAATTTGTGGATGTCCTTCTAATTCTTGTGCATTAATGGAGAGAATGCTTTCATCTTCAATCACGTGTGCACGTATTTTCCTGCTACCTGCTTTAAATTTTACCTAAGCCAATGGGCCTAGTAAGCATAGTTTGATTTTTACTAGGATTATTATAAATAACCCTTCAAACTTTGAATCTTTTAATTGCTCAATATTACCTAAATCATAAAAAATATATGTTTAGTGAGTTGGAACTTGACATTTATTTAGATGTCCTTTTTCTTGTGTGGGCAGTTTAAAGTCATGCACGTCGGACATAAAGAGGCTAATGTTTAAGGTCGAAATAGCTTTGACTGAATGAATTATAATTGACTCAATTCCTTGACAATTCATCTGAAAATATATTGCCATACTCATGTATGAGGGAAAATATGTAAAATATGAATTAATAATATTTGAATCTGATGAATGATATGAAAAAGAGCTAAAAAGGCATTAGAAGAAGTATTTCCCAAGAATGAAGTTACCATTATTTAAAAAACCCATTAGGGGGTTGAATTATGCAGGGCCACCTAAGGGAATTGGCTGCATAGTCAAATAAATAACATCTTTTGGCTGACAGGTCCGTTATGTAGACTACTTATACAAGGCCACCTAAGGGCACATGCTGCATAGTCAGGCAAAATAACTCTCAGAAATTTACTTTCCTAGTGCTAGAAAGCCAGTGAAAGTTTATGGAGATTCAAAATTTCCAAAGTATAGAGATTTCTGTATGGAAAGAGGTACTTGAATATGGAGAAGATATTTCGAAACAAGATTATCGAAGAACTGGATGGATATCACTCCTACAAAGGTCAGACCCAAACGTAGGGAGGCATAATATAAACCATAGACTTGAATACTTTCATATCATTAAAAAGGATATGGGACAAATATGTTAAGGATGGATATTTTTGTGGATCCCTACATATTGTCATTTAAGACAAATAAGGACAAAAGAGGCTTTCTTCCCAATAATGAAGTTACTAGTATCCAAAAAACCCGTTAGGGGGTTGAATTATGCAGGGCCACCTAAGGGAATTGGTTGCATAGTCAAATAATAGTATCTTTGGGCTGACAAATCTATTGTGGAGATTGTTTATGCAAGGCCACCTAAGGACATGTACTGCATAGTCAGGAAAAATAACTCTCATAAATTTGACAGTTTTGTGACTAGAAGTCAAGAAAAGGGTTATGAAGATCTGAAAATATTTAAGGTTAGTATTATTACACATAAATATGGGTATTTTCCAATGTATACAGAGATACACTAATCAATACTGACCATAATCATGTTGTGGCTGGGTCCTGAATGGAAATGTTGGACTTCACTATGTATCCCATAAGGATGGGAATCAAGCCATACATAGTTCTTGAACTAGAGTTTAACTTCGTGTGGGACAAAAGGATTGGAGATCTAAGTTTAGGGTCATAGATCTTGGACCATTGTAAGAAATACACAGTGTGTGCTTTCATGGGTACTTTTCAGTAAAGGGTCTAAAAGTGGAATTTGGGGTTAGGCCCAAAAAGTCTTGGGGCTGGATTCGAGGGACACTCGAACGTTCCTATGTATCCCATATGGATGGGAATCAAGCCCACGTAGTTATAGAACTACCCTCTCTACAAATTTGGTTTGTACATGTGAAGGGTGAAAGGGGACCTTAGTGCAATGATGGTTTGATCCAAGATAAAAGATTCGGGCGTTGATCTGTATGAACATAGTATTTGAAATGAATCCTGATTGAAAATCAATGTAAATAATGATTCCCTCTCAGGTGAGGGTATCAAAGAATATTTTAGTTTATTGTCATACGGGACAAAAGTATTGTATAGTTTAACGTCGTATAGCAAGGACGAAAGTGATCCAATGTAAAGATATTGATTCTAGAGGCGGTTTCAAGAATAAACATCATATGAGATGGAGGTGAACCGATGTGAAGAGATTAATTTTGGGCTTGAACCTTGGGAGGTTGCCTACATACCCAGCCTAGAAGGCAAGGATCAAAGTCCGCATAGTTCAATTAAAGAATGAATTAGTGATCAAGTTGTTCTTGGGGACAATGACCTAAAAATGATGTTGTTGGGAATTACACATGGTTAGTAGCCCATAGAGAGTGTTATGGTTGAAGTTTTCTCTAAGCTCACGTGATTCATACTCGGTGTGAGAAACAAGAGGTAGCAACAACCTTAATGATGCACAGTTTAATATCACGAAGGACATATGAAGGGACTATGCAGTTTAAAGTCTTGCAGTTAGGACTATTGGTCCTGCACAGTTTAGTGTTATGTAGGACATATTAAAAGAATTTCTGTATAGTTTAGCGTCATGTAGTTAGGATGATGGGGACAATACACTTTAATGTCATGTTGGACAAAAAGAGGAATGTGCAGTTTAATGTCATACATTGAGGAAAAAAGAGTACACCATTTAATTTCATGTTGGACATATTAGGGACTTGTTCACAGTTTAACATCATGTTTGAACAAAAAAGGGATGATACAGTTTAGCGTCATCTTAGACATAAGTGTGAATAGTTTAAGGTCTTATGCATGGACCGTTGGTTATGCATAATAACGTCTTGTTGGATGTAAGAGACTTCTGTACAGTTTAGCGTCTTGTATTTAGGACGTCATAGTTTAACGTCGTGTGGGACGGAAGTGAGAATAGTTTAAGGTCATATGCATGGACCGTTGGTTATGAAGTTTAACATCTTGCTGGACATGATGAGCAGTTTTAATGTCATGAAGGACTGTGGTGCAGTTTAAGGTCATACCAGACCGATGATGATATATTTTGTGTTTATACAAAATACTTCTTCAAAAATCTGGCATTGGTTAGAGTAGTTATGAGTTATCCATCCATCGAGATTAATGAATAAGCTCCATTGGAGTAGACCCTATGTATTGAGTAAGGTCTTTCCCATTTTGGCTCAAGCTTGGGAGGCTTCTTTCCTGGTATCATTGGAGTTATGAGAACTAATTCCAATTCTACTTGAGTGAATGAACGAAGATGACCTTTTTTGTTGAAAGCTCATGCTATTCGATTTTGATAGACTTCCAAGTGGTGCAAAGTTCACAATCTTTTCTCATCTAACCGTTCCAATTCATTCAATCGCTTTTGATATTGTTCATCTATAGATGACTGATCAAAAATAGCTACTCTGAGAGAGGGTAGTTGAACTTCAATGGGAAAGATGGCTTCCGTTCCATATACCAGTGAATATGGAGTTGACTACGTTGCAGTGTGGGTGGTGGTCCAATAAGCCCATTAAGCATGAAAGAGTTTATTAGGCCATGAATTCTTATCTTTATCCACCAACTTTTGCAGTATATTTGAAAGAGTATTGTTTAAGGCTTCTATCTGTCCATTGTCCGCTGCATGATACCAAGATGAATGGTTGGATTTCATGTTTTATTATTGATAAAACTTCTTTACCTCAGATGAATAGAAGTCGGTGCCATCGTCCATCAATATGGTATGAGGGACACCAAATCTGGTAATGTTGTTAGACTTGATAAAGCTAACAATGCATTTAGAACTGACTTCTTTTGAGAGGTATTACCTCTGCCCATTTGGAAAAGAAGTCAGTAGTAGTAAGAATATACTTAAACCGCCTGACCATAGCTAAAGGGTAAGGTCCCACCACATCCATTCCCCATGTGGAAAATGGCCACGAGTATTTAGCTATATGAAGCAACCATGGATGTTGATGAATGAAGTTGGCATGTACTTGGCATGAATGACACTTCTTTGTGAAATCAACACAATCTTGTATCATTGAAGGCCAAAAGTATCCAAGCCTTCGAATCTGATCAGACAGTCTATGTCCAGACTGGTGGGCACCACAGACTCTTGCATGCACTTATTTTATTATAGCCATTGTCTCTTCCCCATCAATGCATCTGAAGAGAACATCATCAAAACCATTTTTGTAGAGAATTTTCTCTAAGTGATCTGGGCTATCATAAAGAGTAAAATTGACCACACGTCGCCAGATTTGTTCTTTCTCGGCTCTATCAGGTGGAAGTGTTCCATTTTGAAGGTATTCCCTAATAGGTGACATCCATCCTGTAGTATGACCATACGGTTCAGGAATGGGACTAATTTCTTTAATTTCCTCTATTATGATTTGAACATAAGGTGAAATTGCACGACAGTGGGAAATACTGATGATTGTCACGTCCTGATTTGGATCTTCCAGAGCTGTGGCTATATTAGCCAGTGCATCATCTTGAGCATTTTGTGATTTTGGGACATAAGAAAATGTCAGTTCCAAAGGGAATTCTGACATTAACTCTATAAATTAATCATACAAAGGGATTAGTTCTTCTTTTATTATGTCATAATCCCCATTAACTTCTTTGATGACCAGGTCTGAATCACCTTTCACCTTTATGTGATCCACTTGTGCTTGAAGCGCCAATTCCAATCCTACGATGAGAGATTGATATTTTGCTTCATTATTGGTACCAACTTCCCACAATAAGAAGGAATAAGGTAATACGGCCTTTTCTGGAGAAATGAGCACAATTCCTAAGCCACCTTTGTTGAATTTAGGATTTTCCATTTTCATCCCTATTGGACTTCTGGAAGAACCATCAAAATGCATTTCACATGCCTGAGGACTTTCTTGAATAGAGAATACTTCCTCATCAGGGAGTTCAATATCTGAAGATGTGTCTTCCACTGAAGGGTGTTCAGCCAGTAAATCAGCCAGAACTTGGCTCTTTATTGCCTTTTGAGACACATACTGAATGTCGAATTGCTGCAAAATAACTGCCCATCTTTCCAGATGTCCTGTAAGCATTGGACAACTAAGGATGAATTTGAGCGGGTTATTTCGAGATAACAATTGGACCTCATGATGTTTCAGGTAGTGTCTCGTCTTTTTAACTGCAAAGATTAATGCCATGCAGCACTTCTCAATACTTGAATATCGGGTTTCTGCTTCAATCATAATCTAACTAAGGTAGTAGAGGTTGTTTTCATTCCCAGCATCATTCTTCTGAGCAAGAAAGGCACCCAATGATCGCTCTAAAGCTGTCAAATAAAGGATAAGTGATCTTCCTTCAACAGATGGCATGAGTACCGGTGGAATCAAGAGGTATTTCTTGAGAATATCGAATGTTTCTTGATATTCTTCAGTCCACTGGTAAGTGATTACTTCTTCATCAATTTGGTGAAGGGTAAACGTTTGTCTTCCAAATTGGAGATGGAACGCGGAGTATAGGCTAAGTGTCCTTGAATTCCTCTTAATTATTTCAAATTTTGAGGAGTTGAAATACCAAGGATTGACCTTATCTTCTCAGGATCGACTTAAATACCACGATTGTGTACAAAAAGGCTGAGAAATTTTCCTGAGGTTACCCTAAAAGCACATTTTAAGGGGTTCATCTTCAAATTATGTTGCCGAAGTTTGCGGAATATGACTTCTAAATCAGCCAAGTGACTAGAACATTGTTTGGATTTTACCACCAAATCATCCACATAACATTCAAAAAACTTCCCTAAAAAGGGTTTGAAGATACGATGCATGGCACTCTGATATGTTGTGCCTGCATTCTTTAAGCCAAAGGGCATTACCCGGTAGCAAAACACACCCTGAGGGGCTCTGAGGGCTGTGGATTCCTCATCTTCTGGAGATATTCGAATTTGATTATATCCAGAATATCCATCCATGAAAGAAAGTGCTTCATAGCCATCTGTTGCATCAATCAGGAGTTCTGTAATCGTAACTGGAAAATCATCCTTAGGATAATGTCGATTAAGATCTCTGAAATCAATGCAAAATCTCATTTTTCCGTTCTTATTTTTCACAGGGACAATATTAGCCAACCACTTGGGATATTGAACTTCTCTGATGAATTTATCTTTGATAATCTTATCCAATTCAGCTTCAATTTTGGAAGCATAAGTTGGGTGTGTTCTTCTCGCTGCTTGCTTAAATCCTCGATGTTCTTCTGGTAAACCCAAATGATGAGTAGCAACATCAGGATCAAGCCCGGGAATTTCTGTATAGTTACAAGAAAATATATCTCTATTTTTCTTTAGAAAGGAAATATACATCTCTTGTTCTTCAATAGTCATGGCCACACTGATTAAAGTGGGGCGTGGATCTTCTTTTGTACCCAGATTTATTTCTCTGAGTTCATCCACGGTGGTAGAGATACCCTCTTCAAATGCTGGAGGAGCATCTCTGAGATCTCCCTCTTCTTCTTCTTCATGTGTTATTTCTTCCATTTCTACATCCATAATAGATGATAAAACATAATTTCCATGATCAAAAGAGATGTTAAAATTTGAACATCTTGAAGAAGAAGCTTCAATTTCGAACCCGATTGATGATGAAGGGTCTTCCATGGGTAATAAAGAGGAGATGATGGATTGATAATCGAAATCATTGTTCACCTCCGATGTTTCTATAACTTCTTCTGGCATGATTGGTGAAGTATAGTCTTGTTTGATTTCAGCAGATGAAATGAAGATATCACCATTTGGGCTTTCATCACTGCTTGGTGGGTTACCAATTTTTCCCATGTTGTCTGGCTCGATTTCCGTAATTGATATTGTGGATCTTTCTATAAGAGTATTTTGATTTGGGTCTATCTTGTCAATTTGAATGATAGGCAATACATAATCTGTACTCACATGCGCAAATGGATTTACTAGAATCTTTTCCAAACCATATGGAGCATTAACTTTGGTAATCTCCCTTGTTGTGGATTTATACTTTCCCTTCATATGATAGAATTCTGCCTCAATGTATTGAGACTCACATGTCTTGAACGGGGCCTTATCACCATACAATGTCCCAACATGACCATTGAAATAATACTTGATACATTGATGGTATGATGAAGGGATATCCACATGTTGATGTAGCCAGGGTCTTCCAAGAAAGATATTGAAGGCTGAGTCTTGATCAACAACCATGAAATCTGAACTGGATACAAGATCTCCAAACTAAGTTCTGAGTGTAAATTCACCCAGTGGTTCTTGTTCATTTTTATCATATCCTTGTAACATCATGGTAGAAGGAGATAAATCAGATTCTGTGAGGCCCAATCGGCGAAGTGTGTGAATGGGCCTGAGGTTGACTCTTGAACCATTATCAATGAATGATCTTCAGACGTCTATGCCATTGACCTTTCCAGATAAGTACAGAGGTCTAATATGTCCATTCACAACATCATCTTCATATTTATCAGTAAAATAGTTTTTCTCATGGAATTCTGCAAGAATATTCTCTATGTGATAGACTTTAGCTGCAGCAATTTCAGTTTCAAACTCCTGAAGACTTGATAAAGCCTCTATGAGTGCCTCCCGAAGATCCTTTGATATATTCAAAGCATCCAGAATTGAAAACTTGCCTGGTACATGTGCCAGGTGTTTCAATAAATCATACTTTTGATCCAGAGGTCTGTGTTTCCCAACACGATCATGTGGTTTATAAGGTGCCTTGGAAGCAGATGCTTTGGAATTTGATGTATCTTGTATCGGGATAGGAGTTGGCAATATTCCTGGTTTTGGAAGATTAGACCAATTAGATTCATTTACTTTCTGAGAGTAAAAATATGGAACCTTCAACCGGTCTTCCAGAATAACTGTGCCAGGACTGAATTTGCTATTGGTAGAAGAACTTGCTTGTTCTTGCTGAGCTCGCAAAAGGGCTCTACCACAAGTTTCTGATGCATACATAGTTATAGCAGGGGTAGAATTAGAATAGTTTCATCTGAAATATCCACGTCTTCCCCTGTATCCTAATCCTTTGTAACTTCCTCTGATTCCTCTATTTGATCTAGGGAATTCAGGCTCATCATAATCAAAACTGCAACTGGAATATGGATCTGTTAATTGAATCATATTAACAGAACTGAAAATCAACTCTTCATCCGATGAAGACTCTACCTGACTAGCCAATTTAGGTTGTACCGTTTGATGGGTTGGTTCCCGTTGCTTCTAAGTAGATGGCATGAAATCTGCTAGATTCGAAGACAACTTAGTCTTTGACACATACTCATCTTCTTCTGATTATTCATCTTTCTTGGAATTGTGCTGTTTCTTTGACGATTTTTCCTCTGATGAAGAGGGTTTTATTATGGAATTTATGGCAGAAGGCACAATTGGTTTCTTCAATTGTGTTCGCAAAATATCATGATTTCGGTTGATCGTCTTTATGACCATCCAATCATCATATTTTTTTTGCATTTTTTTTGACTTCTTGCCACTCACCTTCCTCCTCTGGAACTGTAGCAGTAACACATGCTACCTGAGTTGAAGAACCTTTCATTTTTTCTTGTCCCGAGTCGACCATCTATTGCAGGAGGTCCTTGAAGACAAAAACTCCTGTATGGGAAGCCCCAACATTTGATGAAATTGTAAATAATTGGGATGGTCTTCATCTCCTTCCTTGTTTGGCCTCTTGGGCCTTGCCAATTGAACCAGATTATTTTCCAGATCCGAAATGAAGTAGCCAAAAACTTGTTCATTTCGGAAAGAGTAAACCTTTATCTTCAACTCATCAAATTGTTTCCTTCTTTGATATCATTGATCATCTTGATGAAACAACCTTTTTTGGCGCTCAGAAGGTGGAGCCCTTCGAGGAGACAAAGGTTTTGAGGTATAAGCAGGTACAGGTGCTTGTTTAAGCATAACTGTAGTAGTCTCTACTTTACCCATTCTCCTTCCTGGAGCTGATGGAATTACATGAGATTTAGCCTTAGTATGTATAAGATAATCTTCAATCTGTTGAGTGATTAAAGTAAGGTCTCAAAACCCTCTTGTGTATTTCACAGGGATCAGTGGTGTGCGTAATTCATCACGCAGATTTTCCACACATATTGGCAACAGTTCCTCTTGAGGGAGTGTTAAGATTAGGGAATATGTTAATCCCTTCTAGCGAGAAATGAAATCTTAGACCCTTTCATTCTCCATTTTTCTACTGTTTGTAAGATCAAAAACTGTTGTCTTTGGAAAAGTTGAGCTGAATTGAAGAAGAAATCGTTGATGGAGATCTTCCCATCCAGTATTTGACCGGGATTGCAAGGTTGTGTATTAGACAAAGGCTGGTCCTTGCAAGGTTAGCATGAAGCATCTGAGTTTCACTACTTCTTGCTGCTCTGGAGTTCCCATCATTGGATCACAATAGGACACGTAATGCATCAAATGTTGTTCAGGATCGCCTGATCCTTTGAAAATAGAGAATACAGGGTTCCCAAAACTTGATGGGGGAGAGACTGAATCTACCAATTCAGAGTAATCTCTCTTTTCTAGTTGAACATGTGCACGCTTCCCTTCCATAGTCTCTAACTAAGCTGTTAATGACTCAATGGTAGTTATTAACTTTTGAGAAACATCTGGTTGAACTTGGACTGGGTCAGGTGAAATGACTGGAGTTTGAACAGTTATGGTAGTTGGTACTGCAACTAATGGAAACACTGCCAACTATTTTTGTACTTGACCCATAGGATTAGACCTGTGAGGATGTACTGATAGAGGAGGATATTCTTGACCTATCTTAGTAGCTGAAACAAATTCTCTTAGCTGACTAACTCCAGCACGTTTAGGAAGAAGACTTCCCTGAAGTAGTTCTGCATTCAACCTCCTCAATTCCTTCATCTCTTCCTCCTGTTGTGCAAACCTTTTCTCTAGTGAGAGCGATTGGCCTTCTCCAGAGGAAGGATATGTAACCTGATTCTTTCTCTTCCCCTTGTTTGATCCCTTTCGTAGAGGGGGAAGTGGGTTACTTGATGGATTACCTAGGTTTTGAGTAATCCTTTGATTTCGTTTACACACACCTTCTTCATTTGTGTTTGTGCGTACATCTTCTTGAGCAGGAACATCTTCATCTGAATCCCCTGAGTGAGTCTCATCTAGTGAATCAGAAACAATGGCATTGATGACATTGATTGATGCATAATTCATTTCATCCCTTATATCGGCATTTCAGCGATATTGTCTCCTTCCATGTCTTTGATGAGACATTGAATTTTGTTGATTCGATCCCTCAGGAACTTCTTGATAAACCGTAATTTGGATAGAATCTCTTGATAATTTGGCTCTTCATTCCTCTTAAGGCTTCTTCCCTAATTGAGAAAATAACGAATTTCGCTTAGGAGGGGATTGATGATTTGAAAAAGTCCCCAGTCCGGTGGACTGGGGCTATTCTTGTTGTTCCCGCTCAACTCCTTGAATCCTATTTGTTGATTCTGAGGGTTGGTTTAAAAGAGTCCCCAGTCTTGAAAGCTGGGGTGGCTCTTGACATTATATTTCTGAGACTTTCTTAAAATATCTCCTGATCTTGCGGACCTTGGTCCGGAAATTAGCTGGATGCATCAATCGACATCCACTTTTATCACCCGTCTCGAAAGACCGTTGGATGATTTCTGACACTTCTGTCACTTGATGATGTGATTGCTCCATACGAGAGGCCTGTTCAATATTCTTGTTTGCTGATGCAGGAGTAATTCAACAACTTGTTCTCTGTATTCTTGATTTTGAGAGGAAATATTTGAAGCCTGTTCTTGGGAAAGCATTTGATTACAAACAAAGCCAGGTATTCGTGGCCGGCCATGGGAAATAACATTACATGAGACCATTTTCGGTGGGCTTTGCTGACTGGAGAGCACTGTGAAATTCAGTGCTCCATGAACACCCCATCCTCTGACATGAATACTAGATGGGGAATTGGAAATTAACTGGAGCAACCTTCTTAGTGCGCTAAGGCATGAACACTGAAGGGCTCTCTGCTGCTTTTCAGCCTTCGGATATCGAGAGACTGATAGAGATGCCAAGTAAATTTGGCATTGAAACCCTTATATTATCTTCACATGATTTTCATATTCATCATAATATAATACTTTTTTCTCAACTGACAAAGAGTTTTCCATTTGTTGAGACGAATATCATGAATTCCATCTTCCGTCAACATCTCTGAAATGTCATACTGAGAGTCATTCAGTGGCCAAAACATGACTGGCACTTCATCTTTCATCAGTTTTTTTCTCATGTTCAGCATTTCATCTTTATCATTCAATGAATATTCTTCTACCTGATTTGACCAGAGCTGGTGCTTCCTTGCTGCTTCATCAGATTCAACAAGATTGGTAGAGAAACCACTGATCAAGCTAGAAGATGCATGACTTAAGGGGTGTTCGGAGAATGACCTACACCCCGGGCTATCTTCTGATTGAGAAAATATTTCACCTGCTAGTGATGAAGCGTCAGCCATGATTGGTTTCGCATTTGCAAATGCCTCAAGATAGGAGGGATTTCTCGGCACTACATTGTCCAATGGAGCATTTTCTGGGCAATGTGCATCACTACTGCATAGAGGACTTTTGCAGCGAAATTCATTATCATGGGGAGGACCACCATGGTGGGTTACAGCAAAAGATGAGATCTCTTGCTCCTTGGTCTTCTGACCACATAGAGGGTTCCTATGGCTCTCATTTGAAGATGAAACTTCGAGATCGACTGAATTTTCATGAAGCATGCCTTCATGAGAAAGTGTCTGTTGAAGACCTTCAGAATTAATGTTCCCACTATTAGGAAATGAGGGAGTAGAATCCTGAATTCCAAAAGATAACTGTTTGAGGGCTTCAAGAACTCCAGCATCGAGCAAGGCCTTGTTACAGATTGGATCTTGATCTCTTGACTGTGATGGGTGAGTATTCTTATTAGACGCATTCTTACCCACCTTGGAAACCACTTGTTGACGAAAGTGGCTGCTCTGAGCAGGTGTATGTGCCTGATCAAGAGATACGGTCAGGTTAGGCTGAAGATCCCTACTCAAATCAGGTGTATGTTCCTGACTTGTTTGTCCGTATGATATAGGGGAGTACGCCCCACAAACCTCTTGGACTGAAAAAGATGTGGGTGTCTATTCCGGAATGAACTGTTCATGTGTCACTCCACTACTAGGGACAGATTTGTGTGTCTTTCCCTGAGATGTTGCTGAAGCTGTTATAATATCCTGGAAAGCATCCAGAATATGAGCATGGAGTTGTTTCTACTCTTTCACCATTGATAGAATATACTTGAGGACTTCAGCTGTCGGAACGAGGATATATGTCCATTCCATGATTCGAGTAGGTGTATGTGCCTACTCCTGTCCTCCTTTTCCTGTTAGTGAATCTTGACAGTACTCAATTGTAGGGGTAGAGAGTTGAGTCTGCCTCCTGTTTGTCACCGGAACTTTCCGACTGACTTATCTGAATGCTACCAAGCGATATTGTTAGATGGCTTGATCAGTACTAGCAGGTGTATGTGCCTGCTGATTGCACTTCGGCGAATGTGGTTGACGAGCTCCAACATATGTAGTCAGACGAGCCTACTAACTAGCTGGTGATGTATAAATAGGTGTATGTTCCTACCTATAATACTCCACCGTAATTGCCTGGTGGGATTGGCATGATGCTTCCAAACGAGTCTGCTGGACTGCAGAATTAAAATGGGAAGGTATGTGTGTCTGCTCGTTGCTTTCCACCAAGTTAGGTTGGTGGACTTCTCCGGAAATGGTAGAGATGAGAACCTGCTCACTGTTAACCGGACTTCGCCTCTGGTGATTCGTCTGGCCTGCCCGAGTTCGCGGAACCTGAGCCGAATGCTTGGAGTCGGTACCCTCATCATGTTGAGGGTGAACTGCCACACGAGTCTGATGGTGATTGTTGATAGGATCCCTTGGGAAGAACTCCTGTCTGATTGAATTAAGGCCCTAAGGGACCTGCTCATTCACCTCTCCAGAATAATGGAGAGAATGGTGATTGCGTTCAGGGGATAACGACCCAAAACGGTTGGAGACGGTGGTTAGCACCGCCTGCTTCTTGATCACTGGTTGTTGTTTTCTGGACGACCGGTTTAAGTTGTTCACTTAGAGGGCTTGTCGGGCAGCCTCCAGAGTTGGAATAGTACCATTTTGATGGTACTCTTTAACCAGCGTGTTTGATACCCAGCGTTGAAGACGTTGAGTATGTGATATCGTCCACAGAGCGGACGATGATCTGGCAAGAGTAGCAGTAGTGGTATTTGTAGCAGAAGTTTTCACAGCAGATGTATTCACGGATGTGAACTTAAGAGAATACATTCTGGAAATGCAGAAGATCTTGGAAAAGAGTGCCTATTTGATATAACAGACGTAATCAAGATAAATTCAGCCACTACATCTTTTGGATGAGCACATATGTCGATGATTGTTCTGTTGGCCCTCTCATTGAGTTTTAAATAGGGACCTAACAAATAAGTAAAACATCATTTTAACTTGGTTAAGCATTCACGTCGGGTTCCCCATTTTTTGTTTCCATATGGAATTGGGGATGATCTCATTGATTTAAGATTCAAACATTCCAAGCAGTTTCTAACGGGTTTGTTCGTAGAACCGGAAACATCCAATGATTCCATATCCATTATAACATACTTTCCAAAGGTAGGCACTCATTAGTTGTGGACTGACGAGGCTTAGGAATTTTCATTGGTTGAGAGGATTTGAGGTCGGACTCATCACACCTTTTTGAGAGGAATTATTGTCTACTCCGGGACTCTCTTTATAGATTTAAGTTATGTTCGTGAATCCTTATTACATTACCAAGTATAAAATGAGTTTTCCTTTAGATCTGACAATCAATGATTGATATGTAGGAATTTTATAGAATCTTTTATATGTATTCGAGGTTCTTCATTGATAGAGAATCATCTGTATTTGTTAGATATTCTTAGTCAATGGTATCCTTTGATACATAAAAGTCTCTTGGTCATTATGATAACCATACTAGTTTTAAATCCACTCGGTGAGGCACTTGATGTTTATTGTCATTCAGAAGGATATGTATTATTTCAAAGTTGGGATCATACCCACAGATGGGCTACCTACGTATCCTTTGTTTAGGAAAAGGAATCATAACCCATGTAGTTTGAGTAAGGGAATATGATGTTTATGATGGATGGATTAAAGAAATATGTCACAATTACTTTTACGCTCTAAGCTCACGTGATTCATGCTCAGTGTGAGAAACAAGAGGTATTGGTAAAACCAGAAAATTGTGCCATGAAAGATGCAATCATAAGAAATGATGTGGGGCTTATGTATATATGACTGCCCAAATAGATGAATACTAGGATTTAATTCAGGGAAGAAATCCAGGAACATGGTCCATAAAGATATATGTACTTTATGGATATTTTGATACACTAATTTGGGGATTACTCCTGAAAAGGAGGCCCAAATTAGGAGGGGACTTATGATTGGGTTTTATTCCTGAGAAGGAAGCCTAGATCAAAAGGAAAGTAAGACTGGGTAAGAGAAAATTTAGGGACTTGGGGCTTACACCTAAGGAGGGTGCCCATATTTGAAATTGGGGATTATTCTGGAAAAGGAGGCCCAGGTTAATGAGGACTTGGGACTTACTCCTGAAAAGGAGGCCCAAATTTGATAATTATGACTGGGGCTTATTCTTGAAAAGGAGTCCCATGTTAAGAGATTCTCTCATCTTAAATGATGAAGTTGAATGATTGAGATCTCAATCTTTAGTGACATAAATATGTGCAAATCACTAGGTTTTGAGAAATATTCCACAGAGTTCCTTTCAGATAAGGATGTCAAATTGAGAAATCATGCCATAAATGGTTTTGAAGAGTGTCTTGAAGATTGAATCTTGAATAGCAGAGGTGGAATGGCATAAGAGGGGTGAAATGGACAAGAAGGGCACCCAAAAAGGCAGGGGCGCGCATGTCCTGGCAGGCACGCAGGTACTGCGTGGGCGCACAAGTCTTGGCCGCGCAGGTATACCTGCGCACCACATGGGTACTTGCGCGATTGTTAACCAATAGGGTAAAACTTGGGCTATCCTTGACCAAAGCCTTTAGAATTATCCTGAGGTACTTCCAGAAGAGAGGCGCGCACGTTTTGGTGAAGAAGTAGGGTGGCGCGCAAGTATGTTCGTAAAACACCTTAGGCTCATAATTGTTAGTGAATTCTAACACTTAAACCTTACTCCTCTTGTTTAGACCTTCCATTATAGGTAAAGAAATACCTTAGAAGTGTTCGGAAGACCTGAAGAAGAGACTTGGGCGTTCCGAGCTCTATATATTAATTCTGGAAAAATTCCTCCCCCAAATGGGGGGCCCATAGGGTCTATTTATAGGCTGGAGAAGACCTCAGGCAGTTATCACTTAGGGCGTGCAAGTCACTTGCGTGACCATTAGGCGGCGTGCAAGTAAACTTGCATGACAATGAGGGAACTTGCGCGACCCTTGTGTGTTTGAAGCCTTGTTCGTGCCTTTGTCGAGTTTTGAGGTTTTCCTCAAAGGATGAATCAATTTGTGCTAAGTCATTTCCATTTCCATTCTTTTAGACAATGTGATGAAAAGGAGCGTCAACAGGGAGGTACCGACATAGCTTCACCAAGAAAAAAAGTGTTGAAGGAGCGTCATGATGCCAGACCCTTAGAAGACGGAGCTGACCTAGAGGGAGGTGATGAACGACACTGAACCACGAACCAAAAGTCGATGTACAAGTGGCGTCATTGGGAATTGGTTTCAGGGATGAATAATGTTGACCCAACTTTAATTTTAGACGCACTCAAATGAGAATTCGAGTTAGGGGGTAATTTTGCTTGTGTGTTTTTGATTCCCTCATCCCTGTTCGGAAAATTATACGAAGAACGTGGGTCAACTGACTAACGGGTTGACATGTGATTCATTCGTCTTTGCAGGAGATTATTCTTGGGAATCTTGTGGGGTTAATCATTTTAGTTAATTCAATTTCAATTAAACCCTTAACCCCCTCATGTTTACGAGCTAATGTGGAGGGCACAGGCCTAATGAACCCAGCTCGAACCCTCCGCTGTCTTACTATCTATGTGCCACCTTGGAAGACTATGAGCACGTCGACGCACGTCGTAAGAGGAAGTTAGTGGATCGATAGCCACGGTGAACCGAGGAGGTGGCCGACACGGCGGTAGGCCGCAGGAAAGAAGGTGGTGCGACCGCCATGCCGTCATTGAATGGAAGTCGTGACCAAATCCGCGGTGGAGGCTGAAACCGCCTCCGGTGGGTTTCGCGGAAACCGAGTGGCACCCACGCGGTGGCGCCGCCTCGCCAACTGAACAACCGTTCAGCCGTTTGGGAATCCGGGAAACATGGGGGTTACACCCCCTCCATTGGACCGAACTGGGCCGCCGCCCTCACACCGGGCCGCCACCCTCAGAGCAGGCCTCCCCCCCTGGCCTGGGATGCGGCCCTCGAGTTGCGCCGCTGTCCTCGAGTCGTGCTGCTGCACTCGAGCTGGGTTTCCGCACTTGGAGTCGGGCCTCCGCCCTCGGACCGGGCCACCGCACTCGGAGCGGGTCGCCACCCTCGGACCGGGTTATCGCCCTTGGACTGGGTTGCTGACCTCAACATTAGGCAGCCGGCCTCAGAACGGGTTGCCGCTCTTAGGTCAGGTCACCGCCCTCAGAGAAGGCTGCCGCCCTATGAGTGGGCTGCCACCCTCAGACGGGGTCACCGCCCTCGGAGTTGGGTCGACGTCCTCAGAGCAGGCCACCACCATCGAGCCTGGACGCTGCCCTTGGAGCTGGGCCACCGCCCTCGGAGCGGGCCATCGCCCTCGATCTGGGCTGCCACACTCGGAGTCGGGCCTCCGACCTCGGTGTGGGCCACCTCCCTTAGACCAGGCCGCTTCCCTAGCAGGCTACGCCCACAGTGGGCCGCTGCACCAGTGGGTCGCCGACCCCAGACTCGGTCACCACCCTACCAGGCCCCCGCCCCACGCGGGTCGGGCCATCCTTTTTGGGCCGCCCTTTTCGGGCTGGGCCGCCCCTCATGCAGGTCGGATCGGACATCGGCCTAGCGGGCCGAGTCCACCTCGGCCCCTCCAAGCCTGGGTCGGGCTGGGTCGGTCCGACCAGGTCGGACCAGACCCGGGCCCCATTGGGCCCAAAAACACTCAAAGGACCTTATCTTGAGAACCAAACACCCATTTTATGAACCATCTATGGCATTGGGATCCTTAGAGCAAGAAGGTCCTTTTCCTTACTCAATATGAGTTTTAGAGAAACTTGGAGTTCTGCCGGGTTGGATCGCATTCGAATCAAACCAGGCCCTCAGCACTGAAATTCCAATCACGCACAGACTAGGTGTCTGACTGATGCGTCGTCATTTGGGTTGGAACCCTTATGACATGGCGGATCATCAGATTACTTATTTGTGAGACTTAGTGTGGTCCTCCCAAGAGCACTATGTACGGAACCCTGTGACTGGCTAAGACCTGACAACTGCTGACTTTTTGACTCAGAGTAACTCATCAGCTGTAGTACATGATGAGGAATAGTACCTTAGTAGACCATGATGGGGGTGGGTGGTTCTGTGGGACCTGACGGGCCATAGAGGGGAGCAGTCACAGTATGTGATGGGGATGAGTGCCTTAGTCGAACGTGTTAGTGGGGGACGTCTTTTTTTGACCTGACAGACCCACAATACGTGATGGGGAGCAATAATTTAGTACTTCTAGGTTAGTGGGAAGTTCTTCTGTGTGATGCGGTAGGCCCATTGTACTCGATAGAGGAGGAGTTCTCTAGAATCCAAGGCGTTAGACATTGTGACTGAGGATGTTACTTGTTACAACACTAGAATAATTCCTGGTGTGAGATGTCTTTACTTTGTGCTTGTGATTGAGGTTATGTAATGTGGTACTTTAACTGTCTGCTAATTTACCTTCGTGGTGTTACCCTATGGTTTTTCTTTGTGGAATTCTAAGAGACCATCGGTGTTTCGAGGTCCCTACTGAGTATCGTTATACTCACCCCTGCATGGGCTTAGCCTACACCTTGTTGTGTCTTGTGCAGACAACATATAACATTGGTTGAGGATGAGGGAGCCAAGACTAGATAGTGCTTCGAGGTGGACATTTGGAGTTACGTGATGCGGAGGAGACGAGCAGATGTGGAGTACTATGGATGTGATCTAAACCTACCATTCCGATAGGATCCACGGTGGATGATCAAGGAGCTACTTTTCTCCTTTCAACTATTTTTTTACTTTTAAGTTTTACTTGTACTTTTCCAGTTGGGCTTATATTCCGGACCCTTTAATTTTAATACACTTTTACTGTAGCAGTTTACTTCACAGTTGCTTCTTGTTGTGTTCTTAGACCGTTTTCTTGTATATGTGTAAAGTTAATGCCTTCCTCTTTTAGGGAATATGCCTTTCAATGCTAGTCGCCAGCCCCGGGCCTCTGGAATCTAGGCTTGGGGTAGTCACGACACGGGCCCTAATGGACAGGTCGTGACAAAGTGGTATCAGAGGAGTTTGGTTCAACTGAATAACTAGGAATCTAATATTTTCTTCGGGGAAATATTGTTAATTGTTATGAGTGTGGTTTTCATTTTGGGGAATCCAGTGTTGGTGTGGTGGCCAATGTATCCATACATCAGGATCCTAAATTCTGATTTCTAACTCTACACATGAAAACAATGATTGCGTCAGTTTCTAAAAAATATCCTTTGATTTATTTGGAGTTAGCTCACCAGGTATAACTTAATGGTTGTGGTTCACTTGTTTCTTATCTGGATGCTGTCATGAACACAACCACCCATGTTTCCTAAGATAGTGTGTGATGACATCCCACTGAGCGATGAGGCCTCAGTGTAGGGCCCTCTTATAGCATTATCACCTTCATGTGGTGTACCAACAGTACCAAAACCCATTGGGAAGCCATTGCCACTAGCCCACCAGTAGAGGGTGCATGCTGATCGAGCATGCTCCCCGAGTTTCTACGGCATAGGCCCTTGAGTTTCTGAGGCGAGACGGACCCACAGGTGGCTGAGGATTGGATGGAGGCTGCGGCTAGAGTTTTCTACCTAGTTGAGACACGATTAGAGAAGATGGTGATCTCAGCTTCTATTATTTTCCATTGAGTGACCATGAAGATGTTCAGCATTGTGATGAGGTTTCAGTACGTGGATCATTGCTTGAGATAGTACCTTTGGGTAATGTGTAAGCTATATCACTTCCTGTTGGTCAGTAGTTACAATCGACGTTACCGGTAGAGGACCCATGTAGTCTTAGTGCCTTAAATGAGTTACAGTATCAGATACCCCTCATGTTCTGAGGTGAGCCCGACTCACAGGTGGCTAAGGAATGGCATGAGGAGGTGGCAGAGTTTCCATCAAGCCAGGGCACCATTAGATCAGATGGCGGTCTTGGCAGTGAGCCTTATACGTGGCTTAGCAGGGTGATGGTAGGGTTTAAATTACCCTAATCTTTTGAAGTGGTGACTTTTTTGTGTAGAATCTTTAGAACCTTTCTCAGATAACGAGGTCTCTTTCCCTAAAGATCTAATGGATGAGATTTCCCTAGTGCTTTTACAGCTTCAGGAGGATGACATGTCAGTAGCTGAGTATTCATCGAGTCATACCTACCATTTCCAGTACACAATGAATATGATACGATTAGTGATTCGAGACTTAGACTTCTGAGCGTGGTGTGTATAAGGATGACCGATTCAGAACTATTCCTCTATGAATTTTTACCTATGTTATGGTGCTAGAGAGAACCTTTGTGGTAGAATGATTTTTGGATGAGTGGATACATCCAGTTAATGTTAGTAGTATGAAAGTATAAAACTGAGGCCAGTCTGAGAGACTTGTGCATGTAAAATGTTTTGGGTAGAGTAAGTGATAGTGATAGATGAATCTGTAGGGTAGAAGATGTAGAAGTGGATCTAGGAGAGTAGTATGAGGTGGTATACATTTCAACATGTTGCAACCACCACCTCAATGTGGTCCCTACCAGGCTTAGGGAGTTAGAGGATATTGGAAGGGAGTAGTTGCATGTGGTCAAGTAGTGTGACCTAAGAACTATAAGAATGATTAAAGGTACGATCAGTGTCTACTACTAGTTGTGGTATCATTGTACATAGGTACCAATCATTCCTTCCTTCCATGAATCTTTTCCAAGACCTAGAGCTTTCGGTTAAACCATTGACTTAACCCTCATGTCTAGAGAAATATTTTGGAGGATACTCGATCATCACATTTATGTCGTTGGTGACATCTGACCCTTGAGGTGAGAGTTTCGGTTGGAACCTCTTGGTGGTAGTGTCGAGGCCTTACGAAGTTAGTTTGGGTATAGACTGTGCATCCAGAGTTCATACTTCAATTGACTGTATTAGACAGAAAGGTTGTGGTTTATCTATAACATGGGAATGGGGTTTTCCTTGTTCAGTGAAAAAGGAAACCCATACAGCACAAGATAAACTCATGTATAGGAGAATGCATCTTATCACTCTTGAATCGGCCAGACTTACCCTTATGGTAGCAGGAGTTTTGATTTTTTAGTTCAAAATATGAGTGGTAGAGCATGGGGAAATCTTCTCAAAATATGTTTCCAGGATTAACTCCCTGAAGGGAGAGGTACGTCTGCTTTGGCTAGGTAATACTGGAGATTTGTACCTGACTTCTCCAGGGTAGAGACACCATTTTCATCTTTGACGAAAAAGGGGGAGCCTTTCTTGTGGATGAATAACTTTCAACAAAGCTTTAAAGAGATGAGACAGAGAGTAACAATAATAACTACGCTACCCATGACCTAGAGTTTGCAACATTGGTCTTTCCACTAAAGATGTGGTTGAACAACCTGATGGGTGAATGGTTTACTGTTTACTCTAATCACAAGAGTCTCAGATGTATCTTCTCATAGAACGACCTGAAACTGAGACATTGACAATGGCCAGAGTTCATCCATGACTATGACCTTGAGAAGTTTATACTCCTAGAAAAGGGAACATGGTAGCAGATGAACTCAGCGGGAGTTCTAGTCTACAACTGCTGAGTGAGGTGTCAGAGCAGCTAGTCGCATTGTGGATATCCTTTATGGATAAAGTTGCAGCAGCTTACCTCTAGTCTATAAATGTCACTTCCCCAATTCATTAGCAAATTCAGGAGGGCATAACATGAGATGTTGACTGTGAGGCCCGATGTGCTCATATATCCTTAGGACAGTCTTCTGAAAGATTTTCTGATGGTGGGGAGCTCGTCATCCTCTTTAAAAGACGTTCCATGGTGCTGGTGATGCTTTGGGAGGATGTGTTAAGGGGGATCCATAGAACCCCTTTAACAGTACATCCTGGAGTGATGAAGATGTACCAAGACCTCTAGCATTAGTATTGGTGGCCATGGATGAAGGAAGCAGTGGAAGAGTTGTATCTCAATACCTCAATTGTCAGCAAGTGAAGACTGTATAGAGTGGGAAAAAGTCTTATGCCGACAAAAGATAGAGATCCTTGGAGTTCGAGGAGGGAGACCATGTCCTTCTACAGAGTTTTGGCTGAGGCAGAAAGTTATCACCGATATTTATCAGGCCATTTCTGATACATTAGAGGATAGGCGAGGTGGAATATCGCTTGGCAGATCCACAGAAGTTGGAGAAGGTGCACGACGTTGCTCACGTATCCCATCTGAGGAGATATGTGCACGACCCATCTCACATCATCGACCATGGTGAGATGGACATAGACGATGGGGCGACCTTTACAGAGGTTCCATTAGAGATTGAAGATCGATAGGAGCGAGTCCTTCATGAGAGATTGATACCTATGGTGCATGTTTGCTGGCAGCATGAGAACCTCCAAGAGAGTACATGGGAGAAGGAGGCTCATATTTGTGCTCAGCACCCCCATTTGTTTCCTTAATCTGTATTTTGGCTTTCAGGAATGAAAATACCTAAGGTGGAGAATATGTAATATCATAGAATTTATGTATATTTTTTTAATTATATGGAATAATTTCGAGACCGCTAAATCTGACGGTGCGTGATTCTGAGTCCTTGATTGCCCAAAATGATCTGTCGAACTTTTGTTAAACTTTAAATAGCGCACGAAAACTATTTTAAAGAAAAGAGTGGAATAACTCTTAAAACATTGTCTGGATCAGAAATCTGAGGGAACGTTTGCGCTCAGGGGGTCAGATTTACCCAATGTGAGACTTAAGTTTAGTCGGTGTGGGCCTCTTGTGAGAAAACCTAAAAATGGAATAACAATAAATAAAATAATTAAATGAAATTATTTTATTTTTTAAATTCTTATAACTCATGAATGGTAACTCGGATTAAAAATCTGAGACCACCACTGAACTCGTGAGGGTATGCTGTCTTTTAGAAGATACTAGCATTGGTCGGCGTGACCCACCGGTGAAGGTTAGAATTTGGCTATAAATAAAATAATTAAGTGAAAATTATTTTATTTTAAAATATATAACTTCTAAACGGTAACTCGGAATGGAAATCCAAAAGTACCGTTGGGCATGTTGGTGCGTGTTTAACTTAGGTAGAGCCTAACCTTAACCGGCGTGGGTTGAGGGTGACTGTTAATAATTTACTGAACATTTTTTCAGGTACGTTCAGTAAACGCACGAGCAGTGTTTTTTAAATTTAGAACCATCACTCAGATTAAAAAATTGAGGTCACCATTAAATCTGCAGAGCCATGATTCACTTAAGGGGGGCTTCACTTCGACCGTAGTAGGTCTGGAGTTAAATTTAGTTTCTTGGAACTTTTTAATAGAATTAATAAAATAAAATAATAATTTTATTTTTATTCTATTCCTCCAACGGATAACCAGTAAGGTGGGACCAGCGATGTGTCAAGGAAATAAATATATTGACCCTCCAATCTAAGTAATAGCTACGTTGGGGGAAATTAGGAAGCTTCCTAATTAATGAGCCACCCTTAAATTCCAATGTTGTTACTTACCGTCCCCCTCTCCTATATATATGGTGCTTGGGGAGAGGTACAAGCATTACTTCCCCAAGAAACGAATTGTTGAAGGAGCACCACAACGCGGGACTCTTAGAAGACAGAGACGACCTAGTGGGAGGTGACGGGCGACACTGAACCATGAATCGAAAGGCGACGTACAAGTGGAGTTATTGGGAACCGGTTGCAGGGACGAAGAACATCACCCCACCTTCAAGAGAGGACACTCTCCAATGGGTTTTCGAGGTAGGGGATATTTTACTTGTGCATTTTGGATTCCATCTTTTCGGTTATTGAAATTATACGAAGAAAACAGGTCAACCGACTAATAGGTTCACCTGTGATTCATTTGTCTTTGTGGGAGGTTACTGCAGGGAATCTTGAGGGGTTAATCTTGTTATTTAATTCAATTTTTATTAAACCCTTAACCCCCCTCATGTTTACGAGATAACATGGAGGGCGCGAGCCTAACAAACCCACCCTGAACCCTCTTATATATTGCTATCCTTGGGCCACCTTGGAAGATCGTGAGCACATCAACACATGCCACAAGAGGAATGTCACGGCTCGATAGCCGTGGAGAACAAAGGAGGTGTCCGATAGGATGGTCGGCCATAGGTAGGAAGGCGGCATGACCACCACTCCGTTGGTGAATGGAAGTTGCGCCCGAAGCCACGACAGAGGCCAAACCCACCTCCGGCGGGTTCCGCGGTGACTGAGTGGCGCCGCTGCCTCACCAACCGAACAACCTTTAGGCCACTCAAGAATCTAGGAAACTGGGGGCTTACACCCCTTGCGCCAGATGGAACGGAGCCGCCATCCTCACGTCGGGCTGCCGCCCTCCTCCCGGTCCGCCGCCCTCGGAGCGGGCTGGCATCTGCCCTCGGATCAGGCCTCCACCCTCAGACCAGGCCACCGCCCTCAGAGTCAAGTCTCCGCCCTCAGAGCAGGTCGCCACCCTTGGGCCAGGCCGCCACCCTTCGAGCAGAGCAGCCGCCCTTAGAGCGGGCGACCTTCCTTAGGTCGGGCCCCTTCCCTCGAATCGTGTCACCGCCGTCGAAGCCGGCCCTCCGCCCTTGGAGCAGGCAACCGCCCACAGAGCGGGCCACCGCCCTCGACCTGGGCCGCCCTTATCGGCCCCCCAATTATGGAAAGCACCAGACATCAACCCAGCACATAGGTTCCACCTCGGCCCCACCCAGATTGGGTCGGGCAGGGTCGGACCGGACCCAGGCCCAACTGGGCCTAGAAACATTCAAAAGACCATATCTTAAAAACTGGGTGGTCATTTGACGAACCGTCTACAGCGTTTGGACCATTGGAGAGAGATGGTCATTTTTCCATAATCCATTATATTTTTGGAGAAGCTTGGTGTTTTGCTGGGTTGGATCACACCTGAATCAAAATGGGCCCTCAGCAGAGAAATGCTAATAACACACAGACCACACATCTGACTAATGCATTGTCTATTGCGTTGGAAACCTTATGACATGGAAAATCATCATGATACTTGTTTGTGAGACTTAGTGTTGGTTGAGATATTACTGATGGATTGGGTAATGGTTCTCCCAAGCGCACTACGTACACAACCCTACGACTGGATGAGACCTGACGACTGCTATCTTTTCGACTGGGAGTGACTCGACGGTCGTGGTACGCGATTGGTAGGAGTACCTTAATAGACCACGATGCGGGTCGGTGGTTCTGTGTGACTTGGTGGGCCATGTTTGAGAGCCTCCACAATAAGCGATGGGGAGGAGTGCCTTATAAGACTTTGTTGGGGAGGGGAGGATGGCTCTGTGTGACCCAGTAGACCCACAATACGTGATGGGGAGAAGTACTTAAAGAATTCAAGGTCAGTGGGAAGCACCTTTGTGTGATGTGGCAGGCCCACTATACCAGATAGAGAAGGAGTTCTTCAGCACCTGAGTCATTCGACGTTCTGACTGGGGATGTTATTTGTTACTACCCTAGAATAAATCATGGTGTGAGCTGTCTTTACTTTGTTCTAGTGATTGAGGTTATGTTATGTTGTATTTTAACTGTGTGGTACTTTACCTTTGTGGTGTTACGCTGTGGTTTTTCTTTGTGGAATTCTAAGAGACCTTTGTGGTCTCAGGTTCCATACTGAATACCGTTATACTCACCCATACACGGGCTTCACCCACACCTTATTGTGTCTTGTACAGACGACGTACAACATTGATCGAGGCTGAGGGAGCTTGGACGAGACAGTTCTCAGAGGTGGACATTCTGTGTGACGTGACGGGGAGGAGATGAGCATACGTGGAGTAATATATAGGAAATCTGTACCTACCCTTTTGGTAGGATCTGTGGTGGACGATCCAGGAGATTCTTTTCACCTTTCATCTGTTTTTTACTTTTTAGTTGTACATGTACTTTTCTAGTTTGGCATCTATTCCAACCCCTTTACTTTTAGTATACTTTTACTACAGAATTTGACTTCACAGTTGCTTCTTGGTGTGTTCTCAGACTGTGTGCTTGTACAGGTTTAAAGTCAATGCATTCCCATTTCATGTAATATGCCTTTCAGTTCTAGTTTCCAACCCCAGGCCTATGGAAGGCGTGCTTGGGGTAGTCACGGCACGGGCCCTGGGGGACGGGTTATGACATAAGCCTCCTTTCATAGATCAAACCCCTTTTCTGGGGAATAATACTAGAAATTACCCATTCTTCATTAAGTAACAATCATAATAACTATATCATGATCTATATTTGAATATTAAAAATTATGACTTATGTACCTTGGATTTAATAACACAAAACATGTGACATATTTAGATACTAGGTTACATGGAGTGAACAATTTATCAGCTTCAAATAAATCAAACCCTAATATTCAAAGGCTCTCCCATAATAGTGAAATTAATTCTCCATAATAACCTTCCTCAGAATATTTTATTCTATCATAGCTCAAATATGGAATAACCTAACCCTCCACATCATCAGAAACATAACCTTCCACGGGCATGTGTTACTCTTATGTAACCTCGTCTTCACATGGATAGCTCCATTGTGGTGTGGTATCTACAAACACATCACAATTATTTCATCGTCAACAAAACATTAATATGATGTATGATATATTGTGATGTGACTCAGAATACAAAGACATGTTTTTGTTCTATAGAATTGCAACAGATACTTATTGATTCTTCAAAAACTCTATGATAATATTTCTCAATTATTCTTTAGAAGTCATTCCACAAAAGTATTTCTGACAAAAAAAACAAAAAATATTCCATGGTAATTTTATAATATATCATTTATATCTATACATAAGTGATTATTCTCATAATGATATTTAAATATTTTAACAACTCTTTTTGGCCAACCCAAGAAGGTAATGAACTAGTCGATCCATGTGACCTTAATAACTCATCCTCATAGAGTAGTGGTTATCGACTAATTGAGATAATTTAATAAACAGTTTGGGGATTCCATTCCCTCTTGTATTTTTATTATAATAATAATATCCAATAATTTAAATATACATAATAATAATAATATTAGTGTATAATAAATGGATTTAAATCATAATGAATACAAAAAAACTGATAACATCTCCAAGTTATAAAAAAATATTACCCATACATGTTATAAATTCATACACCGATGTAAGGATCTCCAATGGAAAAATTTAAAATTAAACTAAAATAAAACTATAAATAATAAACAGAGACCTTACACTATCCTTGAAATTGACTCAATCCAATATCCATGTCAAACATAAGTTTCGTATTAACACCAATGTTCTTATGTTAGGTGTGAGCATAAAACTCAGTAAGCAACCAAAAACATTGTCCTAAATAAAATAAATCACAAATGTAAATGTATATAAAAACAAATTAAGATCTAAAAATCACATTCATACTCTCGTCACACTATATGGTATTTAATAAGTCACCTAAATGTTTGACACGTTCTATCATTGGTCAGTGTTGTGTTAGAGGATACCTATTATAAAACCTACATTGAGGTTTATTACCACTCTAAGTAACACATATCAGTAGCTAAGAAGTTTTACATCGAACTAAATAAGAATATATTCACTTATAAAGGAAATAAATATTATCTATGCTACATTAAATTCATGGTATTAATCACATCCAACCCACATCCCAACCATATCAAGAGTTATCACATCTAACTTGAATCACACAAACACATGAGGCATCATGAAAAACTTATATCATAACATATAGGGAGTCATAATGTTCAATATATATCATAAAACCTATAGAGGATAAAATCTTACATATATCACACAATATTAAGAGGAACCACATACTTCTCCCATTGAAATAATCTTTTTTCACATATTTTCAACCCCATGTCCCAAAATTTGGGGGGAATCCCATCCAACCAGCATCAAATTATCGTGGGACGAATCATATGTAACACCTACGATAACATATCAGGAAGCATATCATCCAAACCATATCATAAACAACTCAAGATGAATCACATACAACCTAAAACACAACATCTTGAGAGGCATCATATCCAAATCGTACTACAACCAACTAATGATAAATCACACCCTAATAGTATTAGAAAATTTTGGGAGGCATTAGGTGAAACCCATATCACAACATCATTGAGGGAATCATATGTAACCCACATAAAAATATATAAAAATTAACCATGTAAAATCCACACCAAATCTTTATTTAGAGGCATCACATCGAACTCCTATCTAAAAAATCTTCTAAGGTTAGCATTTCACCCAACCCCATAATAAAGAATCCTTGAGTTATAGTTTGTGTATCATATAAAAAAAATCATAATGAATTGATGTTAATACTATTTATATAACATTTACATAAGTAAACTAACATGTTTAGAATTATATCAAACCCCAACATATACTTTCAATAGATTGGTTATCCATGAAACCATCCAATAATATCACCACACATAATCAAACCCATTGTAAAAATATATACCACCATTGTCATTGGTTTATCTGAATACATTCCATTTATAATATAATCACTCTTAAATCATAGTTCATTTGAAAAAACATGTAAATAAGTATCCTTGAGATTCTCAGGATCTGTACTTCTACATTATATACTAAAAGAAATTTCTTTATACACTAAATTTGATACCAAATGAGATAAACGAGGAATAATAACTGAATATCTTACATTACTTCCATAATTTAAACCTTTTATCTCATAAATTCACACAATCAAATAATCATAAGGATTAGTTTCTTTTTTGATTAGTGATAAGATCTTATTATTTCATAGTAAGTATTAAACATTATCTAAAAATAGACTTCTTACATGATACCATTTTAGAAAGTTTATGCATATTAATACTCTTTATTTCATGTGGAATAAAAACATAATAAAAAATAGATTTTAGATTCTTAGTTAGGTTAGGCATAAGAGATGTCAACAAAATATCATAAGTAAAAATATGAAAATAATTTGGGTAGGATTATATGATCATGTTGTAGGGAAATAATACCCATGGAATATATGTATTTTGATATATCATAATTCATGAGAAACAAATCATGTTCCATGGGTCATAATATAGAGATAAGAATAAAATTGAAATGTTTAAAATATGTAAGCATATGGAATCAATCCACTATGAACATAGATAATCGTAATAATGTTTAGTCATAATGTTGTCTAATTGAAATAATACCCATACATAAATGTGTTAAAATGATAACTATGATCATGTACTTGAATAAATATGTGAACATAGATACCTAAAATCATGGATCTGTACAAACTTGTGAACATATATCTCCACAATCATGTCCACTCAAAACATTATTCTATCATTAGATATAAATATTTAACCATTTAATTAGAGGATTGTTATTAACCCACTTATCTCATAATAATAAAACATATATATGTGTTCTATAAATACTTGAAAACCATCATAATCTCATTATAACTTAATAAACCTATGGGAAAGAAAAGAGTTTCATGAAGACATTCGTAAGAAATTGTCATAATCCATATAAAGAATTTATTTCGATAATATGATTAGATTATATTACCATTGCAGAAAAACAACCAATAAATATATTTATATATGTATAAAACTTTATTAGATCATTAGGAAATTACTTTCAAAAAAAATAAGAAATACCCTTTTATATTTAAAAAACATATTTCAATGAAAAAAATTAACAAAATAATGAGAAAAAAATACTTTTAAAACCCTTAAAAACATTAAAGGAATATTTTTAAAGATAATTTATGAAGGAATAAAATTTATTTTATTCTAAAAGTGAAAAAAATAATATTACATTTTCTCATTTTTAAATAGAGGCAATCTCCTCAAAAATGACTCTTATAGAAAAGGTTTAAAAATAATAAATTAAAAAGATTGAAAATAATGTAAAATATTAAATAAAATTTTCTTAATAAATCATTTAAGAATAAATAATAACATTTATGAAAAAATATAAATAATATGGACATAGAGGATAAATATTACTTATTAATAATAAAAGATAAGTTTATTTTAACTTATAGGAATACATTCGGGACCATTGAGATTCGAAATGAAGTTAAATGATAAGAATAACTTTAAAAATATGTTATAAATAGAGGAGAATAAAATATAAGTAGTTTTATAAATAAATAACATAGAATTATCTCAAATAATAATTTATACATAAATTATCTCAAATTCAAATTGTGATTATAAAAGAAACCCTTATGGAATTTGTATCATTGGAATCATATCCAATTGAAAAAGTGAACCATAGATGGAGTTTTAATTCCATTGAGTTTTAGGATAAGTATTGTAAAATAAATCCAAGGTAAATATATATTCCAAGCAAAATAAAACAAGTGGTAAATATATATAATATTTCAATGAAGAGAAATTGAGATGAGAAAACCCTTTTCAAATATTCTCTCTTAATCAGATGTTTCAATAACCACATTTATAATAAAATAATACTCCTTAATAATGTATTTAATAACCTTATTAATATAAATTAACTATTATATTCATATTTTATATTAATATATTATATAGTTATTACTCATTTTTTAGATAATATTAATCCTTGGTTGTATGTAGTTTCAACCATTCCATGTATGTTTCTGTATAAAAGAGTGGGCTATCATTAATTGTTTATGAATTAATAGTATATAAAATATTAAGCATTCATGAATTGATGTTTCATAATTATTTCATAATTTTTGAGTTCATTTTTTGGGGTTTTTAGGGACAGTTCTCGATGTTTAAATTTGTAACGTCCATATTTCAATAATTTTTAATGAATAAATGTTGGTATATTAATAATGGGTTAAATATTAATATTAATAGTAACCAAATAAAATAAAACAATACTTAGTTATAAATATGGTATATTACCGTTAAATAAATTTCCCATAAGCATCCTTGATTAAAATTTGTAGCATCGTTCTGGTAGGTTGTTTAACCGACCTTAACAAGAACATGCTAGAATCAATAGATGAGTCTAATTATGAGTTTATTTTATTATAATATAATCAGTAAAAAATGGTAATAATATTATTTTGATTATATTAAATATATAAATAAGAAATGTTAATAGGTAGATAAATAATATAAATTATAAATAATGATATGAATTATCACTTATAAATAATAAGATGTATCTCTTCTTGAAAGCCTTCTTGGTTTTGAAAGAATTAGAAAATTATATTGAGACTAGGTGTCTAAGAACACGTGGGAATATTATTTTGGATGAAAATATTTTAGGTTATAGAGATGAATTTTTATTTTTATTTTTTTCATGGAAAGGGTGGGATAGGGGTCCTTTTATATGTGAGAGGGTTGCATTTTTATATATACTAGTTTCTTAATAAAAAAGAAATGTTATGTTCAAGAAAAGTGGATCAAAAATTGAGAATTAATAAGTATTAGAAAATTTAAGGTTGATCAAAATCTTATAAGCCCATTAAGAAATTATTTGTTTTGTAATATTTTGTGACATTTCCTCTAACATAACAATTTTAGGACGTTTTACGATTTTTCATGGTTACTAATTCTGTAGCGACCATGAACCTAGTAGCCCACAGATGGTGTTTTCTTTTTTACATTGGATTATGATACATGGAATCACATCATGATGGACTAAATAGTTTTATATTCATGTTAAACCAGATATAAACATGAATATTACATTATATTTGAATACAAAAATTACAACATATTTTTATTTTGGAAATATTAATTTACTATCTTTCATATCCATGCACATCAATCATATTACACTTTATGGATTCTTAGGGAGAGGAGAAACATTATGGGTGGGCTCAAATTATTATTTAAGGGTTATGTACAATGGAAGCTATCATGAATCAATAAGCATAATAAATTTGGAAATGTATATAACTAATAATAAAATCCATTTAAATAACTTGACTACAATAATTGATAAGGCATATTCAACGTGCATGGTAAATAACTAAATACAAATGACATATAATTAATAATATTAGAATGAAATATTTCCAGATAAAATATCATTGTGAAAAAATCATGGATAATAAATATAATAAATAAAATTAATCCTATTCCAAATTATTCGATGTAATGTTTCCCAAGAACATGATACCTTTACTGTAAAGTTCTTTTATAATAAATTATAAAACATACTGGGTGAAAACCCTTTAACTAAGGCTGACCAAATGATTTTTCCTATGAGACTATTGATGCATCAAGTAGATTTCTATAAATGGTCCCCAAAACAATGTCTTTAATGTCAAAATAATTACTCATATATAAAGTAATAAATTTAATTCATGAATAATGTTCCTTATCATTATATATTCATATTGAGTAAAGGATTCAAATTTATCAATATTTCCCCTATTAATTAAAGAAAAATAAAAGTAAATACTATATTTAAAAATGGTATATGGTTTATTAAATAAAAATATACCTGATAAATAATATTGTAATTTTGGGTAAATTTAATGTCCATAAGAAATTGAATAATCCAAGGAAAGTTTAGTGACTAAAAATGAACTGAGGAAGTGAATATCAATGCTTTCCTTGTTTAAAATGAATATAAATCATCCAGATGAAGATTAAGGATATTATAAATAAAATATGTACCCATTTGAGTAAGAATAATGGTGTTTTTCATTGATAAATAGAAATAAAATGAAATATTTTTAAAAACATTCTTGAGAAAAATATGTTTTTCATTTATAACATCTCTTTTTTAAAATAGAAATTATTTTTACAATTTGAAACTTTGAAAACTGCTTTTTAAAAATATTTTCATTAAAAATATACACATAAACGTACAAAGTAAGATTCAAAGAAATGATGATCATGGTATAATGTAATTTTGTAAATTCCATAAAAGTTAAAAATAACATTCCTTTAACACTTTAAAAAGGTTGTGGATATGACCTTTTTAGAAATAATAAGAAGATTCCTTTCAAATTTTTTGTAAAAGACAAATGGGAATTTTTTTAAAACGACATAATATTACTTTTAGAAAAAATTTAAAAATATTAAAAATTAGAAACAAAATAATTTAAAATCATTTTTAAAATGTTTAAACATTTTTTGACACATTTTTTGAATAAATTGTTTCATAGAAAACAAATTTTCGACTCAAAAGATAAATAAATTTCGATTTTCTTAAAAACATTTTCTTTATTAATTTAAGTACCAATTATTGAAAAAATGTAGTTATTACATTAAACTATCATTATTAACTTGAGGAGTTTAAATTTATTTTTTTTATTTGTAAATGGAAAAATAATTTAATTCAATAAAAATTCAAGAGTAAACAATCTCAACTAGAAAGATATTGTCAAATAAACACTTAAAATGATCATAAATTTTAAGTTAGATTTAATTCAATATTATATTATGTGTATAAAATAAAAAACCAAATAAAAAAATTTATAATTCAACATATGATTATCAAAAGTCAATATATAGAAAAGTTTAGGATATCAAAGACAATAGAGTAATATAAACCAATGAAAATAATTTTATTTACAAAATTCTTTTCCCTGAAGTAAAATTTAATTCAAATCCCCTTAAATGAATTAATTATAATTAAAACATTAAATTACATAAATAATTAAGTATTCATTGTATTAAATTTCAATTGGGTAGTATACAATCCATAAAAAATAAGTTTGGTGTATAACATTACAACGTGCCTTGATGAAATTAAATTGAGAAGAAATCATAGATCTCATGCTTCCTTTTGATTGATCATGATTTAACCACCTATATATTGGTTTTAAACATGTTATAAAATATTAATGATCCATATTAATATTTATAATATCATATATGATCCTTTTATAACATAAAATCCACCATTAGTTAACAATACTTCAATATTTTCATTATTTCGGGTGGTAATTTCCTTATTTTCTCATTCATTATTTGTTATGAAAGTACTAGTTAATGTGAATATTATATTGTTAAATTAGAATAATAATAATAATAATTACACAATTAAAATAATTTTACATCAATTTTAATTTTTAAACCAATCATGAATGGTGGTCCTGAAAAATGAAGTACATTACGATAATGGAGAAAATATTCCATACATACAAATGAGTAATGTTTCCATTTTTCAATGATCACTATTGAAAATGTGATAAGTAATATTATAAAATTATATAATGAACATAATATAATATATATGTATATATTCTATTATATAATTATTTGTATTATCCAAGTGGTTTGGTTATTATAATAGTCACATCTCTTCGTGAGGGTGGTAGTCCTCACGTTCACGAACAAAGTCATCATCTTTACATGAGTTAAAAAGGAAATAAGAAAAATGATATATATTATCCTTTAATTTGAAAATCTTTTCATGAATATATTAATTATTTAATTTACATAAAATATAATCATTAAATTTATCTTCATCAACTTGCATGTGAAGTGTTAGGGAATAACGAATCACATTGCTTTGTAAGGCGGTAGTCCACTCTACACACGAGCGACGTTACAGTAAATCCTACAGAATGGAAAAAAATGATATATATTATATTGTGACTAAACAGTTATAAATAAACTTTAAATAACATATATATACTTTATATATACCATCATAACCAACCATGAGTGGTGAAAATGAAAAAATGAAAAACGTTAGTTGGTGAGCAGATAGTTCGTCGTACAGAATAACAATGATTTCATAACCCATTTGTGGAAGTGGAGATGGTTTTTCATTAGTATATTATTTTAATCACATAAACTTATATGTAATATATTTATTTTATTATATAATCATGGTTTCAAAAAAATCTAAGGATGTGTAGAAAGTTGTAAAGTAAAGACGCCAATTGAAGAACATTACCTCTTCTTTGGGTATCCTCTTTAAGATTGCACTAGAGCCTTCTTAGGACGTGATTATGAAAATAATAAGGATTATAGAATTATTATAGGTAATTTTGGAAGATATTTTTTCATGTTATGTAGAAACCAAATTGGTATGGTGGTGTGAAGAATAGTGTGCCTTTTATATGTGGGGAAGAGGACATAGATAATATTTTTTAAAAGAATTTAGTGTTCCCACATTTTTATTATGTCAAAATGGTCCAAAATGTTAATTTATCAAATATTATCAGGGTAATTGTTGAACCATGGCTAGAAAATAGTCTTATTAACTTATTATAGGTAATTTGTGCCCTTATCATTTCAGTTTAATCCATAGTAAACCCATTTTACCTCAATCATGAGAATTACGTTTTAACTCATTTGCTATTCATTTGGGTCATAAAATTAATTTTACCTTATCATAAGTTATAAATTAATATGATTAAAATTATTTAATCTATTTTTTCAAATTAAATTTGAAAATAGGAAAATTTTGGTTTCAAATTAATCTCGTAGACATGATGAGAAAGCGAGTTTTAAACGAGAAAAGGAACAACAATTTACATTGTTTTTATATAAAAACTCCATATTAAAAATGATTAAAATGACCTAAATTAGAATAATTGTTATAAAATTTATCTAATATTACTTTCTAATAAATTAAATATATAATTTAACATTACAAATAATTTAAAAAAAAAGAATGTTTTCAATTAAAATCCAGTATTTTTCACTATTTTTTTAAAAAATAATAATTCTCATAAAAAATCATCCTAAGATAATTTTTATATTTCGATATTAAAAACTAATTTTATTTTGTCTTATAAATTTTATAAAAGTGGTAAAAATTAATTTTAAATTATGTGTGTAAAGCACGACTAAACCGCCTTTTAGAAAAAAATATTGTTTTTTCATAATCCATTTTTTTCTTTTAAATGAATTTTATTTTATTTGTAACAAATAAAAAATTTATAAACATCATTAAATATGTATTTTTATATGTTAGCTAATAATAATCATACCCTCCATTCGAATTTATAGGTGATAAAAATCATATTAAATAACAAAATTAATAGTATATTTTTGTTTGGTAAAACTCGATATTGTGTGTAATACAACCTATAAAAATATTATTATTCCTTTTTTTAAATAAGGTAGTGCCTTGGTCAAAGAAAAAAGCACGTTTTGTTGAATAAAAAATAAATAAATGTTATATAAGTTGAAAGGAAGGTTGTTTTTTACAATCTTTGTCACAAAGATGAAATAAATCGGGCGGCAAGGTATTCAACCAAGTCAAATCCTAGTGAACACCTTTTTTGGATAGAGCATCAGCAACAACATTCACTTCTTGAATGATGTTATTGGAAATGTAATTGATCCCCAAGAGAGAATCAAGACACTTCATCCAATGAGTGGTAAGAGGCCATGCCAGATGAGCCACACCATTCCAGATTGCCTGGACAATGGTAGTTGAATCACTTTTGATCCAGAGCTTCCTCTAGACTTTTTGAAGGGAAAAGATGACCGGATGAATAACACCCATCATTTCAAATTCCAATGATGAAGTCATACTGCATCCACTATAGAAGAAAACATGGAATTGGCCAGAGGAGTCTCTAAAAATCGCACCACAGCCTACAGGTCCTGGGTTACCCTTTGAGGTGCCATCAACATTCACTTTGATCCATCTTGGAAACAGAATTTTCCAGAACACTTCAAAGGTGTGCTTTGATTTCTGATAGAAGACATCATTCCACAGTTTACAGAGAATCTTAAAATCACCAACAGACTTTTTGGAGTGTGCCTTTTGAATTGAAGTAGCCTCTCCCACCACAATGAGAATCCAGGATTCACCAACATTAAGATTTAATGAGCATTTATTGTGAAGAATATCATTTCTGTCATACCAAATCACATGTAGGAGCTCAGAAACAGTAGAGAGAAAAACTTTTTCAATTTTTTTAGAGGCCTAATGTTAAAAAAAAATCTTTAGATGAGATCCAATCAAGTAAGGGATAAACCATATGCAGTCAAAGATGTCAAAAATATAATTTTAAAAAGCAGAGGCAGTATCACATGACAAAAAGAGATGGTTATTATATTCCATATCCTTATTGCATAGGTAAAATTTAGAATAAAGTTGAAAACAAGGACATGATAAATTGAAACTTAAGGTATTTAATGACAAAAATATATGATGATTAAGGGCTTCAAATATATAAAATAACACATAATTATTGGTTGGAAATCAAAACAAATACATGAACGAAAAGTGTAAATAATTATATAGAGTGATTGAGGTCATTGCTAACAAGAAATTTAATGATAAATAAAAACATAAGGGATTAAAATATATATATATATTTATGATGATTTAAATGGATATCATATTAATCAGTTATTAATGTAATAGGATAATAGTTTTCTATAAATATCCTTCTCATATAGTTGAGGAAATCTTTTACTATCTTAGAATATATGGAAATATAATTAATTTATGAGTTTATAATTTATAATCACAATTTCATACGTTGGTTTTGATTTGATAAAAATTAAATTTACACCTTACTATATGAAATTGAAATCCAAAAATGTATTTTGTACGCTTGAAGTACTAAAATTCACTTTTGACACATAGTAAGATCCATTAATGAGTGAAAAGTCATTCTATATTTCTACAGCTATTTTCCAAAAACAATATGGTTAGAAAAATTTGTAATATAAAAAAAATAATCTCTAAACATAAAAATTAACACCACTAGTTAATCATTAATATTTATTTTTCAAATTGTTTAACTAAAAAAAATTACATCTTAACTAGGACATCATGTTAGAAAGAGTTTGGCATGAAACCCTAATCATCCTCCGGTCAAGGGTTCAATCCCCACCACTTTGATGAATGTGATGGGTTGTCAACCAGTATCTAGGTTTTCTTTTTTCTAAAAACATATTAATATAATTCTTATAACATTACTAAAAAATTATCATGGACATACTTGAACTAATATCAATCATTAAATAAATTTTTTACTATGGTTTTCAATACAAATTATTTATTCACAAATTCTAATAGTATTATTTGTCTATTATTACAATTTTATTAATGATTATATCAACCCTAAAGTATATCAATAACTTTAAAAATATATCTTTAAAATTTAAATGCATTATTCCTCAAATAAGTTTTCCAATAATACATACACTTGCCCAAAATTTCTCTATAATGTCCTTAATATTGGTAGAATATCATCACTTGAATGCTAAAAAAGAGGTGTTTAATAATTTAAAAAGATGATCAATATTAAACTCATAAACCCATGATGGTATCCAAAACACTCAAGTTAGTAAATACATATTATATTCTAACACAATCCAAATATATTCCATGATCCTTATAACTAAAATACCATTTGTTAAGATACTTCTAAAACATAATTTTTGGAATCCCAATACATAAACACTTATTCTATTTTATTTCCACATTGATCCTTCCTTTTTTATGTTCTATCCTAGTTCATTCATTATCATTATCAATTCAAATCCTATATAATGATTTATTAAGAAAATGTTAATTTCCTAAGCATATCCCAAGGGACTGTCCGACTAGGTGAACAATAAGGCCTGTTTTTTGCAAACCAAGTGATGATTGGGTCAATCCCAATGTACCATATTAAGAGTTATTCCCCCAAGTACATCTATTCTAGAACCATGTCCACTTTTAGTATCCATACACGGACTTATTTCAAGTAAAAACCGAATAATATCTACCTTACTAAACCTTAAGGATTTTCTTCTATACTTATCATCAATGTCTATCACATTCTTAGGTTCCATAATCTATTTTTTCTTATATCTAGTTTCCATGGTTTCTATTAAACTTCCATTCATACCAACTATAGAGACCCCAACCCCAATAAGACATAGATGTTTCCATTTTTTTATTACATTGAGATAATATATAATGAATCATATCCTAAATGACCGAATAGTCTAGAAGTCTTGGTAAACCATATACATACATTAGTTTTAAATTATATATGAATACAATGATTAGAACATATTTTTTTGAGAACAACATTCTTTCCTATAGAGTATCATTTCAAATAAATCATATTACACTTCATGGAATCTTGGGGAAAGAAAAAAAAATAAGGGTGATATAAAATTCACACCAATAGATAAAGAGTAATCAATATGAAAAGGCAAATAACTGAACACATATTTAATTTAATAAATAATATGAGAACAAAATGAATCCTGAGATAAAATCATCGTGAAAATCTCAAGGGTAGTAAGATTAATAACTAAAATAAAATAAATTATTAATTAAATTATTTCATGTTTCCTAGTAACATGATACCTTTACTATCAAGACCGTTCACAAGGCATTTTAGAACACACTGGGTGAAAACTCATTTAACTAAATCTATCAAATAGATTCATCCTATTAGACTATTGATTCTTCTAGGGGATTTAATCAAATTACAATCAAATTAAACATCGTCTGTAAAAATTATATACAAGTTAGGAAATAAACATATCAATGGTAAAAAATATTTACATTTAGGGTAAATTTAATGTTCTTAAAAAATGAACTATTTTAAGAAAATGTTAATTACCACAAAAAAATGAATCAATGAAGATAATGTCAATACTTTCCTTGGTCAAAATGATCATAAACCATCCAGACTAAGATTAAGGATAATATCAACTAAATATATACATATTGGAGTAATAAGGAAGAGTTTTTGTCATTTATAAATATAAATAACATAAAAACATCTTTAAAACATTTTATAAAAATATTATTTTCATCTTGAAAACCAATTTTTAAAATATAAATCATTTTTAAAATCCATTTCATCGAAAATGAATTTTTAAAAACATATTCAATAAAAAATCCTAAAAAACATTCAGTGTAATATTCAAAGAAATTAAATTCATGATGGTGGGTAATTATTTACACACCATAAAATATAAAAATAACATTCCTTTTTCATTTTAATAAGGTTAGTAAAGTTACTTGTTTATAAATTAAAAGAATATTCCCTTCACATTTCCAGTCAAATCCAAATGCGTATTATTTTGAAAATCAGATAATATTTCATGGTTAAAAAATTAAACAGTAAACTTGGGTGAAAATTATTTTAATAAATCTTTTTTAAAATCTTAAAAACATTTTAAAGAAAAATAGAATACCTGGTTTTGGAACAAAACTGATTTCCAATTAAAGTGTTAAATGAAGTTCGATTTTCTTAAAACCATTTTATCAATTAATTAATTTATCAATAAGTGTAAAAATGTAACTATTACATGAAAATATCATGTATAAATAATGGAGAATAAAATTAAATGGTGTAATTAAGAAATCACAAAATAATTTCCTTCAAAAGAAATTCAAGATTAAATATTCTTGATTTGAATAAGATTGTGAAATAAATCCATACAATGATCATAACATTGAAATTTAAAATTAATTAATTAATAGATTATTTATATTAATTATAAATCAACATAATTTTTTTAAATACAATATAAGATAATAAAAAGTCATCATAAAAATTTTCTAATGATATCAAAGAAATTATAGCAGTAATATAACCTAATGAAAAGAAATTTATTTATAAATTTATTTGCCATTTTTTTAATTTTAATTAAAATAAAATTAGATAAAATAATTAAAATTAAAAAATAAAATACCACAAATCATTATGTATTAATTATATTATATCTCAAATGGTCAGTATATAATCCATATAAAATAAATTACATACAAAAAAATTATAATTTTCCCAAATGAAAAGAAATTGAGGTAAAATCCCTTACCTCACACTTCCTTCTAGTTAAACATGGTTTAAACTCCATTATAGTAGATTTAAATATGTTATTATATTATTAAATAACTATATTAATATTTATGATATCATATATGATCCTATTATAACATATTACCACCCATTCATTAATAATCTTTCATTATTTTCATTGATTCTGATGTTAATTTCCTTTTTTCTCATTCCTGTTTTGTTATGAAAGATCTGGTTCGTGTGAATATTACATTGTTATATCAAGTATAGAATAAATATAATTATAAAATTATCATATTTATAAATCAATTTTAATTTTAAAAACTATCATTAATGATGGTTATAAAAAAGGAAGTACATTACAATCTCGTAGATGGTAGGTGATATGTAGTCATGAGTAATGTTTCCATTATTCAATGATAATTATGAAAATGAGGTATGTTGTATATTACCTATAAATAGTGACAAAAATAGAATATATTCCATATTATATACTTATATATATCATCCTTGTAGTTTGGTGATGAAAATATAGTCGCATTGCTTCGTGAAGGTGGTAGTCCACATGTACACAAACAACATTATCATATTTACATGAGTGAAAATGAAAGAAATAAAATGATATATAACAACATTAATAAATGTTAACTATTTCATCAGTATAAATTTTTTTCATTTATATAACATATAATCATTAACTTTGTCATTATCACCTTACATGTGAAGCGTTAGTGAAAGATGAATGACATCACCTCAGGAGGTAGTGGTTCGTCAAACACATGAGTGACGTTGTCATATTTCCTACATAATAGAGATTATATATATATATATAATATAGCACATAAATAGGTATAAATATTTTATAAATACCATATATATTTTATATATTTAATTATTCCCATCCTTGAGAGGCGGAAATGCTAAAATGAATGACATCAGTTTGTGAGGCGGCAGTCCGTTGTACACACAAAAGATGATTTCAAAACACATTTGATAGAAGTGGATATGGTTTTAGATAATTTAATTTTCAAAAAACTTCCTTGTATATAGAATATTCTTTTGTTATTATATCAGCATGTTTTAATTAAAATTTAAGGATGTGGAGAAAGAAGTAAAATAAAGATAGTCGTTGAAGAACCTTACCTCTTCTCCACGTATCCTCCTTATATTTGCACTAAAGCCTTCTTAGTTTGTATTTATAAAAAAATAAGGATTATAGGATGCGTTTAGGGAATTTTGGATGTTATAAGTTATATATTGGAAGAAAAAATGGTTTTATGGTCTGAGGAAGAGAAGAGAGTGGGTGGCCTTTTATAAGTTGAGGAGAGGATACACTTGGTATATTGGAAAAGACTTGAGTTCTCCCATGTTATACATGCGTAAAAAGGGTCCAAAATGAACCATTATCAAACCATATACGTTTAATATGAAAATTATTTCCTTAAAATATTTTATGGACTATTTTATAGGTTATATTTACCATTATCGTTTTAGATTAACCCCCAGTAAACCCATTTTTGCCTTAATCGTCCTAATTAATTTTTACACCATTCACTATAAATTTTGGCCTAATAATTATGTTTAATATAAAATAAATTTTAAATTTATATTATTAAAAATTTGTAATATATTTTTTAAAATTAAATTCACCTATGTGGGATATTTTAATTTAAAATCATTCTCACATACCGGAAGAGAAATCGGGTTTTTTAAGGAGAAAATATTCTAAAGGATAATTTTTTTATATCAAAATTCAATATAAATATGATTAAAATGACCTAAATTAGATTAATTGATATAAAATTTTACTAATTTATCTTTAATATTAATTGAAAATATAATTTAACAGTAAAATATATTTAAATGATATGCTAGTTTTCAATTAAAATTTATTATTTTTTCACTATTCATAAAAAATTGAAACTTCTTAGAAAAATACAAAAACTACACCCTAAGTTAATTTCCATATTATAATTTCAAAAAACTTTTTTTTTCTTATAAATTTTATAAAGGTGTAAAAAATTAATTTTAAACTATATGTGAAAAGTGTGACTAAACATTCTTTTAGAAACATATTACACTTTTTCATAAAACATTTCTTTTTTAAATGATTCTTATTTTCTTTAGCATAAAAAAATATTTAATAAACATGTGTTAACTATATATTATCCTATGTTAGTTAATCCTATTAATACCCACTATTCTTATGGGTATGTGATAAATATAAAATTAAATAATAATATTAACAGTATATTATTTTTTGGTAAAACTCGGTTTTGCGTGTAACGCAAGCTATTGAAGAAACTCATTATTTTTTATACCATAATCTCTCAAAGAAATTCAATTTATTATAAAATAAATATATTTTAAAGTCATAGATTTTTATATGAACATCTAAGATAGGTGTTTCATGTCAAATACTATATTTAATATAATGTTATTCTTTTGAAATTTCAGGGTTTACCGAACTTTTAGCCAGGTAACGTATTTTTTGTGACCAAAAAAGATATTTTACTTATTAACTAAATTATACATGATAGACAAAATTATTAAATATATTTTATTATATTCAATTTTTAAAATTTATAAAATTAAATTCAATATAAATATGAAAAATTCAATAGAAATAAATCTTAAAAAATGTTTTTTATTCATAAAAATAATTTATGCTAATTTTGGAAAGATATTCTGAATATTATTTATTACAATGTCATTTATTGGTATATTATTAAACAAGGGAGGGCAATTTGACTTTAAATACAATCCAAAACAAAATGGAATCTTTTGAAATCTTAATTAATGTAAAATAAACAAAAATAGTTATTTTTTAGAATAAAATATATTGTAGGTTAAGACAAGTAAAAAATTGGTTTAAAATTTATAAATATTATTTTTAAAAACATTCTTCACTTATTAAGAACATATTTTATTTCTTAAAATACAACATAATATTTTTTTCCAAGATTATATCATGAAGATTTCATAAAATTTACAATAATTTTTAAAAACTAAATTTTTACTAATCAATTAAAAACATCCTTTTTAGAAAAATCCAAAAAAATAACATTAATAAATTTTTATCATTATGCATAAAAAAATTAGGTTTTTTTACAAAAATATAATTTTTTTTAAAAAATATTTAACATTTAAATGAATACATAAAATATAATGAAAATAATATTTTTATTAAAAAGTAAATTTTAAAGCGTTCTGTCTTCATAATATTATTTTATATAAATTAATAGTTATATGATGGTTGATATATTTTTTTGTACATTGAAACTTTTTTTATATTAATCCTTTCAAATTGATCAATTAAATTTTCATAAATATAAGGAACACATTAAAAGAATTCTATGAAAATACATCATTTAAAACATTAAATGATTTTGATCGCATCCATTTAAAATTAATTATTTACATTATAACAATTAAATCCCATAAATTAATTTATATTATAGAAAACCAAATAATTTATTGAAAAGTAATGAAAAAATATAAGTAATTAGAATACATGTTTTTATAATATATCATTTTAATTAATTATTGTCTTTTTATATACATTAGGTTTTACTCTTCTTATATATTTTTTTAATGATGTTTCACACTATACCCTCGTAATGTATTAATGATTGACTTTATTTATAATAATATATATCATGGTATGTATTATTTTAGTGTTCCAACTCAGACACAATATTTAACATATTATTTACTTAAATGAAAAAAATATACCAAAATATCAAAGTGTTATACTCTTCCCCCTTAAATAAATTTTTTCCTCAATGTTTCAATTATCACTAAAAAATTAAAATAACTAACATTATCTCTAAGATATAAATGAGTCAAGTTATAATTTCTAATGAGATATTATACTCGTTGTCTTAGGAAACTCATATTTTTCTTTGTAATAATCATATATAGAAATTTTCATTAGACGTAGCCATTTGTTCCAAATATACCTCCTTATTTGGTTATTATACATTCAATTTTTTATAAAATATCATTTCACTACTTCATTTTCATGATAATGTTTTCAAAGAAATACTAAAATAAATTGGTTATTGAGAATCATGATAACAACCAATAAAATAAAATAAAATAAACTATCATAAGAATATGAAATATCGATCCTAAGATGTCTTATCCCCTGAGGAAATCATTTTAATGTATTACTAAATCAATTTTGATTCATCATAGGTTGTTTTTAATATATTCCATCCTATATTTAAATACATATTCCCCCAAAACAACTAAACCCTACTGTAATACAAATTGAGATTCCTTTGACCCACACTCCTGGGTATAGTGCTAAAAAAATATATTTTACACTCTATATTTGATACCAATTGATACAAAGCCAACATAAAACACATAAATCTTTCATTGCATATATAATTTAAACATTTTACCTCACAAATTCACATAATCTAATAACCTAGATATTTAGTAACTTTGGAGATTAGATACTATATCTTCTTATTTTACTGTAATTCTTTAAGATTACCCATAAATATTCTTCTCACATGATACCCTTATAGACACTTCACACATATTACTCCTATTTATTTCATAAGGAATGGAAATATAATAAAAGGGTTCACTCAGATTCTTAGTAAGGGTAAGCATTATAGATATCAATTGAATATTATAATTGAGCATTAGTTAAGAATATTGGTACATGTATATGATAAATATATTAATACATTATAACTAATGAATATAAAGATTTTTTTATGACATAAGGAATGAGACAAGAATCGTGGGTCTTGGATAATAATATAAGAATATGGAATAAAATTAAAATGTAGTATAAACATAAGTATAGAAAATCATAACATTGTAAAAATAGCTAACTAAAATCAAGTTCACACAGAAATTTATGATTATATCTAAACATAATCATAACCACACTTAATTCTTTGAACATCAGTAACTAAAACTATATCAAATCAAAACCTTGGGAACATATCTACCTACAAACACATCCACATAAAAACTTATGAAAGTAGCTACCTACAATCATGTCCCCATATAAATATATAAAGATAGATATATGTAATAATTTACACACACAATTCCATTACCTCATGATATATAAATAGTTACCCATTTCATTAGAGGGATATAAAGGACCCATCCGTCTCATAATAACAAACCACATATATGTCTCCCACATATACATAAAAACCTCATAATACCATTATTTTTTAACTCACTCATGGGAAAGAAAATATTTCATGATAACTTCTATAAGAAATTATCACAATACATCTATAAAATGATGGAGAACAATATCATTAGATAATATCTCTTGCGAATAATATTAAATATTAAAGGACATTTACTATAGAAACCTAGAACCTTTATACGCATATATTACATCTTTTAGGTGAATATTCAATAAATAACACAAACACCTGACTGAGGACCGTAAAAGTTTAGTTTCTTTGGATACTATGTTGCACATATTCTAATTTGGCGAGTAAAAATATTCTATAAATATCTTCTTAGATAGTACTCCTATTAGTTATACCCTACCTAAACCATTATTCATAACCAGATGAAGGAAACATAATAAAGGGATGGCTTATACTCTCAGTAAATATAAACATAAGAGATATCATTTTATGATCAAATTTACTCATAAGATAAGCATAATGGTATATAATCATGGTAATAAATTACTAAGTTCATACCCAACCTTTCATAGATAATAAAAATGATTCATGGCATACAACTTTTTCCTTTTTAAAAACATGTCCTATAAGCGTGAAAAATCATCATAAATCAATCAAGAACCATAATCTCATGTCATAAAAGTGTGGCCTAACATATATATTAAAAACAATTTAATATGTCATGGTTAACTAAAAATAAATTTAACATAGTAAATGATAACACATCACATATTTCACATTTTGGATAAAGAAACACCTGTATACCACAGTAGATTAAGAAACATTGATTTACCATAGTGGATCAATCCAATCAACTTTTTTTTCATTGTTATCTCATGAGATATAACACTTTACCCAATTTATTAGAGGGGGATATAGGTACCACCCATAATATAATGAAAATCATACATTTGTGTGCAACAATACCATAAAAAATTAATCATATCAAAAATTATTAAATGAAATGAACTTCATAAACATTTCATTATATCATAACCAATATAAAATAGAGAGGTTTCATAATTATTTCATCATTTCATAATTACATGACCATGGAGAAAGAATCAGGATTCTTAATATTTTTATCATGGTATAACCCATGGAAGAGAATTGGGTTTAATAAACATCATGCCATCATAAACATAAACTATTAATATAAAGAATACGAGTGGTATACATAGTTCATATCCCTAGTAAAGCACAAGTTACAACAAAGGTTATTATATTATATGGAGAATGATTTTGAAAAATAAATAACTTGGAGTGTTTCCTGAGGAAGATAAATTTTATTTGAAAATTCCTTATTAAAACTAAAAAATCATAAATTATTTTAAGAAACCTTTTCTTTAAAAAAACTATGAAATGTTAAAATGGAATCTTTCTAATTGTTTAAAAATATTATTGAGGAAAATATCCTTTTATCTTTGAAAAATAATTTTTAATAACATTAAACCTTAAAACAGACATTTCATGTGAAAATATTCATTAAAATTTACAATGTATGCTTTAATGTAAATAATGTACATGTTGATGGGATGCTTCATTCATGTTGTACATGCTAAAACAAATATTGCATTCACATTTTTAATAAATTTCAAACAATAATTGTTTGGAAAATAGGAAGAATACTTATTTCAAAAAAATGGAAAATTAAAACATGTGAAAACAATTATTTTGAAAACAATAAGAGAATGGTAAAAAAATTGAAAACATATTATTAAAACATGGTTTTGAAATAAAATAGTTTTTTGACTGAAATGGGAATAAATTAATATTTTATCAAAAAACTTTGTTCAGATTATTATATGAAAATGAGTAGAAATGGTAACACTAATATCATTAAAAACTAGAGGAGAATAAAATTCATTAGTTTCCTGATAAATTGATCATATCATTTTATCATTGAAACTATAATCATAAACAATTCCAAAAAAGTGATGAGATTATAACATACTACTGGAAAATTTGGGGAAGAACCCCTTTATTAAAAAGAAAAAAACACTCAAACCATTTTAAGGGAAAAGGGAGAACCTGAAACCCATAGAAAGACCATAGGCTTAAAGGCACGAAACCATAAAATACAGTGGCTCAAAAGCCTAGTGGTATATAACCCATTAAAAATACAAAGCAGAATCCAAATTCTATGAAAAAAATCCAAGAACAAATATACCAACCCACGTCAACCAACTCTTTGTCGTTGATGCATTAGTTGTCCATGCCCACCATCACCGGCCGGAGAACAACGTCATCGCTAAGACCATCGATCCATGCCATCGCTTCACTTAACCTAACCAGATCTAGTTTGAGACACAAATCTGGACTATATCATTGAACACCAAATGGGATGTATATATTCCTCATAAAGGATGGTAGGTTCATAACATAACATATGTCTCAAAGAAGGCGAATTGACACATAAATCTCTTACCCCTTTAATAAATTTGGGGAAAATCACCATGAAAGGTATATCCTAAAAGGGATATGTAAATCACAATAATTTGGAACTTAATAATCATACATTACATTAATGTTCATAATATACACAATAAAAAATGAATAGGTGGTGAATATGGAATGTGTATCACATAAGTAGAAAAGTGAGGTGAAAATCCATTATCTTAAGTGTTGAATTCATTAGTACATGTCCTATCCTCCTATATAATAAACATAAAATCATTATACATCTATTAGAAAAAATTAAATTGGAGCAATAAATGCCCGATAGAGAGATGGAAGACCATCTATCTCTAAAATTGCGAGCAGTTAGGGTTTTCTAAGCTTCCACTCTCCTCCAATAATGGATGATGTATTTCTTTCCCCTGTGAGATTTGACTCCCACCTCTTCCGAAATCAGAAGTCTAATAAGCTAGGATCCGGTGAGGAAAATTAACCAATGAAATTTGGAAAATTAAGGTGTAACCCTTTTGTTTGTGGTGAGACGTAATGGTGTCTCCTTCTTAGATGCACTTAAAATCACAGATCTCAACACAGATCTCTTATCAATTAAACCTCATATTCATAAGAAGTTAGATGATGGAGGTTTCATGGTTGAAGTAGATCTAGAGGCAGTTCATCAACGTGAGATTCTCTGCAAATTCTCTATCATGGGTTGTATCTCCTACTTGAAAGGTGACCGCCCCTGGACTTTAATAGATCATAAACCTAGAATTATACACTACTGGGGTATATCAAATTTGAAACCAGTTCCCATAGGTCATGGATATCTTCACGTTATATTCAATTCTCAATCTGACCTTGAAAGAGTATGGGATACCAAAAACCTACATTTAAAACCTGGTTTAGTCAGGATTTCTAAATGGGACTATGTGTTTAACCCTTACACTCATAGGAATACAACGGGCCAAATATGGATCTGATTACATGGATTAAATGTGTACTTTTGGAATCCTAAAAATCATAATGACATTTTGTCTTGCATTATATTACCACTAATAATTTATCAAAGAACACTAAATGTGGATTTGGTCCCCTTTTCATGGGTAATGGTTGAGGTTATCCTTGTTGCGCCTCTCCCTAATTCAATACGCTTCTCTGCCAAAGAATATAAAACAGAAATTAGGATTGAATATGAGAAAAAACCACCATTTTGTGAAATTTTCAATCTTATTGGGCACACTATAATAAATTTTAGGGTGATCAGGAAACAAGTGGTCCAGCCGATAGAGAACGAATTGAATGAAATAAAACATAAAAAATAAGGCAATCAACCCGTCACTGACATCCCAGAATCTTCTAGAAGAAATAATAAGATATGGGTGAAGAAATACATTAAATCAAAATATATAATGAACACTTTGATTTCATTCTATTCTGATCTTGTAGAAGAGTAAGAAAGTGACCTCCTTAATGAGATTAATTCCCCTGTTATGGATGTTATTTCAAAGCAGCACGGAAAGGAACTTGGGGAGAATGACACATGTAATGTATCTATCCCAACTAGTAATATTGTTTCAAATTCTTATGATTCAAGTAATGCCTCCTTGATAACAAGACACTCTATGCTTGAAGGTAAGCTAAATGGGAAAGATATCGGGCACACTTTTGGTAATCTAGTTGCAGGTATATAACCCCAACTGGTGGGACCAACTTGTATCCACCTAGCCCCATCTTTGGGATTGGGTAATGACTCAACCTCAGCAGGAGGACTCATTGCTTATTATACTACAATTCCAGATCTGCATCCTCTGTATACCTCTGTAGGCTGTGATACAAAATAGGTTGGAACACTTTTTGACACCAAACAAGTTATTGCAAAAGACACACCATCTCTGGACTCTGGACATCAACCAGGAAATCACTCAGGTACATTATCTCATGGAACTGCCTAAACTTTTTCAGGTACAATATCTCTTCACATTGGCATTAAATCAGTAGTCCAATCAAATAATACTATTATTCCTGGGAATATTTTGAACCTAAATTCTCAGAATTATGATAAACTCAATTCTAATAGCACGAAAAATTCCATAGACTTACCTGTCAAGGTGAACTCTAATATAGAAGGAAGATATCTCCAACAAGAATTCTCTGCAGGCTGTGATGCTAAACAGGTAGGCACTCTACCTGAGACCAAACATGATATTACAACTGCATCTTAGCAGAATAAATAAAATCTCAAATCTAACTCAAATGTTGGAGGTGGTATACTAATTAATTTATCTAAACAATCAATTGGCATAGACAGTGTCCACACTTAGAGGTTGTCACATGAAGCAGTTTTGGGAAATTCATTAGGGCTTGTTGTCCTGGTATTGTAGAGAAAAGCAGAGGGCACTCTTGCTCATTCGAATCTGATGGACACACTAATACTGGATTCTAGGAGGCAACTAGGAATGCACTCAGGTACATCAATTAATGCCCCTACCTCAACTTTTTCAGGTACAAAACCTTTTCACTCTAGCATTAAATCAGTAGGTGTACCTCATGGTAGTGATATGACTGCAAATGTTGTGAACTTGAATACTCAGAATGAGGATAAATATGATCCCAATAGCACTAAAACACTATAGATTTACCCATGAAGGAGAACTCTAAGACAGGTAGCACAAATAACCCTCCTACTTCTATAATCAGTCTAGAAATGACCAAGATTCGAACTACTTCTAATCAAATTGGAAGATCTACTAAACACAAGGACTTAGGAAACAAAAAAAGGGGAGCTCTAACTCCAAATCTAGGTCTAAATGAAGATCCTTTTTTGGAACTCTTAGGGTATTTCCAACTTTGACATTCTCTCTATTTTAAAAATAATGATCATCACACACTACGCTATTTTGTTTGCTATTGTGGAACCTAAAATCATTTTCTCTCCCAAGATCCACCACTTATATCATCATGGATATTCCTTCACTGGTGAAACTAAAAATTCCTCTACGATTGATTCTCTATGGATCTTCTCGAACTATTCCATTCAAAATGTCAATACTTTTAACATATCGGATCAAGTATTCACATGTTATTTTGTTCTTGAGGGCACTCATATTTTCTGCTTCTTTGTTTATTCCCAGAATAGATATCAAGATAGAAGACCTCTTTGGGATGATCTCACTTATCTTTATAATAGCACTCAGCCACCTTGGTTTATAATTGGGGACTTCAACACTATTCTCTATTCAAGTGAGAAAATTGGTCCTTTACATGCTACAATATCCATGAGAGAATTCAAAACCACTATCTAAGACAACAACCTCATTGAAATAAATCTTATGGGTTACCAATACACTTGGTATAGAAAATAATACAATAGGGTGGTGACCTCCAAACTGGATAGAGCCTTCACAAATTTTCCTACCCTAGATACATGGGACACCATTTCCAGCACCACCCTTTACAAGCTCCATTCTAATAATCATCCTATTTTGGTCAATGTCTCCACCAACACTGTTAAACGTCCTCTTCCTTTTATGTTTAATAATTCTTGGTTCTATAACACTGAATACACTAACATCATAAAGAATTTTTGGCTCCCCATGACTCATTGCAATGATGCCTTTGCTTGTCATACTAAATTAAAGTCTCTTAAACAGATGATCAATGGTTGGTGTATCTCTCTTGTCAAACAAATAGACAAATATATCCTCCTCCTTGAGAATGAGCATAACCAGCTTCAAAACAACAGCACAAATTTTTACTTTATCATTGATCCGAATCATGAAATAAACATTTTGATAAAGCTCTATTATTTGCTCACATTTAAAGAGAGGATGAGGAAACAAGTTTTTAATGTAAAATGATTATTAGATGGGGGAAAAACATTAAGTTCTATAATTCCACCTAAAGGGATTATAAATATTATAGACCTCTTGCCTCCTTAAAAGATGGTGACAACATTTTGGACAATGAAAATGATATTGCCAAACACATTGTCTCTTATTGGGAATATATCTTTAATGGTCCTGGTAATAACAAATACCTCTTACCTGAGATAATTCTGATAGTGGTCAATGATAAAGATAACAACTTTCTTCTTAGCACTCCACGTGATCATGAAATTAAAGACATTGTCTTTAGTTTAAACCCAGATACTACTCCTGGCCTTGATGGATTTAATAATGGTTTCATTCAACATTACTAGGATATTATTAATTTTGATGTTTGGAAGCTTTTCAAATCCTTATTCTCCAATGGTGTTGTCCCTCATGTTCTAAATGCCAAATTTATCTCTCTAATTACAAATGATGACAATGATTTTGATTTCCACTTGTTTAGGCCCATTTCCCTCATTAACACCCTCTATAAAATCATCACAAAAATCATTGCTAACAGACTCTCTTATATCACTGACAAATTATTTTCCTGTAATCATTTCGGTTAATTATGTGTAGATCCATCAAAAATTTCAATTGAATTGATTATAAGTGTTTTTACACCTTAAACCAAACCAACATAGGTGGTAATATTTATATTAAACTTGAAATTAAAAAAAACCTTTGATACCATGGACTGGAGTTTCATTTTTAAAGTGCTTAAATATTTTGGCTTTTATCACGACCCGTCCCTCGGGGCCCGTTTCTTGACTACCCCAAGCCCGCCTTCCTTATGCCAAGGGCTTGTGACTAGCACCGAAGGCTTAATTCCCTAAATCTGGTAAGGTATTGCCTTTATAACTGTAAACACACACAATCGATCACACAACTGGATACAAAACACTAAGTAAAATTGTATAAAAAGAGGGTGATGAAAAGTAAAAGGGGCTGGAAATACAAGACCAACTGTAAAGTACAAGTAAAACTGAAAAGGAAAAAATAGCTAAAAGGTGAAAATCAGCTCATGGATCGTCCAACAAGAGTCCTACCTGAAGGGTAGGTATAGATGGACTTCTATGATCTACACGTCTGTCAGTATCCTCTATGTACCGACACATCGTGTGGTCCACCTCCAGGTACCGTCTAGTCCTGGTACACTCATCCTCGGTCAGCACTATCCATCGTCTACATCCAACACAACGAGGTGCGGGCATAGCCCGTGTAGGGGTGAGTATAATGATACTCAGTAGGGACCCTAAGACCCTCATGGTCTCTCAAAATCCACCAAGGATAAACCACAGATTAAGAAATCAATAGATAACCCCACTTAGGTATATGACCATACATATACCTAAGTTATCAAGTAACCCATCTCAAACATGAGGTTAACACAAAAGTTACTGACTCAGCTCACATAGGTATACAACTTATACAGAGAGATAGAGATGATCTGATGCAGCCACTGAATCATCTATTCTGTCGAACCCCCACAGGATCCAGGAACAGAATTCAGAACTGTCGAACCCACACAGGATCCAGGAATAGTAAACAGAGCTGTCAAACCCACACATGATCTAGGAATAGTCTTCAGTACTGTCAAACCCACAGAGGTTCTAAGAATAGTAGTCCGAGCTGTCAAACCCACATGGGATCTAGGAACAATCTTCAGTGCTGTCGAACCCACATAGGATCCAGGAATAGTCATCAAATCGCAGCCAGCCACAGGGTTCCGCACAAAGCATACTTGATTTTGGGAGGGTCCGATCCTCAATCCAAGTGTCGATACATCAACTGCCATGAAGTCCCAATTTTATGTATCCAAAAGATCCATATTGACAAAATAAACCCAACGTGATAGACGGTGCATCAATTTGATGTCTGGTCTAAGAGTTATTGGCATTTTCGTTCTGAGGGCCTGGTTGGAATTACGCTCGATCCAACCCAGTTGTACCCCAACTGTATCCAAACTTTGAGTGGGGTATACCAAAAGAACTGTATCCTTCAAAGGTTTTCATATCTGTATATGGTTCGTCAAGTGGATGCACGTAGCTCAAGTTACAGGCAAATGAATGGAAATGGGTCAAATGGGTCAGGGTCCGGTCCGGCCCAGTCGGACCGACCCGGCCCAACCCGGCCCGACCCAGGTCCAGACTGGGGTCTAACCTAGTCTGCGGGTCTGAACCAGTCTACAGGGGCAGCCCGGCCCACGAGGACGGCCTGGCCCACAAGGGTAGCCCGGCCCGCAGGGATGGTCCGACACACGCTGGCGGCCCGACCCGCGCTTGGTGCGTCCTGCGTTGGGCTCGTGGCTGGTGGACCATGGGGTCCGCCCTAGTTTCATCCATGGGGGAGTTCATTCCACCTGGTATCTCAAACAACATATCCATTCGGGTGGGTTCCAAAACCGGCACCACGTGGCACCGGTCCTTGTCATGCGGGACCCAGCGACGGGTCCCCCTCCCCCTTCGGCTGGCCGAGCAGCCATCCACCTCCCGCGCAGCGCAGCTATAGTGTGCCTCCTCTAGAGACCCGATGGCTCGGGATGCTGGTCCTTATCACGTCCGGCCTTGTGCCAGCCACCGCTACACCACCACGGGCAGGGGCCGCAGCCCCCTTTTGTTCCACCACGCAGCGCGGTTGCGCCGCGCGTTCCCCGACAACCCGGTGGCTCGAGCCCCAAATTTTCTTCATGGATGAGATTGCGTTAGCTACCTTTTCACTACTATGGCCCATCGGATGCGAGTTACTCCTCCAGTGGTGCAGTTGCACCGCCACCGTCACGCGGTGATGTCCATCGGTTCCATCCACCGACAAACTTTTTGCGGGTCACCAGACGTGTTCCGATGGACCGATTCTCATTCCGGAAGTAGTCGCGCACTCCTCGGGTCTCCTTCGATCTATAACCATTTTTGATGAGTATCGCTCCTCCCGGTCTCATGCCTCATTAATTGTCAAATTCTAAAAAGAAGAAATATGGGTAAGGCCATGTTTGTTGGGCCCGAACCCTCCACGTTATGGTGATAGCATGCGTCTTTGATTCTTAATCCTTGAAGTAAAACGAAGAACATGCCATAATTAAAAATGCTTGAAACCCTATCTTTATTCGTTGTTTGTTGACGGAGTCCCGGGGAAGAAGATGGTGTTGTCGTCATTTATTGCGTCTACCACGCACTTCCAATCCATGCTCATGCGTCTACTGAACATACCCAAACAAAAATTCAGAAATTGATTCCGGGTTCACCGGGCCTCGAAATCATGTTTCGTCAATTTTCACGGACTTGTTAAATTCCCATGTATTTAAGAAAAAAAATCCATAGAATTTTCAGGAATTTAAATTCTCTCCACCTCAGGTCTTTACGTACCTATAAGCTACAACTCGAACTAAGGGAACAAGTGGGGGGAACTGAGCACGATTCAGATCATCCCGCTCCCATGTGCTCTCCTAGAGGTTCGTGTGCTGCCAACGAACGCACACCAAAGGTATCAATCATCCATAAAAGACTCGCTCCTGTCAATTCTCAATCTTCGCAGGATCCTTCGTAAAAGTATCCCCATCCTCGACGTCCAGTTTTCCATTGTCGATGATGTGAGAAGGGTCATTCACGTATCTCCTAAACTGAGAGACGTGGAAGACATCATGCACCTGATGTAACTGAGGTGGAAGATCTAGGAGGTAAGACACCTCACTTACTCTACTAAGGTCCTGGAATGGTCTGATTAATCTCATAGATAACTTAACACCTCAGTCAAATCTCCACAAACCTCATCGAGGTGAGATCCGTAGAAAGACATGGTCGCCATCCTCGAAATCTAGATGTTTTAATCTCCTGTCAGCATATGAATTCTTCCTGATCTATGCAGTCTTCATTTTCTCTAGGATGATCTGCACCTTCTCTATGGTAGCTCGTACCATCTCTGGTCCCGCCAGTGTTGACTCCCGTGGGTCTATCCATCACAAGGGTGATCTACAAGGTCGCATGTATAACGCCTCCAAAGGCACCATCCCTATGGTGGACTGGTAGCTATTGTTTTATTCAAATTCAACCAAAGGTAAGTGATCCTACCAACTACAATTAAAGTTGTGGATGCATGCACGGAGCATGTCCTTGAGAGTCTGAATGGTCCTCTCAGTCTAGCCATCCGTCTAAGGATGGAAGGCGGTGCTCAGACAAAGCTGCATCCTGAAAGCCTCTGGCAACCCCTTCCATAGCCAGGAAGTAAAACATGTGTGACTATCATAGACAATAGAAAAATGTACTCAATGTAGCCACAAAATCTTCTGCACATAGAGGCATACCGAGTTCTCTACTGAACCATGCTCTCTGATCGGTAGGAAGTGGGCCAACTTGGTGAGTCGATCGACAATCACCTGAATAGAGTCATGACTCCTGGATATATGTGGAAGTCCTGTCACAAAGTCCATAGATATCCCATCCCACATCCACTCTGGGACCTCTAAAGGCTGAACCAAGCCTGCTGGTACCTGATGCTCCGCCTTCCCTTGTTGACAAGTGAGGCACCCGGAGACAAACTCTACAAATTCCTTCTTCATACCCAGCCACTAGTGCTGTCATCTGAGGTCCTGGTACATATTCGCCACTCCTGAATGTACCGCTAGAGGGGAAGTGTGGAACTCCTTCAACACTTCCTTCTGAAGTGACACTGGCACCAAAGTATGTCCTCTAAAGAGGATGACATGCTCCCGACCTTCAGAAAATCCATCAGGTGCCTGACCTATGGATATCTGAGAATATCGTGTCTCGCAGTCAGATTCTCCACACTATGCCTCCCTAACTCACTTAAGAAGTGGAAGAGTGACTTTTAGAGACTTAAGGAAATCTTCCCCATCTTGATCCACAAAAGATATCTGTAAAGCAACCAGCTGCTCTATCTCTTCTCCTAGTAGCTGAATACCTCATCTCTTACTGAGAGTATCTTCTACAGTGTTCCCCTTCCCCAGAGTATAGACTATCTCAAAGTCATAGTACTGGAGAAACTCAACCCATCACCGCTGTCTCAGGTTCAGGTCCTTCTGAGAGAAGATATACCTGAGACTCTAGTGGTTATAGTAGACTGTGAAATTCTTTCCAATCAGATAGTGCTGCCACATCTTCAAGGCGAATACCACTGCTGATAACTCTACGTCATGAGTGGATTAGTTATTCTCATGTTGTCTCAGCTGCCAAGAACCATATGCGATCACTACTCACTCCTACATCAGGACACACTCGAGTCGGGTACCCGATGCATCGCAGTAGACTACGTACCCTCTGACCTCCTCTGGAAGCCTCAAGATGGGTGCACTAGTCAGCCTCTGCCTCAGCTCCAGAAATATCTGTTGGCATATCTCCAACCACACGAAGGGTTTCACCTTCTTCTTCAAGGCTGATAGTGGTGCTGCAACTTTGGACAAGTCTGGTATGAACCTCTGGTAGTACCCATCCAAACCCAGGAAACTTCATACCTTCATCACACTCCTTGGTGGCTCCCAAGCATGTACCGCATCAATCTTCGCTGGATCTACTGCAACTCTAGCCTCCAAAATGACATGTACCAAAAAGTAAACCTATCGTATCCAGAACTGGCACTTCGAGAGCTTACCATAAAGATGGTACTCCCAGAGTGTGTCTCGTACTACCTACAAATAGTAGGCATGCTCCTCCTCAGTAGTCGAGTAGATCAGAATGTCGTCGATGAAGACTACAATAATGTGATCAATGTATGGCTGAAAGATCCTGTTCATGAGTCCCATGAACACTGCTGGAGCCTTGGTTACGCCGAATGGAATAACCAAGAACTCATAATGGCCATACCGACACTTGAAGGTCATCTTCTGCACATCCTCATCTCGAACTCTGAGCTGGTGATAGCCTGACCTGAGGTTTATCTTGGAGGACCACTATGCTCCCTTTAGCTGATCAAAGAGGTCGTTAAACAATGGGAGTGGGTACCTTTTCTTCACGGACACCTATTTCAGGCGACAGTAGTCAACAAAAATCCTCAAGCTCTCATCTTCCTTCGTGGCGAACAGAATCAGGGCTGCCCAGGGAGAAACACTTGGGTGGATGAACCCCTTCCCCTACAAGTCCTCAATCTATACCCGTAGCTCACAAAGCTCCCTGGTAGCCATACGATACGCTAGTGTAGATATCGGTGTCGTCCCGAGGTACAAGTCAATGTAGAAGTCCACCTCTTTGCGAGGAGGTAGACCTGGTACATAATCAGGGAAAACATCCGCGTACTGGTCCACTACTACAGGGTAGCTCAGACTCTCCACATCAACTGCTCCGAGGGTAAGGTAGGACAACTGATGAGTGATCGGCTTCACCCTTTTCCGAGCAAGTCTGTCCTCTACTGTAAAGGCTCTCTTCTCTCTGGTGACGGTAAACCAGGTCCCATCCTTACAGACACACCACACTTTTCACCTAATATAGTCGATCTGATCATGGACTTTAGATAACCAGTCCATACCCAAGATGGCATCGTAAGGCCTCGACGCCGCTACTATGAGATCCTAGCCGAAACTCTCACCTCCTAGAGTAAGCTCACATTTCCAACACCAGTGCATAATCATCGAATCTTCTCCCGTAGGAGTCTCTAGTCGTAAGGATCGAGCCAACGACTCCATCAGAATCTCAGTGCTCCGAAAGAGGGAAGTGGGAATGAAAGAGTGACTGGCACATGTGTCTATAAGAACTGAATCTATGGTGAAGTAGACATAGATCGTACCTCAAATAATCTCTGGAGCGCCATGATCTTAAGCCTCAACTGCCTGGCGTTGTGCTCTCACATGTCCACCTACTCCCATGCGGTTAGGGTGGACCTCCTAGTGGTGGTGGTAACATCTCAATACGCCATCCACCGCTAGATGTACAACCAGGTCCTCTCCCACGTCTGCTTGATCCCTACAGACCGCCTCGATCTAACCTATTCCTCTGCCTGGGAGGTCCCTCAACTATCTGCTGATCATATGAACGACAAGGTGGCCAGTCATGAGCCAAGTGACCCTACCCGCCGCATCTGAAACACTTCATATTCCTTGAATGACTAGATTTGTCTCGTGTGCTTCGCACAACCGGAGCCCTGAGGTTTTCCACGGGATGGTCTGGTCTGCTTAGACCTCTACAACATTTCCCTACTGCCAGCTGCAGAAGACTTCGCTACGTGACTCTCGGAGGAGGGTCTTGCTGTTGGTGACTGGTTAGCAAGGAAACTCTCCACTAAGAGGGCTCTCTCCAACACCCCCTCCAATGTCGGATTGTTGAGTGAGATCATCAAAGCCCTGATCTCTCGCCTGATCCCCTGCTCGAAGGTTCGGGCCCTGAAGAATGGGTCTCAAACCATATTTGAGGAGTAGTGCGAGAGGTCGGTGAACCTCGTTGAGTACTGTTCCACCGTCATGCTACCCTGTTGTAGATGAAGTAGCTCATGTATTCGCACTGGACGTAGGGTGGTTTGGAGAAACTCTTACCAAAACAGGCTCTCGAAGTCTACCCAGAGAAGTGTCGCCTCGTCATGCACCTAGAGTATCAGGCTCCACCATCTGTCTTATAACGACCCATACTTTACATACATTGTTAATACTTCAAAATTGAAGCACACTTATTACAACATATGACAAAACCACAAAGGACCGTATAGGTATAGTGTCTTTAGAAACTGGGAAACATAAACAACTGGTTCATAAATCTTCTACAGTGTCTCCCATTTATTTCATCATATCTAGGGTCCCTTTTAGCATATTCTACTTAATATCCATCTTCCTGACCTGGGGAAAAGAAAACATAAAAGGGTGAGCTCAAATGCTCAGCAAGGCAAATAAAGGAAATAAAAATCATATCATATCTTTTTGAAAATCAAAACCTGCAAAAGAGATCATAATATCTTAACATGGAATAAATCATAGAAGTGAAAATGAGATCCCCATAATCATAACATAAAACTTGAAACTTTGTGGCATGCACACATAATCATGGAAAATCATTTCTTGTTAGTCATGACTCATTTCCAAGACTATCTTAGTGGACAAAGTCCCTTTCTGAACCGAGTTCACTCCTCGTTTCAGTCCTGTATCACTGAACCGAAATAACCTTCCGTTCCAGCCATGTCTATCTCATGAGATATAAAATCTTTACCCAATGCATTGGAGGGAGATATAGGTCCCACCCATCTTATAATGAATCCTTTCTTATGTGTGCCACATAATCATAAATCTTACATCATCACATAACCCATGTAATAAAAATGGGATTCTTAAACAACATGACATCATAAAACAATTCATATAAGATAAAGGAATTCATAAAAATAATTCCATCAAAACATGATCAAATCAATTTAATAACAGGGATAAAAACAGAACCCTTTATTATCTTAGATGGAAAATAATTTTGATAAAACACTTGAACTCCATTCTTGAGGAAAATATCCTTTCTTCTTCAAAAACATTTTTCCTTTCATAACATGTCATACAAATTTAAAATAAAAGAAGTTGATTAAAAATAAACTTGAAAACTTGTAAAGGAAGCTTCTTGGAAATAATGTTTTAAAAATCCATTCATGCCGTATAAGTTAAAAAAAACATTCTTCGTACTTTTGTCGGAAAAGTAAAAAAGTACCTCGTACGAAAAACGACAAAAGATTCCTTTCATACATATTACTAAAAACTCACCGAAGGGTAAAAATGGATTTAAAAAATTGTAGGTGGATGGAAATAATATTACATATTGATGAAACATGGATGTGGATGATAAAATACACCCCAGTAAATACTTACGAATAAACAATCTCGGATAAAAATGAGATTGTGATATTTCCCTTACCTTAGGTCCAATTTGCCTTGTATGTGTCCGAAGCTCCTGTATAATGGTTTAAATAATGTTATTGACTTATTCCATAATCATACATATTGATATGATATCTTACATGGTCATATTCTTAGCTTCTTGTTAGTAATATTTCATTGTTACTTGTTACTCGGGTCTTTATTGCCTTTTGTTCTTACGCGTGTTTTGCCGAATAAATTCTTATTCCTATTTCAAGGTTATAGATACCTTATATCCAGAATGGTATTAGTGTAACATATATCATATTTATTCATTCAATTCATTTATATAATTACTATTTAATGATGATCATGTAGAACGAGTCGCATCACATCGTGGAGACGGTATTCCGTACGTACGCACGAGTGATGATATCGTTCCTATGATCGTGGAAATGTATTGGAGTATATATATATTATTTCAGTATCAATATTACTTTATAATAATCATAAATAGTTACTCATTACATCATTATACCCATCCTTGTAAAGTGATGGTGGAAAAATAGATTACACCACGGCGTGGAGACGGTATTCCGTACGTACGCACGCGCGGTGATTTCATTTTTCCGTAGGATGGATAGAAGGTGAATTAGGGTTGTTTCATATTTATAATAACATATCAGTATGTAAGTAATACTGATGTTATTATTTCATCATGAAACAACTAAAGAAGAAGAAGTTGAAGAAGAAAGAAATTGAAAAGATCGGTAATGGATATTACCTCTTCTTTGGAACGCCTCTTTGAATCCTCCACTTAAGGAACTAAGAGTGGTATTTGGAGAAGAACAGGACCTCTAGGACTATTCTAGGGAAGTGGAGAGGAGAAAATTGCAGGGTTTGGCCGAGCTTGAGTGCTCAATTTGGTGTGAGGAGGAGGGGGAGGAGGTGCCCTTTTATAAGGGAGGAGAGGGGCACCTTAGGAATATCTCAAAATATTATTTTATATTAAAGTCAAAATCGGTTTATAATGGTTCCAAAGGGTCTTATTTCGAAGATAAAGTGGGGAAGCGTCGAAATCCTATCAACCAATAAGATTTAGACAAGTTTAGGGTATTATTTTAACCTTATCAATTAGATTTAACTCTAAGTTAATTAATTTAACTTTTACCGTGTCTTTTTGTTTTCTTTCACTATATGGTTAATACACTTACTATAACATGCCAAACGAACCCCAAATTGTTTAGTATTAATATATATATCCTTATCTAAGTCATTTGGCCGATCCTTAGATTTGTAGGAATAAAATAACAATTAATAATATAATATTTGATTTAAAACCTATTTTGTGTCAATTTTGACACTATTTGATATATGATTTTTGTGAAAGTCATAACAGAATTATATGTTCGAACCAAGTTGATTAAATCAGCACTAATATATCATAGTAACCTAGAAAATTAGTGGAATTCAAAAAAAGTCTCAAATTACATTTATTTTGGTGTTTATAACATCAATTATGTCAATATTTCATTAATAAGATAATTACTGCATCATCTTTGTGTCATAAATAAATTAAATTATTTGATGTCTAAAAATTACAAATAAAATACCATCATGTAGGAAATCTTTTTAGCTTTCTAATTAATATTTACAATCGAATTTATCTTATGTATAACCCCATATTAAAAATGATATACTTATTAAACTTTGATTTTAACTATTTTAACCCATCTTTAAATAAATTAATAATAAATGTCCTAATCTAATCCAAGTGGGCCTAAATGGTCATATTTTATTCCTAAGTTTGTTTTTGGTCGAATTACACTTGTCCAATAGAATTAGGACATGTGTTAGGGTAATATTAATATCATATTTACCCTTAGTTACCCTATTTACTATTAACCGCGGTAAAAAAGTAAAAAGTTACTATTCACCAAAAAATTATTTTCATCTTATTGAACCACATTTTAGTCCTTGATATTAACCATGTCTCTCGGATTTTCAAAATTCCATTCACAGAAGCGGTAAAATTAAGTTTTATGCAAAATTCAGTTTTTTTAACCTACCACTTAGTGGTTTCACTATTCATCAAAAATTGAAAGTTTTCAGAAAAATACCAAAATTTCACCCTAGGCTAATTTCGATATTCTGAGTCCAAAAATGAAGTCCATTTTGAAAAATAAAATTTATAACATTTTAAAAAGTGGTTATTACTATTCATAACGACTAGTTTTAATAGCATATTGTTGTTTAGTGAAACTCGGTATTGCGTACGACGCAAGCTATCGAGGAAGGTCGCGATTGCGTGTAAAGCAAGCCAAGCAAGTTTTTTGTAGAAAAAGATTCCTTTGATGATTTATATAACATAAAAGTCTCGGGTGTTACATTCTACCCCCCTTAAAAAGAATTTCGCCCTCGAAATTCGTCACTTCGTAACAAATAGATGAGGATACTTCTCCCTCATCATATCCTCAAGCTCCCATGTAGCTTCTTCAAGTTGGTGGTTCCTCCATAAAACTTTCACCAATAGAGTGGTCTTGTTTCGTAGAACTTTTTTGCTACGATCCAGAATCTCTATCGGTTGTTCTTCATAAGAAAGATCTTGCTCCAGCGGTACAACTTCTGAGATGAGTACATGTGAAGGATCAGGTATGTACTTTCTCAGGAGAGATACATGGAACACATCGTGAACTTGAGAGAGATTCGGTGGAAGCGCCAATCGGTAAGCTACCTTCCCAACACGATCCAGTATTTCGAAAGGACCGATATATCTAGGGCTCAACTTCCCCTTCTTTCCAAATCTCATAACCCTCTTCCAGGGAGATATTCGCAAGAACACTTTATCACCAACTTCAAACTCTAGGTATTTTCTTCGGTTGTCGGCATAACTTTTCTGTCGACTCTGAGCTGCTCTTATGTGTTGTTGAATAGATCTGACCTTTTCTGCCATTTCATCAACGAGATCAGGTCCTAATAGCTTTCTTTCCCCAACTTCATCCCAGCAAGTTGGAGTCCTGCATTTTTTTCCATAGAGAGCTTCATAAGGAGCCATCTGAATACTAGAGTGAAAGCTATTATTATAAGAAAATTCCACCAAAGGTAGGTGTTGATCCCAACCTCCTTTGAAATCCATAGAGCAAGCTCTCAACATATCTTCTAGGGTTTGAATTGTTCTCTCAGACTGACCGTCTGTCTGGGGATGATAAGCAGTGCTGAAACTCAACTCTGTATCCAGAGTATGCTGAAGACTTCGCCAGAACTTCGAGGTAAATCTCGGATCCCGATCAGATATAATAGAAAGTGGTACTCCATGCAATCTTACCACTTCCTTTACATATATCCTGGCAAGCTGATCTAGAGAGAAATCCTCTCTAATAGGAATGAAGTGTGCAGACTTTGTAAGATGATCAACTATGACCCAGATAGCATTATTGCCTTTGGATGTTTTAGGAAGTCCTGTGACAAAGTCCATAGTGATGTTTTCCCATTTCCATTCGGGTATGGGTAATGGTTGTAACATCCCCTTAGACTTCTATCTCTCAGCTTTAACTTGTTGACAAACCAAGCATCGAGAGACATATTCAGCAACATCTCTTTTCATGCCATCCCACCAGAAGTACTCTTTCAGGTCCCTATACATCTTCGTGCTTCCAGGATGAATAGAGAATGAAGAACTATGAGCCTCATCCAGCAGCTCCTTCTTTACTTCGGGGATGGGAGGAACACAAACCCGATTCCTGAACTTTATTATCCCATCACAATCAAGGTTGAATTCAGGAACATTTCTCACCTTCTTTTGTAACTCGACATCTTCTTTCTGTGCCTCTTTAATCTTCACATGTATAGATGGTTGAACATTCATTTGAGAAAGATAAGATTTTTCCCCTTCCATTATAATTCCATGATCCATCCTTTGTAAATCCATAAATATTGGATCTTTTGTGATCCTCATCATGGATAAACTAGCATGGTCTTGTCGACTTAATGCATCTGCCACCTTGTTTGCTTTCCCAGGGTGGTAATGGATTGAGCAGTCATAATCCTTAATCAGCTCCAACCATCTTCTTTGACGCATATTCAACTCCTTTTGTGTGAAAATATACTTTAAACTTTTATGATCAGTATAAATATCACACCTTTCACCATAAAGGTAATGCCTCCAAATCTTTAATGCAAAGATTACCGCAGCCAACTCCAAATCATGTGTTGGGTAATTTTGCCCATGGATTTTCAACTGTCGTGAGGCATAAGCTATCACCATATCATTTTGCATAAGAACACACCCCAATCCCTTCTTGGATGCATCACTGTAGATCACAAACCTTTCTCCACTACAAGGCAGTGTGAGCACAGGTGCACTGGATAACCTTCTTTTCAACTCCTTGAAATTCTCTTCACATTCCTCTGTCCAGACAAACTTAACTCCTTTCCGAGTCAACTTGGTGATTGGACTAGATAATCATGAAAAATCTTTTACAAAACGACGATAATATCCATCCAAACCAAGAAAACTTCGGATCTCAGTTACTGTTGTTGGTCTCGACCATCTTTCGATAACCTCTGTTTTTGCTGGATCCACAGATATCCCCTCTTTTGAGATTATATGACCCAAAAATGCAACTTTTTGAAGCCAAAATTCACACTTGGTAAATTTGGCATAAAGCTTCTCCTTTCTCAGGGTCTTTAATATAATTCTCAAGTGATCTTCATGTTCTTCCTTGCTCTTTGAGTAGACAAGAATATCGTCTATAAAGACTACCACAAATTGATCAAGATAGTCTCTAAAGACTCTATTCATTAGATCCATGAAGATAGCAGGGGCATTAGTAAGACCAAATGGCATCACTATAAATTCATAGTGTCCATACCTTGTACGGAAAGCCGTCTTTGGTATATCCTCCCTTTTGACCCTTAATTGATGATACCCTGAACGAAGATCAATCTTGGAAAAGTATTGAGCTCCGCGTAGTTGGTCAAACAAGTCATCAATGCGTGGAAGAGGATATTTGTTCTTGATAGTGATCTTGTTAAGTTCTCGATAATGAATGCAGAGTCTCATTGATCCATCTTTCTTCTTAACAAATAGAATAGGTGCTCCCCAAGGTGACGCACTAGGGCGTATGAATCCCTTATCAAGATTCTCTTGGAGTTGCTTCTTCATTTACTGCAACTCAATTGGGGCCATTCTATAAGGTGTCTTTGAAATAGGCAAAGCACCGGGTACGAGTTCTATTGAAAACTCAACTTCACGATTTGGTGGAAGACCTGGTAATTCCTCCGGAAAGACATCATCAAACTCTCGTACAATGGGCATATTCTTAATCGTAAGTTTCTCTCCAACCATTTGAGATAAATAACCTTCATTTAGTGGAATCGTGACCCATAAGATGGAAGGAATTTCCACTGGAAGGTTATGTTCATCTTTGCATTGATAGACGATCGTAGATTGATCTGGAATATGAAATGTGACTTCCCTTCTTTGGCAATTGATATGAGCTCCATGTAGAGAAAGCCAATCCATGCCAAGAATCACATCAAATTCCACTAAAGGAAGGATCACAAGATTTGCAGGAAGCACTTTCCCACAAACTTCGATCGGAGAAGAATTATAAACTTTTGATGCGATTGATGTGCCATTAGGTGTTGTCACAGCTAACTCAACATCTAATTGTTGAGGTAATACGGTGATACCCTTAGAAAAGTATTCAGAAATAAAAGAGTGGGTGGATCCAGAATCAAATAAAACATTTGCTACTTTAGAGTGGATGGTAAGTGTACCTTTCACCACTTCGTTATCGTACTCCACATCGCTGATAGAAATTGCATGTGACTTTCCTTTTTCTTTAGCCTTAAGATTTTGTTGACGTCGACCATCATCATCAACCCTTGGATTTGGGCATTGATTGGCATAATGCCCCATCTCCTTGCACTTGAAACATTGAAGTGTAGTAGGTTCATTCTGTGTATCCCTTCCTTTGTTTGCGTCATTAGACATCTTCTTCCCATTATCACGGCATTCAAATGCCCGATGACCTTCCTTTACACATTTAAAACATTTACTTGTCCCTTTAAGACAACTCCCTCCATGTTTCTTTCCACACTTTGAGCATAAGGGAAAGTTCATCTTCTTTTCAGTGTGCTCTTTAGAGTTTCCTTTGAATTCCATCTTCCTCTTCTTATCAAACCCATGTGACTGATGGGTTACTCCAATCTCGATCTCGACTTTGAGAGCACATCGAACGATTTCCTCGTAGCTATTGAAGTCCCTTATGGCTAACGCCCTTCGAAGACTTGGTTTTAAGCCACTAAAGAATCAATCGATCTTACTCTCAGGTTGGATAATAATACCAGAAGCGTACCTTGCAAGTCTTGTAAAATTTGCTTCATAGGTACTAACAGATTCATCATCCCTTTGCTTCAGTTCAAGGAACTCTTTCTCCATCTTTGTTCGGAGAATACGAGGGAAGTACTTATTGAAAAATAAATTCATGAACTCGTCCCATTCCATAGACTCAATTTCATCTCTTTGCCTTGTATTCTTAACAAGATTCCACCATTGATCAGCATCTCCTTCCAAACGATACACTGCTAGGATGACTTTATCATGTGCAGAACATTGAAGAACTGAAAATATCTTTTCAGTAGTACTAATCCATTGTTCAGAAACTAATGGATCAGTAGACCCACTGAAAGAAGGTGGACGCTGCCTCATGAAGGATTCAACAGAATGTTGCTCCCTCCTTTGCTCGTTTGGAAATCCTGCATGATTCATAGCTTGAGAAAGTTGTGTGAGCATGGCTACAAAATTTTGCATTCCAGCTCCCATATCGTTTGGTTGCTCAGGGGGACAATCATTGCATTGCCCATCGCATTCCGCATTAACACGGTTCCTTCGGGTTCCAGCCATTGACTAAAACCAAGAAGAATAGTGTGAGCAACACTAATTATAATAGGAAACCACATAATTCAAGAATAAAATTTTCATGCTTATGGTCTTATCCTAGGTTATTCAAGGCCATTTCTAAGATTGTGTTCTATGCTTAGACTTATCCTTAGGGTTCTTACTAAGGCTTTCACATCCTAGTTTCCAAAGGTTGACTATACCTTTCCTCTGATACCAACTGTAGCGGTCTGGAAATAATTCCAGTGGACTATAGTTGATACCTATCAGGGCACTCCATGGGCGGCTACACCCCCTGGGCGGGACACACCACCATCCCCAGTGGCATCCATTTCCACATGAAGCCCTTGGGCAGAGAGCCATGCTTCGTCCAACGCTCACATGTGAGAGTTCCCAAGGATCGGATACATTCCTACCTCCTTTGCCTCTGATACCAACTATAACGACCCATACTTTACATACATTGTTAATACTTCAAAATTGAAGCACACTTATTACAACATATGACAAAACCACAAAGGACCGTATAGGTATAGTAACTTTAGAAACTGGGAAACATAAACAACTGGTTCATAAATCTTCTACAGTGTCTCCCATTTATTTCATCATATCTAGGGTCCCTTTTAGCATATTCTACTTAATATCCATCTTCCTGACCTGGGGAAAAGAAAACATAAAAGGGTGAGCTCAAATGCTCAGCAAGGTAAATAAAGGAAATAAAAATCATATCATATCTTTTTGAAAATCAAAACCTGCAAAAGAGATCATAATATCTTAACATGGAATAAATCATAGAAGTGAAAATGAGATCCCCATAATCATAACATAAAACTTGAAACTTTGTGGCATGCACACATAATCATGGAAAATCATTTCTTGTTAGTCATGACTCATTGCCAAGACTATCTTAGTGGACAAAGTCCCTTTCTGAACCGAGTTCACTCCTCGTTTCAGTCCTGTATCACTGAACCGAAATAACCTTCCGTTCCAGCCATGTCTATCTCATGAGATATAAAATCTTTACCCAATGCATTGGAGGGAGATATAGGTCCCACCCATCTTATAATGAATCCTTTCTTATGTGTGCCACATAATCATAAATCTTACATCATCACATAACCCATGTAATAAAAATGGGATTCTTAAACAACATGACATCATAAAACAATTCATATAAGATAAAGGAATTCATAAAAATAATTCCATCACAACATGATCAAATCAATTTAATAATAGGGATAAAAACAGAACCCTTTATTATCTTAGATGGAAAATAATTTTGATAAAACACTTGAACTCCATTCTTGAGGAAAATATCCTTTCTTCTTCAAAAACATTTTTCCTTTCATAACATGTCATACAAATTTAAAATAAAAGAAGTTGATTAAAAATAAACTTGAAAACTTGTAAAGGAAGCTTCTTGGAAATAATGTTTTAAAAATCCATTCATGCCGTATAAGTTAAAAAAAACATTCTTCGTACTTTTGTCGGAAAAGTCAAAAAGTACCTCGTACGAAAAACGACAAAAGATTCCTTTCATACATATTACTAAAAACTCACCGATGGGTAAAAATGGATTTAAACAATTGTAGGTGGATGGAAATAATATTACATATTGATGAAACATGGATGTGGATGATAAAATACACCCCAGTAAATACTTACGAATAAACAATCTCGGATAAAAATGAGATTGTGATATTTCCCTTACCTTAGGTCCAATTTGCCTTGTATGTGTCCGAAGCTCCTGTATAATGGTTTAAATAATGTTATTGACTTATTCCAGAATCATACATATTGATATGATATCATATATGGTCATATTCTTAGCTTCTTGTTAGTAATATTTCATTGTTACTTGTTACTCGGGTCTTTATTGCCTTTTGTTCTTACGCGTGTTTTGCCGAATAAATTATTATTCCTATTTCAAGGTTATAGATACCTTATATCCAGAATGGTATTAGTGTAACATATATCATATTTATTCATTAAATTCATTTATATAATTACTATGTAATGATGATCATGTAGAACGAGTCGCATCACATCGTGGAGACGGTATTCCGTACGTACGCACGAGTGATGATATCGTTCCTATGATCGTGGAAATGTATTGGAGTATATATATATTATTTCAGTATCAATATTAATTTATAATAATCATTAATAGTTACTCATTACATCATTATACCCATCCTTGTAAAGTGATGGTGGAAAAATAGATTACACCACGGCGTGGAGACGGTATTCCGTACGTACGCACGCGCGGTGATTTCATTTTTCTGTAGGATGGATAGAAGGTGAATTAGGGTTGTTTCATATTTATAATAACATATCAGTATGTAAGTAATACTGATGTTATTATTTCATCATGAAACAACTAAAGAAGAAGAAGTTCAAGAAGAAAGAAATTGAAAAGATCGGTAATGGATATTACCTCTTCTTTGGAACGCCTCTTTGAATCCTCCACTTAAGGAACTAAGAGTGGTCTTTGGAGAAGAACAGGACCTCTAGGAATATTATAGGGAAGTGGAGAGGAGAAAATGGCAGGGGTTGGCCGAGCTTGAGTGCTCAATTTGGTGTGAGGAGGAGGGGGAGGAGGTGCCCTTTTATAAGGGAGGAGAGGGGCACCTTAGGAATATCTCAAAATATTATTTTATATTAAAGTCAAAATCGGTTTATAATGGTTCCAAAGGGTCTTATTTCGAAGATAAAGTGGGGAAGGGTCTAAATCCTATCAACCAATAAGATTTAGACAAGTTTAGGGTATTATTGTAACCTTATCAATTAGATTTAACTCTAAGTTAATTAATTTAACTTTTACCGTGTCTTTTTGTTTTGTTTCACTATATGGTTAATACACTTACTATAACATGCCAAACGAACCCCAAATTGTTTATTATTAATATATATATCCTTATCTAAGTCATTTGTCCGAACCTTAGATTTTTAGGAATAAAATAACAACTAATAATATAATATTTGATTTAAAAACTATTTTGTGTCAATTTTGACACTATTTGATATATGATTTTTGTGAAAGTCATAACAGAATTATATGTTCGAACCAAGTTGATTACATCAACACTAATATATCATAGTAACCTAGAAAATTAGTGTAATTCATAAAAAGTCTCAAATTACATTTATTTTGGTGTTTATAACATCAATTATGTCAATATTTCATTAATAAGATAATTACTACATCATCTTTGTGTCATAAATAAATTAAATTATTTGATGTCTAAAAATTACAAATAAAATACCATCATGTAGGATATCTTTTTAGATTTCTAATTAATATTTACAATCGAATTTATCTTATGTATAACCCCATATTAAAAATGATTTACTTATTAAACTTTGATTTTAACTATTTTAACCCATCTTTAAATAAATTAATAATAAATGTCCTAATCTAATCCAAGTGGGCCTAAATGGTCATATTTTATTCCTAAGTTTGTTTTTGGTCGAATTACACTTGTCCAATAGAATTATGACATGTGTTAGGGTAATATTAATATCATATTTACCCTTAGTTACCCTATTTACTATTAACCGCGGTAAAAAAGTAAAAAGTTACTATTCACCAAAAAATTATTTTCATCTTATTGAACCACATTTTAGTCCTTGATATTAACCATGTCTCTCGGATTTTCGAAATTCCATTCACAGAAGCGGTAAAATTAAGTTTTATGCAAAATTCAGTTTTTTTAACCTACCAATTAGTGGTTTCACTATTCATCAAAAATTGAAAGTTTTCAGAAAAATACCAAAATTTCACCCTAGGCTAATTTCGATATTCTGAGTCCAAAAATGAAGTCCATTTTGAAAAATAAAATTTATAACATTTTAAAAAGTGGTTATTACTATTCATAACGACTAGTTTTAATAGCATATTGTTGTTTAGTGAAACTCGGTATTGCGTACGACGCAAGCTACCGAGGAAGGTCGCGATTGCGTGTAAAGCAAGCCAAGCAAGTGTTGTGTAGAAAAAGATTCCTTTGATGATTTATATAACATAAAAGTCTCGGGTGTTACATGTCTGCTGCTCCCTGAAGAAGACTCGCAGCAAGGATCACCATAAGGTCGACCGGTGTCCCTACTAGTCAAAAAACTCTCACAACTACCTCCAGCCAATCCTCAACCACCTGTGGGTCTGTCTCTCCCCTAAACCTGGGTGGCCTATAGCGATGGAACTTGTGCAACACACTCAATTGGCATGCATCGTCTGCTGCTGGGGCTAGTGGAATCGGTGGCCCAACGGGTAGTGGTACCGCCGGTGCCTCTGCTATGATAGGGCCCTGCACTGAGCCCTCGTCGCTCGGTGGGCTTCCATCTCATATAAGGCCTGGAACCATGGATGGCTATCTGCGTGGGGCCATCCTGAAAAAGAAACAGGTGTTCCCCGGTCAATAAGTTATACTCGGTGAGCTGACTCAAAGATATTACTAAGAAAACACTTGAAACACAAACGCAATCAGTGGTTTCATGGACTGAGTCAAAAATCAGAAGTCAGGGTCCTGGTGTATAGATACGTCAGCTGCCGCACCAACATTAGACTCCTTGGACTCAAAACCACTCTCAATACCCTTAGCACTATTACTTTATAGAAAATATCATAGTCCTAAGTTATGCGGTAGAGCCGAACCCTCTAATACCAATTTTTTACCAGTCATCCCATGGGGCCAATGTCGTGGCAACCCCAAGCCCACCTTCCATAGGCCCGGTGCTGGTGACTAGAACCAAAGGCATAATTCCCTAAATCTGGGAAGGCATTTCCTTTATAACTATAATCACACACAACAGAGCACACAGCTGGATACAAAACACGAAGTAAAATTGTATAACAAGAGAGTACTGAAAAGTAAAAGGGGTAGGAAATACAAGCCCAACTGTAAAGTACAAGTAAAATTGAAAAGGAAAAAATAGTTAAAAGGTGAAAAGAAGCTCCTGGATCTTCCACCACGGTTCCTACCTGAAGGGTATGTATATATAGCCTCCTCACCTCTACATGTCTTTCAGTCTCCTCCGTGTACCGACACGTCATGTGGTCCACCTTTGGGTATCGTCCAGTCCTGGTACACTCAGCCTCGGTCAGTGTTGTCTGTCATCTGCATCAAACACAATAAGGTGAAGGCATAGCCCGTACAAGGGTGAGTATAACGATACTCATTAGGGACCCCGAGACCCTCAGGGTCTCTCAAAATCCACCAAGGATAAACCACCGAGTAAGAAATAAACAGATAAACCCACTTAGGTATATGACCATACATATACTTAAGTTATCAAGTAACCCATATCAATCACGAGGTAAACACAAAATTTACTGACTCAGCTCACACAAGTATACAACTTATGTATAGAGATAGAGATGATCAGATGTAGCCACTAAATTATCTATTCTGTCGAACCCACAAAGGATCCAGGAATAGAATTCAGAACTGTCAAACACACACAAGATCTAGGAATAGTAAACAGAGCTGTCGAACCCACACAGGATCTAGGAACAATCGTCAATACTGTCAAACCCACACAGGATCTAGGAACATTAGTTAGAGCTGTTGAACCCACACAAGATCCAGGAATAGTCGTCAGTGCTATCGAACCCACATAGGATCCAAGAACAGTCGTCAGAGCGCAGCCATCCACAGGGTTCCGCACAAGGCCTGATTGATTCCGGGATGGTCCGCTCCTCATGCCAATTGTCCATACATCTATGGCCACGAAGCCCCAAGATGATGTATCCAAAAGAATTGTCTTTACAAAAGAAACCCAATGAGATAGGCGGTGCGTGAATCGGATGCTTGGTCAGAGTGTTATTGAAATTTCCGTTCCGAGGGCCCGGTTGGAATTACGTTCGATCCTACCCAGAAATACCCCAACTATGTCCAAACATTCATAGGGCTATACCAAAAGAACCGTCTCCTTCCAAGGTTTCTATCTCCATAGACGGTTCGTCAAACGGACGCATGTAGCACAAGTTATGGGCAAAAGAATGGAAACAGGTCAAATGGGTCCGGGTCCGGTCCGGTCCAGTCGGGCCGACCCGGTCTGTGGATTTGACCCGGTCCGAGGGGACAGCCCGACCCGCGATGGAGGCTCAGTCCACACGGGCGGCCAAACCCACGCTGGGTTCATCCCTCGCTGGGCCCACGGCTGGCGGCCCGTGGGGTTCAACCTAGCCGTGTCTCGGTGGGAGGTTGCGCCCCCTGGTATCCCGAACGGCTTAGCCATTGGGTGGGTTCCAAAACCGGCACCACGTGGAACCAGTCTGCATCACGCGGGACCTAGCGATGGGTCCCGCCCCTCCCAGCTGGCCATGCGGCCAGCCGCCTCCCGTGCGGCGTAGTTGCGTCGTGCCTCCTCCAGAAACCTGACGGCTCGGGTCTCCAGTCCTTCTCATGGCCGACCTTAAGACGGGCGTCGCTGCATCGCCGCTTCCAGGTGACGCGGCACCCTTTTGTTCCACCACACAGTGTAGTTGCACTGCGCCTTCCCCAGAAATCCGGTGGCTCGAGCCACCGGTTTTCTTCACGGCCGTGCTTGCACCGGCCGGCACTGCCCCGCTGCGGATCGTCATCCGTGGGTTACTCCTATGGCATTTTTGTTGCGTCACCGCCGTCACACGGTGATGTTCGTCAGTTCCATCCACCGACGAACTTTCTGCGGGTCACCGGACGAGTTTCAGTTTCCTGATTCTCGTTCTGGAAGTAGTCATGCACTCCTTGGGAGATCACCTTCGATCCACAACCATATTTGATGTGTATCGCTCATCTCAATCTCATGTCGTGTTCAGCTTCAAATTACACAAATAATGCGGAGGGGTCGGGCCATGTTTGTCCGGCCCACACACTCCGTGTTAGGGTGATAGAATGGGGCTTCAATTATTAATCCTTGAAGTAAAATAAAGAATGTGCAACAATTAACAAAGCTTGAACCCCTACCTTTGTTTTTTGTTCATTGACAGAGTCGCGGGGAAGCAGACGGTGTTGTCATCGTTCGTCATGTCCGTTATGCACTTCCGATCCAAGCTCGTGTGTCTACTGAACGTACCCGAAAAAAATATCAGAAATTTATTTCGGGCTCACTAGGCCTCAAAATCACACGCCGTTAATTTTTTCAGACTTGTAAAATTCCCATGTATTTAAGAAAAAATATTCTTGAAAATTTCCGGGCTTTCACAGTTTTTGTGATGCGTTTATCACTACCATCCGAACATTGTTCAATTCAGCCTCCATCTCCATTTTTATTAACGATTCCCCTAGGGGATATTTAAATTGTGCTAAAGGCATAAGATAGGGGGACCCTCTTTCTGCCATCCTCTTTTCCATTATGGAATACTATCTTAGTCAACTTATTACATGTTTGGCGGATCAAAACAAACTTAAACTCATCTATGTTTCGCAAAATATGAATTCTCCTACTCACCTATTGTATGTGGATGATATCATTTTATGTCTTCAATGTGATAAAAGAAACATTCGAACCCTAAAAAATTCCCTTGTGCACTATGAGGAAATTTCTTGCCAATATATTTGCTGGAACAATTCCTCTATCTTCATTGGAAATAATTTTCCCCCTAATAGGAAATGCAGCATTATAAATGAATTAGGTATAAAAGAGGGATCTCTCCCTTTTAAATACCTAGGGGTCCCCATATTTTGGGGAAGACCCAAATATTATCATTTCCATGAAATGTACAATCATGTTATAAACCAACTTTCCTCTTGGAAAGGAAAATACCTCTCTTTAGCGGGTAGAATTTTACTTGTCAAATAGACTATTTTCTCTAAAATGGTTTACTCTATGATGGTTTATAATTGTCCTACTAGTATTATAAAAAAAGGAATACCTCTATGAAAAAAAAAATTTGGACCGATATCACTATGGATATTAAACTTTTCACCATTCCCTGGTCAACTAGTTGTCAACCAATTAAGAAGGGAGGTATTGGCATTAAAATATTAAACATTTTAATGAGGCTCTTTAATCCAGGATCACTTGGAATCTTTTCTGTAATAAAATTGATTTTATCAACTTTCTTAAAAATATATTTCTACAAAAACTGAAGAAAGGAACCTCTACCTTTCCTTCCTCCTATATCTAGCCATCCATAAAGAATTATTTTTTCACCATTATGGGTAACTCCAGGTGGATGGTCTCTAGAAACTCCTCAATGAACTTCTGGTAGGATATCTGGGTTGGCACTCCTTTAACTTATAGGGTTTCCCTTGACCAAAGTCCTAAGAAGACAAACCTATATATCAGATATGTTCTTAATTCTTGAAATCATCATCTTCCTGATAACATTATAAATGTAATTGACACATACCCCATCTCTAACATTGATGATTTCTTAGTATGGGAACCTACTCACAATGGAATGCTTGATTCCAAAAACTTTTACAAAAACTTTTTTTGTAACTATGAAGTGATTTTGGGTAGTTAAAACTTTTTGATAAACCTTGGATAAAAAACTGAATATTTACTCTTATTTTGGGGCTTGCTCATAACAGACTACCCACTGATGATTGTCTTCAATCGTCTGGTTTTCAACTCTCTTCTAATTACAGTCTCTACAATCAACACAGAGAAGATTCTAATCATCTATTTCTTTCTTGTTCCACTGCTTCTTCTCTTTGGAATTATATTATTAAATTTTTTTTATTGTAGATGGTGGATGCATGACTCTGTCAAATCTCAATTAAATAGATGTGTGGATCCAAATAGTTCTCACCAAATTAAAAAACATTTTCTTTGATGTTGTTTCTTAGCTTCACCACATGATATGGTATGATAGAAATTCTATTATTCATAATAAATTCTCTTCCAGTCTTAATGTAGGATGAAATAGGATTCCCATTTCCATTCGTGAAGCTGCTTCAATCCAAAAGGATCACTACAGCAATATGATGCACGACTTTGGAATCCTTCAAAGATTGCGTATTACAGGAAAATATTTCCAACCTCGTAGTACTTTTGAAGTCTTCTTGCATTCCCCTCTTCTAGGATGGATTACGGTTAATGTGGATGGTGATTCCAAAGGCAACCCAGGACATGTGGGTTGTGGCGCCTTCTTTAGGAATCATATTGGTCAGATCATAGGTTTCTTCTATGGGAGTTGTGGAATTTTCATCTTCACTAGAATCTGAAATTATGGGTATGATTTATGCCACCATTTTTTCAAAAAAATGATTGGAAACACCTCTAGATTGAGAGTGATTCGACCACCATTATGCAAGCTGTTTGGAATGGTGTGATACATCTCGTGTGGCTAATCACCACCCATGGGATGGACTGCATCCATGCTCTTCTCGACATCAACTACATCATCACTCATATATATCGTGAAGATAACATGGTTGTAGATGGTATTGAAAATAAGGGAGTCAATCAAGACATTACATAGCTTGATTAACTTCTGGCTGACTTACTTCCTCTTCATAATAAAGATTCTAATATGTTTCCATCTTTTAGAATTTTGTAATTCTTTTCCTTTATATTTATAGTGCCTTCGTTTTCTGGACAGGAACCATATTCTTAAAAAATGACATTAAATATATATATATATATATATATATATATATATATATATCATACCATATATGATTTAATTTTGACCTTTCATTACCAGTTAATTAAAAATTCTTTGTTAAACTATTATTTCAGGTAATATCTTCTTTATTTTTTGTATATGTTTTGATTTGTAATTTTAGGCCTCTTAATTTGATCACAGATACCTAATATCAATAATTTTAAGCATGATATAAATTCCATATAAATTAATTATAAATTTATTTATAGTGATTCATAAAATTTATAGATAGAAAATTAAATACACCATTTATGAAGATGGTAGGTCAAATGTACGCGTGAAGGTTGTTTTCATTTTCCACATGGAAAGAAATAATTTGTTAAATAATATATTAAAATTAAATATTAATATTTACATCATATATATCACATATTTTCATTAAAATTATCCCTATCACCTCCCATGTAAAGCATAAATGAATCACCTCGCTTAGCGAGGTAGTAGTATGTTGTACACACGAACGACGTTATCGTATTACCCTTGAATAGAAAGTAAAAAAAGGAACATGTAATATTATGATTACATAATAATACATATATAATTATTATCATATATTAACTTTTAATACATCATTATAACAATCTGTGATTGATGGTAATGGAATTCCAAATGACATCGGTTTACGAGGCATTAGTTCACCATACACACAATTGATGATTTCATAACCATTTTAATGGAAGAGGAAATTGTTTTAGGTAATTAAATTAACATTAAAACATATAATTATATGTAATATAATTTTATTATTACATAATTATTGTTCTATAAAAATCTATTGACCTGGAGGAAGAAAACAATGCTCATGGAAGAATGTTACCTCTTCCTTGGGTAACCTCCTTTGGTTTGTACCCAAACCCTTCCGTGGATTTCCTTATTCCTAGAATAAGAATTATATGATGATATGATGGATGTTTATAAGTGATATTTTCTGGTTTTGGATGATCTAAATGTCTTAAGAGGTGTGAAGAAGTGACGGGAGTGAGTGCCCTTTTATAATTGAGGAGGAGCTACATTTTTTGTAAATACCCAAAAGTATTCAATAATGGGAGGTCACTCTCACCTCATGTGGATAAAAAATTGATAAATAATGTATGGATGGTATGATATGGTTGAAATAAACCCCAAAAAAATATATAGTTGTTCTACACATTTTATTCCATAGACATCAGGTATTACTCACTTTATCCATTTTAATTTTTACCATTGTAACTAGTTTTTTTAACCACGGTAATTTATCCTATAAGACATAAAAATTATGATTATTTTAAAAAAATTATATAATTATTAAAAATATTGTATCCAAATTATTAAATAAAAACACTAGGTGTGTGGAAAATTAATTTTAACACAAGTTCATGTATCACCAAAAATTCCATTTTAACCTTAATCATGTTAATTAATTTATAACTATTTTCAATAACTATTATGATAGAAAATTAATTTAAATGTAATTGATAATATAAATTGTTATTATTTAAAATATGAAATCAATATTTTCAATTTCAATTAATATAAGTGTAAAAAATAAATTTAAAATTAATCTCGTAGAGGAGATGAGATGGCGGGGTGTCAATAAGAAAATTTTTAAAAGTTAAAAAAAAAATTATATCATAATTTAATATGAAAATAATTCAAATGACCTAAATTATATTACTATATTTATAATAGAACTAATTTTACTTTTAATCTAATTGAAAATTTAATTTATATATAATTAATTTAATCAAAAAATGAATTTTTTTCAAATAAAATTCAGTATTTATCCCTATTTATAAAAAATTTAATTTTTTAGAAAATTATCAAAAAAATCACCCAAAAATAATTTTCATATTTTGATTTAAAATATAAATTTTAAAATATACAATTCTATATCTAAGAATAAAAAACTAATTTTTTTTATTGAGCACCAACATAAATAAAAACATTTTTTGAGAAAATAGTATTTTCAAAACATATAAAGACTTTTATAAAAATTAAGTACATTTTTATAAATATATTACACTATATAAATCCCTTATACATAATATTTAAAAATAGTATTACTATTCATATCTCTATGTTTAATGGCTAGGTTATAATGGTTGTGTTTATATAATATTAATAATACATCACAGTTTTGTTAAAACTTAATGGCATTTATCACACAAGATAGAACAATTTTGAGTGTAATGCATGTTTAACTTGGTATTTCATTTAATAAAATATATAAAAGAAATTTAATTTATTCAAAATAAAAAAAATTATAAAAACTTAGGGTGTTGTATTATAATGCTTCTTAAATTGATTTAAACCCCCAAATTTCATCACATTGGTATCAACAACTGGTGATACTTCTAGACCATTACATCATCAGGTTCCCAGATATCTAATAAAACTTGTGGTTTCACCTTAAAAATGATCATGTGAGTGGTATTATTTTCTACATATTTATCTATTCAATCCGGAATATCTACTAATTGTTCCTCATAAGAGGTATCTTGCTCTAGTGGTACAACCTCTTAGTTCAGTACATGTGATGGATCAGGTGTGTACTTACCCAAGAGTGGTACATGGAACACATCATGAACCTGATAGAGATTTTATGGAAGAAAAAAAATTAAAAGACACTATCCTGATATCATCAAGTATTTCAAAGGGACTAAAATACCTAGGGCTATTTTTTCCATTCTTTCTTCCATATATAAATTTAAATAATGGACTTCTCACAAACTTCAAATTCTAGACCATTTCAACGATTATCAGCATAATAAATTTTTCAATTTTGTGCTTCACTTATATGTCACTAAATTTCCCTAAACTTATCTTTCATCTCATAATATTTCTTAGGTCCCAATATATTTCTTTCTACAGATTTATTACATAAAATTTGAGTTTTATACTTCTTTCTTGAAAGGGATTCATAATGATCCATCTAAATGCTCAAGTGAAAGCTACTATTGTACGGAAACTCAACAAGAGGTAAGTGTTGATTCCAACCACCAATGAAATCAATTTAACAACATATTAACATTTCCTATAGAGTTTTAATTGTTCACTTAGATTAACCATCTATCTGTTGATTATACGTAGATCTAAAACTCAACTCTGTATCAAGAGGATATTAAATACATTTCCAGAGTAGCATTTAATATTCTGATCCTAATTCGATACAATTGAATGTGGTACTATATGAAAACCTTCCACTTAATTATTTTATATTTTTTAAAGTGTATCTAAATGTATATCTTCTCTGATAACAATTTAGTTTTTTAACTTTGTAAGGTGATCAACTACAACCCATAATTACCTTAATAATAAATATAATATAAACCCTAATGGTTACTAGTACCTTTAATCCGAGGGACACACAGTGTTAAGGGATTATTTTTAAAATAAATTTAACACTAAAACTTATAAAAATCCAATGGATTTTTTTTATAATTATCTATTCAAATATCCTTAATCTGGATAAATTATCTTCATATAAAACCTCAAAATGGGTTTCAATGACATTGAACTTTTTTTCATCCTTAAACTAATAAACTTGTAAAGGTAATAATAACTCTTTTTTCATTGTTACATGGAGACATATATACTTATAAAAGTTTATTCACCCTTTATCCCTTATATAATCTCTTATCTTAAAAAACATTTTCATTGGATCGTTGGGTTCATCCTTTTATTAATATAATATCAAACGTGGTTTTATTAATCCAGAATCCATGTACTGGAATATAAGAACATGAAATTTCACAAAATGATGAACAATATGATAATTATAGTGCTTAATAAAACATAGAATTCTAAACTATGTAGGGGAGGATAAGTTTACAGTAATTATCATGATTCAATTCATCCATTGTTGTAGAATAATCCTTCCCATTTTCTTTTTTTCCCTTCAGCTATCATTGTGTATTATCATCTACATTATCCATTTGATTGGTGTATTGATTTGTATAACTCCCAAACTACTTGGACTTGAAACACAAGAGTATAAATGGTGCATTAGTTAGCATACTATAATCCTCAATTGAATTAACCAAACCCTTAATCACAAATCACAATTATCAGGATTTTTGACATGCCTTTGCAAATTAAAATCCCCTACCAATTCAATTCAAGTTGTTTCCATGATGATTCTTCTCACATTTTTAGAATAGTTATGGCTAGAATTTTATTCCACCATTTGAGTTTTCATGAGACTTTATCTTCATTTTCTTATCAAAACTATAGGAATTGTGGGAATATCTAATTTTTATTTCAACTTTCAGCGCACGTCAAATGATTTCATAATATATATTGATGTAAATTCAACCCAATTCCTTTGAAAGACTTGGTTTTATGACCCTAAATAATTGGTCAATTTTTCTTTCAGGGATACCAAGGAAACTAGAAGCGTACCTTGTACGTCTTGTAAAATTGGTCTCATAGTTTCCAACAGATTCATATTACTTTTTATTAAGGTAATGTAATTCCTTTTCCATCACTATTAGAAGAATATGAAGGAAGTAATTATTGTAAAATATCCCCTTAAACACATACCATTCAATATATTAAATTTCTTCATGTTCCCTAATATTATTAATAAGAGTCCTCCACTGATCTGTCTCACTTTCAAAATAATAAAAAACCCAAATGACTATTTCATGCTCTAAACAATGAAAAATGGAACATATCCTTTCATCAGTACCAATCCATTTCTCAGAAACTAATAGATCATGAAAACCACTAAAATATGTCCATGTTTCTTAATAATGGACTCAAGAGATCATTTTTTCCTCCTTTTCTCATTTGAATGTTTAACATGATTCATAGCTTGAAAAAGATATTTGAGAATATCAATAATATTTTACATTCCATCTCCTATTACATTTTGTATCTTATGAGTACAATAATTGAAATTCCCATTACATTCTATACTAACAGGGTTCCTTTAGGTTTTATCCATTGAATAAAATATAAAAGTTTAGTATGAGAAACACTAATCATGGTAGAAAACCACATAATCTTGAAAATTCACATATATGACTTCTAAATCATGACACCTTATTATCAATATATGACAACTTTGGTTTATCCAAGTTCATTCAGATTCTCTATCTATTTAAAACAATCACAATGGTTTGTAAAGAGTTTGGGAATTTATAATGAATATCCATTGGGTGTGTTAAACTAGGTGTTCAGAAATCAGCATTTTCATGCACTGGGTGATGATCGAGTCCATATAGGTATTCCATTTTTAGATTTATTACCCCCAAGTATCTATATGTGAGAGCCACATCCACATATATTATCCAGACATGGATGTAATTACATCAAAACCACTTTCTCTATCCTTTACCAAAATACCTAGACATTTTCTTATACTTTGACTCATCCATAGACTTTTCCTTAGAGACATCCCTAGAAATATCCTTAGAAATATCCTTAGGGATATCTGTAATTTTTTCTAATCCAAATTTCCAATGGATAACTAAAACTATCCTATTATACCGACTATAGAGACCTAGGAATTTTATACATAGATATTACAACTTTTTATATGAATATTCAATACATTACACAAAAACACACATAAGAACTATAATAGTTTAGTGTCATAGTGGACCAGGTACACAATATTCTAATTTAGTGAAATATCCTAAATATCTCCCATAGTGATCTTCTCACATAGTGTTCTCCTCTTAGGCATACCATACCTAATCCTTTCTTTATCACCTGGAGAAGTAAATATAAGAAATGGTGAGATCATATGCTCATTAAGGGAAAACAAAATAGATTTAAATATATGATCATATAAAAGTAGAAAAAAATAATAATTTAATTTGATCATAAACCTAACTTATGATGTTCATACCCAACCTATCATATATCATAAACATTATTCATGGAATAAAAAATTATCATTTTTATAAACATTTTTTATAAGGTTGATACATCATTTTAAATTAATCCTGAACTATAAATTGTGTCATAAAAGTGTTGAAAAAGTAACAATATTAAAAACCATTTCATATGTCAATTTTATCTACCAAAACCATAAATATAGTGAATTATGACACATAAAAGGTTTCTCATTTTTGATCAAGACACACCTGTTGGACTCCTCATGTGTTAATCATGTTTTAATGATCACAAATCCTATTACTATTAATTAATCTCAATATTCATTGCACATCTTGCTAATTCTCTTCAATCTCAATAATAACTACACATCATGTTTTAATGATAACAAATCTTATGGATGTTAATTACTCTCTTTATTATTTACAAGTTTTATGCATGATCACAAATCTCACATATATTATCACACCTTTATATTTATGATTCAAGATCTTTTACTCTCTAATGATTAAACTTAATCCATATTCTGTATATTACTGTCTAAGTCCAAATACAGATATTTGTCTAAATATGGACTCACCATGAAGGAATCACCGTAACCCAGACACCGTGAAGGACTCACCGTGACCCAGACACCGTGAAGGACTCACCGTGACCTTGACACCGTGAGCTAGACACCGTGACATAGTCATACTATGAAGCTCATACCATGAAGCTCATACCATGAAGCTCATACCGTGAAGCTCATACCGTGAAGCTCATACCGTGAACCTCATACTATGAAGAAGACACCGTTTACTTAATCACAGTGACACTGTTTCTTAACTTTTTGTCAATACTATTTAAATAATACTAACGGTCATATTTGATGTTTTTAATGCAATTAATGTTTTTTAATGCAATTAATTTTATTTAATGATAGTTGTTGGCATTTCAGGAAACCATATCTCTTCCCTATGAAAAGGGAATCATTCCTACCACCGGAACTCGTGGAATATAAGGAATATTAAGATTCAGTACATGATATAGAACATAATTTAGGCGTGAAAGTTAGAATATACATCAAGAAGAACTTACATGCACCTGAGAGCATTTTGATGAACAAGAAGGAGATTGAAAGTCTTTCAAAGAACACTCATGAATGAAATCCAACACCTCTGAAGAACACATGATGAATCAAGAGATCATTCTCACTCCTGAAGAACAAAAACTTAACTACGACACTCTGTTTTTCAACAGAAAAACTAGAGAAGGACTCAGAAGAATTCCTTCTAAATCCAACGAATCCAGAGCTGCATTGATAATCACTAGAGCTTTCTAAACTCTCATATATCTTCTCTACATGATTTATTTATTAACTTTTGAGCAGTGTGGTGAACTCTGCATTTCTTATACATACACTGTCTCCTGTACTGAACTAGAGGATATCAAATCCTCCCTCCAAAACTCTTAACTCTTGTTTACCCATGTCAACTGTGGAAGAGGTCCTCGTGTGGCCTGGTCTTTGCTTTTTTTCCCATGTAAAATAGTGGTAGAGGTCCCTGTGTGGCCTGAACAGTTTTGTAAACTGTTGTTAACCCCGATCCAGGGTGTGGATCAAATTTACATAAATTTGAGAGGTCTAAGTCTCGACTTGAGACTGATCCTCTTGTTATATCTGTTTTTCATCTTTAATTTAATTTCAAAGTATACTAAATATATATTATTTATTCTGATGCTATTACTTTGAAATACAAAACTATTTTAAAGATACTTTGATAGTTAAATTAGAAAGTGTTTAGACTTATTGTAAATCAGTAGATTAGTTTCAAAAGTTAGTTCGGTCTTGTGTTTAAATTAACTGAGACATAATCAATCTTTGAGAAGCTAAGTGAACATTTAAAATTTGTATAAATTCACTACAGTTTAACTTATTTTATAAATCGAGGGATTTTAAATAGACAATATTTTAACATAAATTTTAATTGGAACTCAATTCACCCCCCTCCCCTCTTGAGTATCCACTCCGACCAACATTTGGTATCAAAGGTTTTAAAATATTTTCTGAAGTACTCTATTTTTCAACTATGGTTTTAGTTTTATTTTAAAGTTCTTAAAATTTCTGTTATTTCTAAATTTTTATCTCTTTAAATTATCTTTCTAAACTCTAGTTATGGATAAAAGAAGAGAAGGTGCTACTACTAATAGGCCACCTTTCTTCATTGGTACAAATTATGCTCAGTGGAAACTTAAAATGGAAATTCATTTAGAAAGCATGGGTTTTGATACTTGGACTGCCATAGAATCAGAATATAAAATTCCCACTACTGTTAGATCCACGTGGGATGAACCTACAAAGACTATTTACAATAATAATTGTTAAGCTATGAATGTCATGTACTGTGCTTTAGGAGATGAAGTGTTTAATAGAATTTCTGCTTGCAAAACTGCTTTTGAAATTTGGGATACTTTGGGTGTTTCTCATGAAGGAACAACCAATGTTAAAGAAATGATATTGAATACTTATACTATTAAATATGATAATTTTAAAGTGAAGACTGATGAACCTATTTCTGATATGTATTTCAGGTTTAATGAGATAGTCAGTACAATGAATTCACTCGGAAAGGTTGTTCTATCAAAGGAACAAATTATGAGAATCTTGAGATGTTTACTAGATCGATGGAGAGGCACCTCTATCCCAATCAAAGAGTCATGTGACATTGCTGCTCTACCTGTCAAAGAACTCATTGGTAAGATTATGATGTATGGGGAAGAACTAAAGGTGAATAAAGAGGAAGATGATGAACCTAAGAGGAAATCAGTGTCTTTCAAGACTACTACTTCAAGAACCAAGGACAAAGATAAAGCTCAAATACCTACTGAAAGTTCAACCAGTGAAAATTCAGACTCTAATAGTGCTGCTGAAATGGGTCAGATAGCCAAAAGGTTTAAGAAGTTTTATAGGAAGAAGAAATTTTTCATAAAATCAAATTACAAAGGAAAGTATGACAATAAGGGACACTGGAAAAAGGATTGGAAAAAGATAGATAAAATTGATGATGTTTTTTTCTATGAGTGCAAAAATAAAGGACACATTAAAGCAGACTGGCCAAAGCTAAAATTCAAGAAGAAATATGATTACAAGGACAGTAAGTACAAAAAGGCTATAAAGGCTACCTGGAGTGCTTCTGAAGACAGCACAAGTGAATCTGAAATGTCTGATTCTAAAAATAATCGTTCCAACATGTGTTTCATGACAAACACATCTAAGGAAACCTTCTTGAAGAGTTACCACAAGAATACATGGTATCTGGACAGTGGATGTTCAAGACATATTTCTGGGGATTACTCGTGTATCAGAAGTTTAATAAATGTTGATAGAGGTCATGTCACCTTTGGTGATAATTCTAAAGGAAATATCATCAGCCTATGTCAAATTGGTAACACTAATTCAGTTTTAATTTCTAAAGTTTTATTTGTTGATGGAATTAAATATAATCTGTTAAGTATTTCTCAATTATGTGATGATGGTTTTGATTTCAAATTTGAAAATGATTCTTGTAATGTTTTTAATTCTAAAAATGTTTTAGTCTTTTCTGATCTAAGAAATTAAAATTTTTGTGCAGTTGATTTAAATTCCTTAGCTAAGAAAAATGTTACCTGTTTAAATTCTTTTCAAAAAGATTCCTGGTTATGGCATAGAAGATTATGACACTGCAATATACACTCACTTAGAAAACTAACTAGGAAAAACTTAGTTAGAGACCTACCTAAACATGAGTTTACAAATGAAAAAGTTTGTAATCCCTGTCAAAAGGGAAAGCAACATAAGGTTTCTTTTAAATCAAAGAAAGAAGTTTCAACTTCTCAACCTCTCGAGTTGGTTCACATGGATTTGTTTGAACCATCTAGAGTTTCTAGCTTAAATTTGAAGCACTATGTCTATGTCCTAGTATAGGACTTTTGTCGATATACTTGGGTATACTTCTTAGCTCACAAAAGTGAAGCTTGTTCTTACTTTGATAAATACTCCAAATTTGTAGAAAATCTTAGTGGACTTAAGATTAAAACCCTAAGAAGTGATCATGGTCGTGAGTTTGAAAATCATGAATTTGAATCCTATTGCTCACAAAATGGCTATAGTCATAACTTTTCTACTCCTCGGACACCTCAGAAGAATGGTGTAGTAGAAAGAAGAAATAGAACCCTGCAAGAAATTCCTAGAACTATGCTTAATGAATATGACCTACCTATTTACTTTTGGGATGAAGCTGTGAATACAGCTTGTTATATTATCAATAGAGTCTTAATTAGACCTGTTCTTAAGAAGACCCCATATGAGTTGTGGAACAATAGAAAACATAAAGTTAGTTACTTTAGAGTCTTTGGCTGCAAAGTTTTTATTCTTAATACAAAAGATAATCTTGATAAGTTTTCTTATAAGAGTGATGAAGGAATCTTTTTAGGATATTCTTTAACCAGTAAGGCTTATAGAGTTTTAAACAAAAGAACCAAGTGTTTGGAAGAATCTGTTCACATCATGTTTGATGAAACTGATCCACATGAGCCTAAAACCTCTCTTGAAAATCTTGAAGAAGATTTATCTGTTCTGGGCCTTAATGATAAAATCAATAAACCTGCTATAAATATAACCAGTTATGGTCTTATTCTAGAATCTTCCCCAAATGAACCCGAACCTAGAGAAGAACCTGAAATTTCTAGTCCTACCTTTACTAGATCAACTAGAATTCTAAAGAATCATCCTTTAGATTCTGTTGTAGAAAATCTTGATAGAGGGACACATACTAGATCTTCTCTTAGAAATCAGGTTGAACATCAGGACTTGTTGTCACAACTTGATCCTAAAAACATTGATGATTCTATTAATGATGAATTTTGGGTAATTTCTATGCAAGAAGAACTCAATCAATTTGAAATAAATAAATTTTGGAATCTTGTTGAAAGACCTAAGGACACTTTCACAATAGGCACAAAATGGGTGTTTAGAAATAAAGTAGATGAATCTAGAAACATAGTTAGAAATAAATCTAGGATAGTTGCACAAGGCTATAGTCAAGAAGAAGGTATTGACTATGAGGAGACTTTTTCTCCGGTAGCCAGATTAGAAGCCATTCGGATTTTACTTTCTAATACTGCACATCTAAATTTCAAACTATATCAAATGTATGTCAAGAGTTCATTCTTCAATGGATATATTGCTGAGGATGTTTTTCTTGAACAACCACCTGGATTTTCAAACCCTCATTTTCCAAATCATATTTTCAAATTATCAAAAGCTTTATATGGTTTAAAGAAAGCTCCAAGAGCTTGGTATGATAGATTAAGTACTTTTCTAATTTCCAATGGTTTTACAAAAGGAATAGATGATCCTACGCTGTTTATAAAACGAATTTCTAAAGATTTTTTAGTTGTACAAATTTATGTAGATGATATTATTTTTGGATCTTCAAAAACTACATTATGTACTGATTTTTCTAAAATGATGCAAAATGAATTTCAAATGAGTTTTATGGGTGAACATAAATTCTTTCTTGGATTTCAAATCTTTCAAAATGATGATGGAATTATTTTAACTCAAACTAAATATACTAGAGATATTTTAAAACGTTTTGGATTAGATAGCACAAAAGGAAGTTACACTCCCATGAGTACCACCTATAAGATGGATCTTAATGAAGATGGTAAATCTGTTGATCGAACCACTTATAGAGGAATGATTGTAAGTCTACTCTACCTGACTGCTAGTCGTCCTGATATTATGTTTAGTGTGTGTATGTGTGCTCATTTTCAATCAAACCCTAAAGAGTCACATTTAAATGCTGTAAAGAGAATTTTAAAATACCTCAAGCATACTCCCAATTTAGGACTGTTCTGTCCCAAAGGACAATAATTTGAATTAGTTAGTTATTCTGATGCTGATTTTACTGGATATAAGTTAGATAGAAAAAAACCACCTCTAGAACATGTCACCTTTTAGGAAAGTCACTAGTATCATGGTGTAGTAATAAACAAAATTCAGTTGCATTATCTACTGCAGAAGCTAAATACATAGCTGCTGGCAGTTGTTGTGCACAAATTTTGTGGATGAAACACACATTACTAGACTATGGATATCAATTCAGACATGTCCCAATAAATTGTGACAACACAAGTGCTATTAACATTTTTGAGAATCCTGTTTCTCATTCTAGGACAAAACATATTGATGTAAGACATCACTTTTTGAGGGATCATTATCAAAAAGGTGATATCACTTTGGAATTCATTGGTACTGAATATCAACGTGCTGATATATTCACTAAACCATTAAATTCTAAAAGATTATATTAAATCATACATGATCTTGGTATGATTAATCATAAATAAATATCTTACTAATCTTAATTTTTAATACTATACTATACATTACTTTACGGTTTCATACTCACTATTTTTAAGTTACTGTTTTATGCTCACAGTCTGTCAACTCACTGTCTCATTGTCACTATACGGAATGCTCACGGTCTCACCGTGATGACTATCAACTATCTCACAATGATGACTAGTTTTCCTCACACCGTAATGCTTACTCACGGTATCACTGTGAATATTATATATATTATTATTTTAACCCGTATCGCGGTAATTTTTATTTCACTGCTATTTGATTTCCCGCGTTTTTGTTTTTATGACGTTTGATATTCCCAAATGATAAAAATTAAGGGTTTCATTCAATTCCTTAACTAAACTCTCTCTTTAACCTTCACTTCCCTTGTGCCCGAACCTTCAGTGAATGCCAAGGATGAAGTGTCCATCCTCACCTTCATCTGAAAAGCCCTGCTCTAAGAAACAGAAGAGGATACCGAGGATAGATCCCGAAGGACCTCTAAACCCAAACCTAGTAAGTCGGACAGTTGTACCTGAAAAGGAGGTTTTTCTAGAGTGGTTGTTGTCTAGAAGATCTTTAGTTTTTACAGTTTTAAGAGAACAAGGTTGGCTTGAATGGTTCACTGGACAGAATAGACCGATTTACCCAAGATTGGTATCTCAATTCAATCCGTATGTGAAGTTTTCTTTTGAGTTTGGAGAAAGCTTTATGGTGACAAGCTGGATAAATGGTCAGAAGTTCTCTTTCTCTTCGAGGTTATGGGCTGCATGCCTAAGGATTCCACATGAAGGAGTTTGTGAAGATTACCAGAGAGACCCTCCTCCAACAACCAACATCTTTGACCTGGAGACTGCTTTGGAAAACCTAACTGGAAATGGCACCAAGCGAAGGGCCATAACTGTAACGCCCCGACCCCAGCTACCCAGAGCCGGTGCATTACTTCGTAACATTGGCATGATCACAAAAGATCAAGTCCCGAAAGACCGATTAGTTTAGTAGCCTTGGAAACACTAGATACATTCATAAGTCTTTCATTACATCAAAATTAAACAAACTACAAAAAACATGGTCTTCATAGTCCACACTCATATCTTCACTGATTATTCTTGCAAGTCAGTCATAAAATACTTCTTCACAACCTGGAAAATTTTTAAACATTGAAAGGGGTGAGCTCAAATGCTCAGTAAGGATAACAATAATGCGGAAGCTTTCATAAATAAACATTAACATTTAAGGCAATGTATAACTAAAACAAAAGCCTTTTAAACATGAACTTCAACATAATATGGAAAAAGTAAAATGAAATAATGACATTTACTTCTTCACATGGATATTCTACTGGTCGAATAATCACATGGAATATCAATAACCACTTTCATAATGAGGGAATGTATAATGCCAGACATTCTGAAACACTTTGTCAAGGCCTCGGCCAAGACGTCTAAAATGATTAAGGCCTCGGCCAAAACCATAAATCAAATTGGGAAAGGGCCTCGGCCAATTCCACGTCTAGTTGTCTCATGAGACCTACCGATGCATCGAGGAGCTATAGCGGGCCCCACCCGTCACTTATTAAGTCCAATACATTCCTCATATGAATAGGTTTAAACATATCATAAACCATAACATAATCATATCACATAAAACATGCATAAAGGAAACATAACATTTCCACATTCCAATCACAAGATATCAATACAACACATTGATATAATAAAAACGCTTTCAAAACCATTTTCAATACCAAAATAAAAGTAAGTTAAAACTTTGTATTTATTTTTCATTAAAAAAAGTGATGGCTTGTAGAGGAAGCCGAAACTCAAATAATGGTCACGGCGGCGGAGAAGTCGTTGTCGCTGCATAAGTACGGAAAGAAAAACATTCCCTTTTGTCGTTTAGCAAAACGTTTCGTATAAAAAAGATTCCTTTTGAATAAACGTAAAAGTCAAAGGGGTTTATACATCGTATAAAAGAAGGTTGTGTATAAAACCAAATATGCCTCAATGAAAGGAGATTGAGACGAAGTCCTTAAAAAGATCATTTCTAAAATAAAATAGATCTATTATGTGTATTAACTATAGGTACACATAAAGAAAGTAAAAATACAAAATAGGATATAATAATATCATGACATAATTTGAAAGTAGGAGATTAACCCAAAGAATGGAAGTTGGGTTAAGAAGTTCCCTTACAAATAAAGTAGATCTATTAGGTGTATTCACTATAGATACACATAAAGAAAGTACAAATACAAGATAGGACATAATAATATCATGAAGTAATTTGAAAGTAGGAGATTAACCCAAAGAATTGAAGTTGGGTTAAGAAGTTCCCTTACAAAGATCATTTTTAAAATAAAATATATCTTATTATGTGTATTCACTATATGTACACATAAAGAAAGTATAAATACAATATACAACATAATAATATCATGACATAATTTGAAAGTAGGAGATTAACCCAAAGAATGGAAGTTGGGTTATGAAATTCCCTTACCTTGTGTCCGACTTGACTCAACCGTTCTTTAACCTCCTGAATAATAAACTAGAGTTAATATATACCTTATTAAGAACCATTTTCAACTTCATTATCCTTATTATATCACTTATTACAATGATATGAACATTATGTAATTATTTAAGTTAATAACGGTCGTCTTGTCGATCTTTGGTACTTGAGTCAACAATAAGCCTCTTACACTTACATGTTGTTAATTTGGTCAAAGGTTCATTATATCCAGAATGGTATTCATGATGTAGATATCATATATGTCATATATATCCAGTACATACATTCATTTATAATATTACATCACATTTAGAGGTAAGAAATGAAATGCACCGTTCATGGAGACGGTAAGCCGTACGTACGCATGAACGCTACTTCCATTTCTATTTCATATTTTCTGGAATGGAATCATAATGATATGAGAGTATATTATAATTCCAGTATAATAACATATATAATATCATTAACTTTATCCTTCACACATCCCACATATGGTATTAACGAATCAAATCACTTTCAGGGGGCGGTAGTCCGCGCTTCCTAAAATGAAGATATCGTGTTTTACCCATAATGGAAACCATAAAGGTATGCCCAAAATGAAAAAAACAGAAGCTTAAGGAAAACATAAACATATTATATATCATATATAAAAATAGTGACATCATAATGGCCACCTTTGAAGGTGTTAAATGAGTGTTGAACAATCATCGTTTCGGGAGGCAGAATTTCGCCATCCACGGAAACCTTATGTTCTTTAACCATTTGATGTAGTTGTGTGGAAGTGTAGCTCAAATAAATCTTATAACAACATCCTAGTATATTTAAGATACTGGTGTTGTTACAAAAGAAATGAATAAAAAGAGTTTAGGGGGTTGGAGAAGAAAAATAAAACAAAACAACATTATAAAAGACATTACCTCAAAATCGGGTAACTCTTTTTGATTTGAGCCAAAGGCTTCCTTGGGAAGAGTTCTGCCCAAAGTGAGGATTCTAGGAGTAAGAGAGGGATGTTGGGAGAGTATTTGGGCAGAGGTTGGCCGAGCCAAATGGCTTGAAGGTGTGAATAAGGTGGGAGAGGTGGGGGCCTTTTATAAGTGGAGAGGAGGGGCACTTTTGGAAAGTAATGAAATGTTACATTATTTCAAAATGCTTTTCGGATTCTAAAGGTCCCACATCTATATAATTCGAGGCTAAGGTGATAAGGTTTCGAAATATCTTCATCCAATAGGCTTTGGACAAGTGTAAGCCTCGGATTTTGCATTATCTTCTCATTTTATTTAAATCGTCAAATAATGATGTCATCGCTGCATCATTATTATGTCATAAATACTTTAATTTATTTAATGTCTAAAAATTATAAAACAAATACTATGATGTAGGAAATCTTTTTAGCTTTCCAATGACTATTTATAATCAAAATTTGGACTTGTATAACCCCAATTAAAAATTGTTTTAGTAGAACAATTTATGTTAGTGTCATTTTCACTTTAACATTAAATAAAAACTAATTTATGTCATTTCCCAACAAAAGTGGATCCATGGGGTCCCCAAGTTAGGCCATGGCTTGTCTTGGTCGGCCATGACTCAACCAATGAGGTTGGGACATGTGTCTAGGTCATTTAATATTATTAAAGTATTATCTATACCTTAAACTACACTAATTACCACTAATCGCGATTAAGAACTTAATAAGTTACTATTCACCAAAAAATTATTATAATCTCATTGAACCACATTTTACTTCTTAATGACAACCATGTATGTCGGATTTTTGAAAATCAAATCACAGAAGTGGTAATATTTCATTTAAACGAAAAATCAGTTATTTAACTACCACTTAGTGGTTTCACTATTCATCAAAAATTGAAGTTTCTCAGAACAATGCCAAAATTTCATCCTAAGCTATAATTGATATTCCGAATTCAAAAATGATTTCTATTTTACAAAATTCCAAACATATAAGTTTCATTAATTAATTTTATAATTAATTCCCGCTGTTACGACAAATAGCGTGTTTTCAAGAAACAATTTATATCAAAAGATTGGCAATTGTTTATGTCCAAATTCAATGTTAAATTAATTCTAATGACCACCATTGGATAAAATGGTAAAAATATATTCTAATTATACATTAAATCCACTCAATAGTATAACTTATCACTATAAATTATTTTGATTAAAAAAGTTGTTTTAAGTATTTTTCACTATTCATAAAAAATTAGAAGTTCTCAGAAAAATACAAAAAATTCAACATAGGCTAATTTCGATATTACGAATACAAAAATGAAGTCCATTTTGAAATATAAAATTTCTATAATTTTAAAAAGTGGTTATTACTATTCATAACGGCTATTTTGATTTGTCGCGATGTTTTAGAACTCGAAGTTGCGTACAATGCAAGCTATTGTATTATTGAATGAGAAGCGTATCGTGGAAGCTCGGGGTGTTACATTCTCCCCTCCTTCAATAAATTGCGTCCTCGCAATTTGAAATTTTTCTTGGAAAATAAAAGGTTGAAAAGGGAAAATACCTTTGTGGAAAACCCACATCGGAAATAAGATTAATAAAATTTAGCCTTAATAAGAGGTAAATGGAAATAAGAAAGTCACCACCAAATTATAATCTCGATAAGGAGAACATTGGTGGCAATAGGGACATATAATTGGAGGAAAAACGTAAATATTTGTAGGGAGTGATTGAGGTCATCAATAACAATCAACTGTCAAATTGAGGGCCTCAAAGCCTTCAATCTATATTGATTTAAAATATCATCAGTTCAACAAGACATAAGGTATTAGGATAACACATTTTTTTGTTTTAATATCCCTTTACTAAAGTTTAAGAATTAATTTATTCATTGAATAAGAGATAGGTATATATATATTTATGCTTGACAATTAGAGTTTCAACCTTCAACTCATCTTTCACTCAAAAAGATAATAGAACTCAAAAATATCATACTTATCCTAATTGTATAAGGTTCAAAATGTTAAAACATACCATTTAGATTAGTAAAATTATTTTGTAATAACCAGGGACTTCCTGTAGGCTAGTGGTAGGAAATAAAGGCTTGTCGCACTTTGATTGTGGGTTCGATTCCTACAGCTTTGTCCGACGCGACGGTTTATGCCCCACCCTGCAGGTTGTCCTTTTCCTAAAACTATAGTATTATAATACTCCAAAAACAATCTTCATTAATTTTTTAACCTTAAACCATACTATCCAAAGATCAACTTAATCCACTCCAAAATAACTCTGTCCAGACTTTCTCTAAAATGTCTCTTAATTCCAAAATCAATTGTAGCATCAGATTCCCCATAAAAAGAAAAGTTTCTCTTATTGTCACATACTAAAAATATGATTACCTTAATCATATTAAAACCTTACTGAAATCAAAAAGTACTGCAGTACAATCCTTATATAGATCACATTATTCTAATAACCAGAATATAATCCATGAGTCCGAAAGCATCAATACATTAGTTATTCTGCTTCAACTGTAGTAATAGCATAAGATTGTCCTTGATCCCTTGGCCTTTTCTGAGGTAAGATTCCTTGACGCTTAGGACATTCATTTGCGTAATGACCCATTTCTCTACAATTGTAGCATTCAACTTTGACAGCCTCTTTCTTTCCCTTGCAATCACGTGCCTGGTGACCTTTTTCTCCACATTTATAACAGACTCCCATTCCTTTTAGGCAAGTACCAGGGTGATTCTTCCCACAATTATCACATAATGGAAAATCCTTCTTTCCCTTTTTCCCTTTATCTGTCTCTTGTTCCACCGTTCTCTTCTTCTCTTGCTTTACTTTGTTGTCATAAGACTTAGAGAATTCCTTTTCTGTCTTGATAGCACATGAGACTATATCTTCGTATGATGAGAAGGATTGTGATACTAAAGCTCGACGGAGAAATGGTTTTAACCCATCAAAGAAACGATCAATCTTACTCCTTGGGTTACGTATATAATCGGCAGCATGCCTCGCTAACCTTGTAAAGTTAGCCTCATACTTTGCGACATTCTCATCCTCCTTCTGCCTCAGACTCAGAAATTGCCTTTCCATATCTGCTCGATGGTCACGAGGAAAGTATTTTTCTAAGAAAAGCTCTTTGAACTCCCTCCATTCCATATTCGATACGTCATCATCTTCCTTTGTGTTTTGAATCAGTGACCACCACTGATCGGCATCTCCAGTGAGGCGGTAAACTGCCATGACAACCTTCTCCCTTTCACTACTCCCCAAGGCATGGAATATTTTCTCTAAGGAATTTATCCATTGCTCAGCTACTGTAGGATTTGTACTCCCATTGAAGGTTGGCGGTTGTTGCCTCATGAAACGGTCTAGCATTGATCCTCCACGTTGCGAATCAGGGTGCTCCATACGAGTAAGGTTGTTATTCATAACCTGCGTGAGTTGTCCCAGTATGGTAATAAGTTGATCAGCACCAGTTGTATCTCCAGGTCCACAATAATTATCTTGAGAAGGAGGGCAATCCCTACACGGAGTTCGTGCATTGATGCAGTTTCCATTCCTTCTACTAGGCGCCATTTCTAAACAATGGCATAATCCAGATTAGTTTATGAATCAAAATACATAATTCCATACTTGTATAATACTTAACATAAATTGAACTATTTATGGATATAATCCATAATCATAAAAAGAAATGTTTCCTTTGAGGAAGTATGTACTCATAAACCTTACATAATGGTTTGTAAAGAAAATGAGAATTATCCTAAGCATATCCCCCGGGAGTGTCATAACCAAGAGTGCAGCAAGGCCCGTTGTCGTGCACCAGTTCCCGTTTGAGTCTAGCTCAAAGCGGTGTTTTCGGGTTTTACCCCTAGGTACATCTGTGCCAGAGCCACCTCTACCTTCTCGTATCCAGACAGGGATGTATTGCTCGGAAAAGTTATAACATCTCTATAATACCAAAATTCTAGGAAGTTCTTCTATACTAATCCTCAAAGTCTATCTTTGGGCTATGTGCTCTAATCAGAGTTTATCTAAATCTAGCAGCCAAGGTTAGTACTAAACTGCCTCTGATACCAACTGTAACGCCCCGACCCCAGCTACCCAGAGCCGGTGCATTACTTCGTAACATTGGCATGATCACAAAAGATCAAGTCCCGAAAGACCGATTAGTTTAGTAGCCTTGGAAACACTAGATACATTCATAAGTCTTTCATTACATCAAAATTAAACAAACTACAAAAAACATGGTCTTCATAGTCCACACTCATATCTTCACTGATTATTCTTGCAAGTCAGTCATAAAATACTTCTTCACAACCTGGAAAATTTTTAAACATTTAAAGGGGTGAGCTCAAATGCTCAGTAAGGATAACAATAATGCGGAAGCTTTCATAAATAAACATTAACATTTAAGGCAATGTATAACTAAAACAAAAGCCTTTTAAACATGAACTTCAACATAATATGGAAAAAGTAAAATGAAATAATGACATTTACTTCTTCACATGGATATTCTACTGGTCGAATAATCACATGGAATATCAATAACCACTTTCATAATGAGGGAATGTATAATGCCAGACATTCTGAAACACTTTGTCAAGGCCTCGGCCAAGACGTCTAAAATGATTAAGGCCTCGGCCAAAACCATAAATCAAATTGGGAAAGGGCCTCGGCCAATTCCACGTCTAGTTGTCTCATGAGACCTACCGATGCATCGAGGAGCTATAGCGGGCCCCACCCGTCACTTATTAAGTCCAATACATTCCTCATATGAATAGGTTTAAACATATCATAAACCATAACATAATCATATCACATAAAACATGCATAAAGGAAACATAACATTTCCACATTCCAATCACAAGATATCAATACAACACATTGATATAATAAAAACGCTTTCAAAACCATTTTCAATACCAAAATAAAAGTAAGTTAAAACTTTGTATTTATTTTTCATTAAAAAAAGTGATGGCTTGTAGAGGAAGCCGAAACTCAAATAATGGTCACGGCGGCGGAGAAGTCGTTGTCGCCGCATAAGTACGGAAAGAAAAACATTCCCTTTTGTCGTTTAGCAAAACGCTTCGTATAAAAAAGATTCCTTTTGAATAAACGTAAAAGTCAAAGGGGTTTATACATCGTATAAAAGAAGGTTGTGTATAAAACCAAATATGCCTCAATGAAAGGAGATTGAGACGAAGTCCTTAAAAAGATCATTTCTAAAATAAAATAGATCTATTATGTGTATTAACTATAGGTACACATAAAGAAAGTAAAAATACAAAATAGGATATAATAATATCATGACATAATTTGAAAGTAGGAGATTAACCCAAAGAATGGAAGTTGGGTTAAGAAGTTCCCTTACAAATAAAGTAGATCTATTAGGTGTATTCACTATAGATACACATAAAGAAAGTACAAATACAAGATAGGACATAATAATATCATGAAGTAATTTGAAAGTAGGAGATTAACCCAAAGAATTGAAGTTGGGTTAAGAAGTTCCCTTACAAAGATCATTTTTAAAATAAAATATATCTTATTATGTGTATTCACTATATGTACACATAAAGAAAGTATAAATACAATATACAACATAATAATATCATGACATAATTTGAAAGTAGGAGATTAACCCAAAGAATGGAAGTTGGGTTATGAAATTCCCTTACCTTGTGTCCGACTTGACTCAACCGTTCTTTAACCTCCTGAATAATAAACTAGAGTTAATATATACCTTATTAAGAACCATTTTCAACTTCATTATCCTTATTATATCACTTATTACAATGATATGAACATTATGTAATTATTTAAGTTAATAACGGTCGTTTTGTCGATCTTTGGTACTTGAGTCAACAATAAGCTTCTTACACTTACATGTTGTTAATTTGGTCAAAGGTTCATTATATCCAGAATGGTATTCATGATGTAGATATCATATATGTCATATATATCCAGTACATACATTCATTTATAATATTACATCACATTTAGAGGTAAGAAATGAAATGCACCGTTCATGGAGACGGTAAGCCGTACGTACGCATGAACGCTACTTCCATTTCTATTTCATATTTTCTGGAATGGAATCATAATGATATGAGAGTATATTATAATTCCAGTATAATAACATATATAATATCATTAACTTTATCCTTCACACATCCCACATATGGTATTAACGAATCAAATCACTTTCAGGGGGCGGTAGTCCGCGCTTCCTAAAATGAAGATATCGTGTTTTACCCATAATGGAAACCATAAAGGTATGCCCAAAATGAAAAAAACAGAAGCTTAAGGAAAACATAAACATATTATATATCATATATAAAAATAGTGACATCATAATGGCCACCTTTGAAGGTGTTAAATGAGTGTTGAACAATCATCGTTTCGGGAGGCAGAATTTCGCCATCCACGGAAACCTTATGTTCTTTAACCATTTGATGTAGTTGTGTGGAAGTGTAGCTCAAATAAATCTTATAACAACATCCTAGTATATTTAAGATACTGGTGTTGTTACAAAAGAAATGAATAAAAAGAGTTTAGGGGGTTGGAGAAGAAAAATAAAACAAAACAACATTATAAAAGACATTACCTCAAAATCGGGTAACTCTTTTTGATTTGAGCCAAAGGCTTCCTTGGGAAGAGTTCTGCCCAAAGTGAGGATTCTAGGAGTAAGAGAGGGATGTTGGGAGAGTATTTGGGCAGAGGTTGGCCGAGCCAAATGGCTTGAAGGTGTGAATAAGGTGGGAGAGGTGGGGGCCTTTTATAAGTGGAGAGGAGGGGCACTTTTGGAAAGTAATGAAATGTTACATTATTTCAAAATGCTTTTCGGATTCTAAAGGTCCCACATCTATATAATTCGAGGCTAAGGTGATAAGGTTTCGAAATATCTTCATCCAATAGGCTTTGGACAAGTGTAAGCCTCGGATTTTGCATTATCTTCTCATTTTATTTAAATCGTCAAATAATGATGTCATCGCTGCATCATTATTATGTCATAAATACTTTAATTTATTTAATCTCTAAAAATTATAAAACAAATACTATGATGTAGGAAATCTTTTTAGCTTTCCAATGACTATTTATAATCAAAATTTGGACTTGTATAACCCCAATTAAAAATTGTTTTAGTAGAACAATTTATGTTAGTGTCATTTTCACTTTAACATTAAATAAAAACTAATTTATGTCATTTCCCAACAAAAGTGGATCCATGGGGTCCCCAAGTTAGGCCATGGCTTGTCTTGGTCGGCCATGACTCAACCAATGAGGTTGGGACATGTGTCTAGGTCATTTAATATTATTAAAGTATTATCTATACCTTAAACTACACTAATTACCACTAATCGCGATTAAGAACTTAATAAGTTACTATTCACCAAAAAATTATTATAATCTCATTGAACCACATTTTACTTCTTAATGACAACCATGTATGTAGGATTTTTGAAAATCAAATCACAGAAGTGGTAATATTTCATTTAAACGAAAAATCAGTTATTTAACTACCACTTAGTGGTTTCACTATTCATCAAAAATTGAAGTTTCTCAGAACAATGCCAAAATTTCATCCTAAGCTATAATTGATATTCCGAATTCAAAAATGATGTCTATTTTACAAAATTCCAAACATATAAGTTGCATTAATTAATTTTATAATTAATTCCCGCTGTTACGACAAATAGCGTGTTTTCAAGAAACAATTTATATCAAAAGATTGGCAATTGTTTATGTCCAAATTCAATGTTAAATTAATTCTAATGACCACCATTGGATAAAATGGTAAAAATATATTCTAATTATACATTAAATCCACTCAATAGTATAACTTATCACTATAAATTATTTTGATTAAAAAAGTTGTTTTAAGTATTTTTCACTATTCATAAAAAATTAGAAGTTCTCAGAAAAATACCAAAAATTCAACATAGGCTAATTTCGATATTACGAATACAAAAATGAAGTCCATTTTGAAATATAAAATTTCTATAATTTTAAAAAGTGGTTATTACTATTCATAACGGCTAGTTTGATTTGTCGCGATGTTTTAGAACTCGAAGTTGCGTACAATGCAAGCTATTGTATTATTGAATGAGAAGCGTATCGTGGAAGCTCGGGGTGTTACAATAACTGCTGAATTAGATGGGGAGACTAGACTTCTGTTCTTGTTTGTTCATAATTTGATTAGTCCAAGAAAAGGAGATTTTGTTGTGATGAAGTATCAGGATGTGTTTTTAATTCACTTGTTGAAGAATTTCCATAAGATCAATCTATGCAAGTATGTTATTAACCATATCTGTGAGCTGATCAAAGTCACTTCCAAATCCACCTCTCTAGTTTACTCAAGGATGATCTCAGCTATGTTAGTTTCAAAAGGGATGGTTGGACCAAATGAAGAAAAGTTAGAGGACCTTGATTACTGCCTATCTAGGCCTATCATCAGAAGGATGAAGATTACCTGGAACCCCTGGATGAAGTAGTGGGTTGAGGATAATGATCAAGTGTATAAAAAGTTTAATCATGTTGACTATCCAAGATGGCCTAAAATCTATCTGATCTTGGTTTTGAACTAGAGGAAGTGGATGAGTATTCAGAAGAATAAGAAGAAGAAGAGGAAGTAATTGTTGAAGTATCTCCAAGAGAAGAAGCTGGAAGGCATCAAATGGAAACAACTACTGTTGAAAAAGAATGGAATGTTGTCCCTGCTGAAATACCTCAAGGAGAAGAAGTTGTTGTTAGTTTGAGAGAAGAGGAACACTAGTACAAGAATGAACTTTAGCGGCAGCCAAAAGTCGTCGCTAAAGGCCTATAGCAGCCGCCAAACAACGGCCACTTTTTCCCCGTCGCTGTTACTATCAGCGACCGCCATTTGGCGGACGCTGTAGGCAAGCCGGGATGGGGCTTTAGTGGCCACCAATTGGTGGCCGCTATAGCCCTGAACATATAGCGGCCGCCAAAATGGCGGATGCTATTAAATTTTAATTTTTTAAAAAAAAAATAAATTATACATTAATAATACAAAATAAATCTCGGCTTTCATCTTCCATGCTCTGCATCCATCATCACATATAACTACATAACAAAATTTAATAACAAACTTAGTACCGAATAAAACCTAGAAAACAAATATTTAACTTCAAACTTACTGTAACAGATCTAAAGTATTTGATTTTCAAAATAATATTCATAAATTTGATTACCGTTTTATAAATTTAAAATCATTAATTCTATTTTTCTAATTGGATTTGTGTCCTGTGATTTCAGGTCAATCTGATGTCGTCCGCTAAGAGTTTGACCGTTAGAACGCCAGTTTTGGCCATTTATGACACCAGAACAGCATTCCCGGTCACCACGGGCACACAGAACGTCCGATTGATGTGCTATCTGCTCGACCACATCAAAATTCACTCACCCTTTGATGTCGTCCGATTTCAGGCCATTCGGACATCGTTCGACCAGTTTGGACCCCCCACGCGCGTTTATCAAGAGCGTGCAACTCTTAAAGAACACATAATGAGCCTTACCATGCAGACCGCACGTCCGATTGACGTGCCGTCTACGCGTGCACGTCGCGAATAATAATTGGATTGTTGTCCTGTAATTTCAGGTCAATCTGATGTCGTCCGCTATGTGTTTGACCGTTAGACGCCTTTTTTGGCCGTTTGTGACACCAGAATGGCATTCTCGGTCACCGCGGGCACACGGAATGTCTGATTGATGTGTCGTCTACTCGACCACATCACAATTCACTCACCCTTTGATGTCGTCAGATTTCAGGCCATTCGGACATCGTTCGGCCCGTTTGGACCCCCCACGCGCGTTTATCAAGCGTGCGCAACACTTAAAGAACGCATAATGAGCCCTACCGCGCAGACCGAACATCCGATTGATGTGCCGTCTACACGTGCATGTCGAAAATAATAATCGGATTGTTTTCCTATGATTTCAGGTCTATCCAATGTCGTCCGCTATGATTTTGACCGTTTATGAAACCAGAACGGCGTTCCGAGTCACCGTGGGCACACGACACGTCCGATTGACGTACTGTCTGCTCAACCACATCACAATTCACTCAACCTTCGATTTCTTCCTATTTCATGCCATTCAGACATCGTTCGGCCAGTTTGGACCCCCCCCCCCCCCCACGCTCGTTTATCAAGCGCGCGCAACACTTAAAGAACGCATAATGAGCCCTACCGCGCAGACCGCATGTCTTATTGACATTACGTCTACACGTGCACATCGCGAATAATAATTCTACTATTTTACTATGATTTCAGGTCAATATGATGTCGTCCGCTATGAGTTTGACCGTTAGACGCCAGCTTTGGCTGTTTATGACACCAGAACGGCGTTCCTGGTCATCGTGGGCACACGACCCGTCCGATTGACATGACGTCTGCTCTACCACATCACAATTCACTCAACCTTTGATGTCATCCGATTTTAGGCCATTCAGACATCGTTCGGCCAGTTTGGACCCCCCCCCCCCCCACGTGCGTTTATCAAGCGCGCGCAACGCTTAAAGAACGCATAATGAGCCCTACCGCTCAAACCGCACATCCGATTGACGTACCGTCTACGCGTGCACATCGCAAATAATAATTGGATTGTTGTCCTGTGATTTCAGGTTAATCTGATGTCGTCCTCTATGAGTTTGACCGTTAGACGCCAGTTTTGGCCGTTTATGACACCAGAACAGCGTTCCCGGTCACAGCGGGCACACGGCATGTCCGATTGATGTGTTGTCTGCTCGGCCACATCAAAATTCACTCACCCTTTTATTTCGTCCGATTTCAGGCCATTCGGACATCGTTCGGCCAGTTTGGACCCCCCCGTGCGTGTTTATCAAGGGCGCACAACTCTTAAAGAACGCATAATGAGCCCTACCGTGCAGACCGCACGTCCGATTGACATGTCGTCTACGCGTGCACATCGTGAAAAATTAATTGGATTTTTGTCCTGTGATTTCAGGTCAATCTGATGTCGTCCGTTGTGATTTTGAGCGTTAGACGCCTGTTTTGCCTGTTTATGACACCAGAACGGCGTTCCCAGTCACCGCGGGCACACAGCACGTCCGATTGACGTTTCGTCTGCTCGACCACATCACAATTCACTCACCTTTTGATGTTGTCCGATTTTAGGCCATTCGGACATCGTTCGGCCAGTTTGGACCCCCCCCCCCCCACGTGTGTTTATCAATCGCGCGCAACGCTTAAAGAACGCATAATGAGCCCTGCTGCGCAGACTGCACGTCTGATTGACATGCCGTCTATGCGTGCACGTCGCGAATAATAATTGTATTGTTGTCCTGTGATTTCAGGTCAATCTGATGTCGTCCGCTATGAGTTTGACTGTTAGACGCCATTTTTGGCCATTTGTGACACCAGAATGGCATTCCCGGTCACCGCGAGCACACGACATGTCCGATTGACGTGTCGTCTGGTCGACCGCATCACAATTCACTCACCCTTTGATGTCGTCCGATTTCAGGCCATTCATACATCGTTCGGCCCATTTGGACCCGCCCACGAGTGTTTATCAAGAGCGTGCAACCCTTAAAGAACGCATAATGAGCACTACGGCACATACCAAAGGTCAGATTGACATTCCGTTTACGCGTGAACGTCACGAATAATAATTGGATTGTTGTCCTATGATTTCAGGTCAATCCGATGTCGTCCGCTAAGAGTTTGACCGCTAGACGCCAGTTTTGGCCGTTTGAGACACCAGAATGGCGTTCCTGGTCACTGTGGGCACACATCACATCTGATTGACGTGTCGTCTACTCGACCACATCACAATTCACTCACCCTTTTATGTCGTCCGATTTCAGGCCATTCGGACATCGTTCGGCCAATTTGGACCCCCCCACGCGCGTTTATCAAGCGCGCGCAACGCTTAAAGAACGAATAATGAGCTCTACCGCGCAGACCGCATGTCTGATTGATGTGACGTCTACGTGTGCACGTCGTGAATAATAATTGGATTGTTGTCCTGTGATTTCAGGTCAATCTGATGTCGTTCTCTATGAGTTTGACCATTAGACGCCAGTTTTGGCCGTTTATGACACCAGAACGGCGTTCCCAATCACCGCGGGCACACGGCACGTTCGATTGAAATTCTGTCTGCTCGACCACATCACAATTCACTCACCCATTGATGTTGTCCAATTTCAGGCCATTAGGAAATCGTTCGGCCAGTTTGGACCCCCCCCCCCCCCAGGCGCGTTTATCAAGCGCGTGCAACGCTTAAAGAACGGATAATGAGCCCTACTGCGCAGACTGCACGTCCGATTGACGTGCCGTCTGTGCGTGCACATCGCGGATAATAATTGTATTGTTGTCCTGTGATTTCAGGTCAATCTGATGTCATCCACTATGAGTTTGACCGTTAGACGCCAGTTTTGGCCGTTTGTGACACCAGAACGGCGTTCTCGGTCACCACGTGCACACGGCACGTCCGATTAATGTGTCGTGTGCTTGAACACATCACAATTCACTCACCCTTTGATGTCATCCTATTTCAGGCCATTCGGACATCGTTCAGCCCATTTGGACCCCCCCCCCCCCCCCCGCCACGCGCGTTTATCAAGCGCACACAACCCTTAAAGAACGCATAATGAGCCCTACGGCGCAGACCACAAGTCCGATTGACGTGTCATCTACACGTGAACGTCGCAAATAATAATTGGATTGTTGTATTGTGATTTCAGGTCAATATGATGTCATACGCTATGAGTTTGACCGTTAGACACCCGTTTTGGCCGTTTGTGACACCAGAACGGCGTTCCCGCTCACCGCGGGCACACGGCACGTCTGATTGACATGTCGTCTGCTCGACCACATCACAATTCACTCACCCTTTGATGTCATCCAATTTCAGGCCATTCGAACTTCGTTCGGCCAGATTAGACCCCCCCCCCCCCACACGCACGTTTATCAAGAGCGCGCAACCCTTAAAGAACGCATAATGAGCCCTACCGCGTAGACCGCACGTCCGATTGACGTGCCGTCTGCGCATGCACGTCACAATTCACTAACCCTAAAAAGATACAAATATTGAAAGAGTTCTTGGGATTCTCCCAAGAAACTACTGTTTGGAGTTTCTCTCTATCCACTGATACACCTTCCTCTGAAATTATTTGACCCAATAACTATACCTATATAATCAATACAAAACTGACATATATATAGCTTGATGTATAGTCAATAAGTGTAATCTGTATGATGTCAAGATGTTGGGTATGATCATAATCACTCTTGGAGTGCACGAAGATGCCATCCACAAATATCAAAACAAACTAATCTAGGTAAAAAGGAAAATTATATTCATCAAGGATATAATTAATTCTAAAGAATTCATCATGACAAATGAAATTACCTCATGCATGGGGTTCATTCTCATCTAGATCACCAATATCACTGTGATGTCCACCAGATGTATTCAGAGCCTACAATATATATCAATATTATGTATCTTAATAATATCAATAAAATTCAACCTGAGTATGGTTTGTTTTATTATTTACCTGTGGCGCCACTTGTTGTGTCGTCGTTTCATCGATACGTGATGACATCTGTGACAACCTCTCCTCATACTCTGCACGTAACTGCTGAAACTGTGAATCAAAATTTCGTTGCATATCCTACATGGAAGCATCTATCTCAGCCTGTGTGCACATCCCTAACTCTCTGCATGCACTCATCACATCTGTTCTAACAACTGCACGTCGTGGGACACCGCCTCCATAAGTCAAAGAATAACCATGACTGTCACGCCCCACGACACGGTGAAATATTTCATCTCTACGCACAATACTACGATGTTGCTCCTCTGGCAACTCTGCTAACTAAGCGTCAAACTGAGCCTGTAGCATATAATGAATCAATGAACAAATATACATAATTTATATAAAATAAAAAATACATTTATTAATTAGTAAATAATTTTCTTACTATAACACCGGCAACATCGGGATCACCCGCCCTACAAGTCCTCATCCATATGGACATCCGATCAATTGGCTCGCCACGTTGGTGTAACTATAAAAAAGGGGTTCACCATGTTATACTACAATATTTTTAAAATATGAATGAAATAGTGAATTCTGAACTTACATCATTCCTGAAACTCATCTGGACAGGATTTCAAATTATCCTCTTAAAAATATTGTCAGTAGATGGGACAATAATAATAACAATATCATGAAAAATTAAACATTGAATTTACCTGAACCTCCCTCCATAATCTATCCATCGTATCCTGAGGTAAATAACTCCAGTCATGAGTCGTCAGAGGGAATATATGTGAGTCTCGTATCATATGCCCAAACTGACGACTCAATGCAATAGCACCATCTCCAACTAGATGAAATGTGTCATCAAATAACACATCCAATCGGGCTCCAGAGTTCCAGGATCAAACCCCTCTGCCAGGACCCCTATGTCTGCTGGAAGAAGCAGTAGATCCTGATAAACATAAATTCATAATTCAATGACAATATAAATTAATGATTAGAAATAGTTAGGGAAATATAAACAGAAAATTGCAATCAATTAATTTAGAAAAATGAAAACATACATACCAACAACATCAGGTGAACCACTGTGACCACCCTGTGACATACCTGTATTAAAATAAATTATAGTTAAATCAAACAATTTTTATACATATATAACTGATAAATATTTTTACAAATAATAACTAGTAATATAATTACAATTTCCACTAATCATGCAAGTCTATCGTATCTCCTTCAACCGTCTCTCTGGTCCATTGTATATCTTCATCTCATACAGCTACTGTTGTTTGGTCAAGTGTTTGATCAGGAAATGCGACAACTTCAGGTTCCTCTTGGTCAATCAGAAAAACCCCTCTTCTAGACATTTTCACCACAACTTTCCAATCAGAATCAATGCCGACAAAGTAAACTTGTTCTGCCTGCGATGTCAGTATGAAGGGCTCATTGCTAACCCGGTCATCTTTATATAGCATATTGTCAAATTTTACTAATGTAAATTCGAAGTTGTCAACTTTAGTTCCATGAACTGGATTGACCCAATCACACCTTAACAATATGTGTTTTAAGCCACGATCATAAATAACCTCAACAATATCTCTCAATAATCCATAATAATAACCCGCACTAACAAAAGAACAACCAACACCACTATTTTCTGTGGCTCAGTTCATGTCAACATCACTAATACGAAATCGGAATCTGTTAGCATCCAAAGACTTGTAGCGAAGAGCTGTAATAAATGGACCATCAGCCAGTTGGTTGAGTTCTTCGCTCACATGCTGGGTTAAATCACGTAACTTTTGAATCTGAAAATTTCACATATATAGTTTAATGGATAAAGGATTGTGAAAATACAACTTAGTTGTGCTATAAAAATATTAAATCAATTATACATACATGAGCCTTGAATCACTCCTGAAATGTGTAGAAATTATGTTTTTGGATTTGATACTCAGTTGCACGGGGCCTTTCATGTTTCAAATCAGCGATATGAATCCTAAATCACAACACAATATAAGGTAAGCAATAAAATAAATATAGAAACAAAATACACATCAACTATGAAACTTACTGTATCAATGGAAAAACTGATGGAGTGTTGAACAACACATATCGATGAGCTTGAACCCACTCGTCATTCCGCATATCAAATGTTATTCCTTCTCCAATTGGACCCTCGTAAATTTGGGACGGTTTATCTATATTTGTTTCAACCTCACCAATATATGAAGCACAGAAATTAGTACACTAATCCATTAAATATCCCTTGGCAATTGATGCTTTTGGATGAGATTTGTTGCGCACATAGCGTTTCAATGTATTTAAGTATCGTTCTATTGGATACATCCACCTGAATTGCACGGGACCGCCAGCAATGACTTCACCAGTTAAATGCATGGTCAAGTGAACCATGACATCAAAAAAAGACGGCAGAAAGAGTTTTTCTAGGTGACATAGTTCAAGTACAATATTATTCTGTAGCTTTTTCAAATCACTCATGCGATGACTCCTAGAACAGAGCTGTCTGAAAAAATTAGAAACTCCAATCAATGGCTCAACAACCTGGGAAGGTAAGCAATCACGAATTGCTATAGGAATTAACTGTTGAAGCATAATATGATTATCATGACTTTTCAAACCCCGTAATGTCATTCTCGTCATATTCACGCGCTTCGAAATATTAGAGAAATAACCATCTGGCACCTTAATAGTCTTCAAAATTGATTGAAATGTTTGTTTCTATTTTTTACTCATTGTGTATTGTGTATCAGGCATGTATGTCTGATTACCTTCACCCAGCTGTAAATGTAATTGTTTTCTCAATCCCATTTCTTGCAAATCACGTCGAGCATTAGCACTATCCTTTGATTTCCACTTGACGCCTAAAATGGTGCACAAAATAATATCACATACATTTTTTTCAATGTGCATCACATCTAAATTATGCCTTAAAATATTATATTTCCAATAAGGCAATTCAAAAAAAAATACTTCGTTTCTTCCAATTATGACTTCGCTCTCTATTTGCAGCAGGAATAGAAGGCAATGCAGGAACCAATAAATCTTGAAAAGCATACATTGTATGGATGTTTTCTTCATCATGTTGTGCACAAATTTCAACCCCAGACAGTACTTGTGGTGATGGGTCAAACTCTTTTTTCTCATCAAACGATACATGGTCTTTTCTGAACCTGTGCAATGGAGGAAGAAAGCGTCTGTGACCAAGATATTCCCAATTTCTACAGTTCTTAAGCCATATAGATTTCTTACTCTTATTACCACAAGGGCAAGCAAATTCTCCTTTTGTACTCCATCCTGATAAGTTAGCATACGCTGGGAAATCATTAATTTCCCATAACAAAGCGGCCCGAAGTCTAAACATTTCATTTTCTACCGAGTCAAAAGTAATTACACCATCGGCCCAAAATTCTTGCAGCTCATCAATCAAAGGTTGCATATAAACATTGATTTTATCACCATGTCCTCTAGGTCTATCAATTAGAGTTGACAGTAACAAAAAATGTTGCTTCATACATACCCATGGGGGAATGTTGTATGGAACCAACACCACTGGACATGTACTATGTGTCGCACCAACCATGGACCTAAATGGGTTAAAACCATCTACTGCCAAACCTAGTCGAATATTACGATCATCTTGGGAAAAGTCTGGGTGTCTCTGATCAAACTCTTTATGTGCCAAAGAATATGCCGGGTGAGTTAATTTATCAACCTATTTATTTCTCTCTGAATGCCAAGTCATCAATTTAGCAATTTTAGTGGACAAGAAGAATCTCTTCAGTCTTGGTTTCAGTGGGAAATAACACATCTGTTTAGCGGCAACTTGTTTCCCTTGATTCAAGACTCTCCCAGGAAGAATCTGACCACCTTGATTAATCTCATTGGTCTTCCACCTGGATGTATAGCAAATAGTACAATTATTTAATTACGCATTCTATTTTCTGAACAACATACAATTATTGCGACATGCATCAATTGTATCATATGTAAAACCAAGATCATCGATTAACTTGCGAGCTTGATATAATGACTCCAGATTCTTCACTCCAGCAGGGAGTACCATCTTAAATAACACCAAAAACATGTTGAATGAGGTGTCTGTCCACTGGTTCAAGGCCTTCAGGTGTAACAATTCAACGATTAACGACAGTTTACTAAATTTAGTGCATCCAGGATTTAATTCAGTACGTCCATCGTCAAGAATTTAAAAGAATTTCAATGCTTCTCCATCTGTAGAAGAATGAGGATTACTCAATCCAACGTCGTCATTTAAGACATTACTGTCTTCATATTGAAACTGACGCATCATATCATTCAGCATTATGTTCATCGGATCAACTGTTCCCAAATAAACATTCATATGAATATTTTCTGAGCAAAGACATGAAACAGAATCTTCTCCATGACGCGTCCATGTATTATAGTTTTTCAAAAACCCATTCAAAAAAAAATGTTCTCTAACACTATCTTGTTTGAAGTGATATCTATTTGCACATTTTCTGTATGGAAAACTAATCATATCGCTTGGAAATTTGTTGGTGAAATCCATAAATCGCTTAATCCCCTCATAATATTCAGCTGAAAATCTATCTTGCATATCAATCCAAATCCTATCCATATCTGTATTTAATAGAAATCAAAATTGAAATATCTTATTTAAATTCTAAGAAAAACACATATCATTAGAATTTAAAAACCAAATTTGGATAAAAAAACATTACCTGCGGAGGACTTGACCGTGGGTAACAGGGTCTGACTCAATTGAGGATCCATGACGGCGTAGTGAATTGACGACAGAGGTTTGACGGCCAGACTCGAAAGGAGCAGAACCGTTGGACCGTGTGGAGGGTTCTACATGGTGGGGCACAATGGACCGGAAGGGTCCAATGGAGATAGGAGGACTTGCCGGAGGGATGCAACGGGGCCGCGAGGGGACGGCGGCGGTGGGGCTATCCAAAGGTGCAGCGCGAGCAGGGTTGGGGGTCGCTAGGTCGTGGGGGTGTCGGGGTCACAGGGTCGTAGCGCGGAGGAAAAGCGGTGGGGGTCGCCGAGGTGCAGCGCGGGCAGGGGGTGTCAGGGTCATGGGGGTGCACCGTGGAGGCAAGGAAGTGGGGGTTGCCGGTGGCGTAGCATGGAGGCAAGGGGGTGGGGATCGTCGGGGGTCAGGGTTGCCGGGGGTCGGGTCACCGGGGGTTGCCGAGGTCGTCGGGAGGTCGTGGGTCGAGGGTCGGGGTCGACGGGGGTTGGGGTCGCCGGTGGGGTCAGGGTCGCCGGGGGTCGGGGATGGTCACCGGGGGTCGGGGAGGGTCGCCGGGGGTCGGGGTCGGGGTCGCGGGGTCGGGGAAGGGGGGGTCGCAGGGTCGGGGAGCGGAGGGAGGGGAGGGAAGGGAAATTAGGGGTTTTTTTAGGAAAAATTGCAGTGGCCGCCATTTGGAGGCCGCTATAGATACCCCACCTCCAAAACCAGATTTTCTAGTAGTGGAAACTCATGCTTCTAGTGCGGATGTAAATCCAGAAGCTCATCCTAATGCTGCAAGGAAATTGATTTTTCCTGATTCAGAACAGGAAGAAACCTTAGAGGAAAATCCCGTTGAAGAGGATATTTCTATTGAGAAAGAAGCAAGTCTGGAAGCTGAACTAGTGGAACAATCAGCTCCTGAGATTATTCCCTATACTGAAGAGTGGATGGAAATATCCTTTCAGTTGGAAAGGAAAGATTTTGCTGAAGAGATCAAGGATAATCCTGTGGATCTTGTCCCTGTTCTTGAGCCTCAAGAATCTGAAAGGGAATCACAATTTGAGGGGGAGGAACCTCAAAACCCTGAGATTATAGAATCTGGATATACTGAAGCTTCTCAACCTTATGTCTCATACTCTGTGTACACTCAGTATGAATTGCCAAGATTTTATGATGTGAATGAGTCACAGAAAGTGACTACAACTGGAATGGATCTTTCTTCTCTATTTCAACTGAAGTCTATAGCTCATCCAGAACCAGAACCAGAGCCCCAAACTCAATCTGAATCAGAATTTGAGTCTGAATAAGACTCTGAACCTCAACCAGAATCAGAACCACTACCTTTACCTACACCCTTACTCGAGCATCACTCCTTTGTCACCAAAGAAGATCTGAAAGTTTTTGGAGAGACTTTGTTATCTGGAGTTGAGAAAATTGTCTCCACTCAACCTCGTCCAGTGACTCAGTTAAGTCAAGAAGATGCATCAATTCTCTTGGAAAATATTATCTTGAATATTCAACCAAGGATGATCCGAGAAATTCAAGAAGTCAGAGTAGAGAATAAGCTGCTGAGTGCAGATGCTGAAAATCTAAACAGTATGGTAGCAAGGTTGCATAATGAGTTAACTTTGAGATCAGTGCATGCTCTTGTTTCTGCCCCTGCACCTGTTGCTGCTTCCCCTGAGCCATCTGATTCCCTCTTTGCCAGGGATATTGTATCTCAAGTTCATCCATACATACTTTCTTTTGATGATAATATTGGAAAAAGACACACCAAGATGCTGGAACTCATGAGGGAGCTTGTAGAAAATCTGAATAAGCTTACAGATGATTACACTGGATTCCTGAAAAAAGTTATGAAACAGCTCAAAGTTCTAACCGAAGTTGTCAAGGCTTCACCTGCTTCTAATCAGACCTCCACACCTTCTTTGGATGATTCTATTTTGAGATCCATAATTAAGGAAGAATTTCAGAGTGCCTTCAGTGGCTTGGATCTATCTCCTTTGTCATAAGTGGTTAAGAATAGTGATAGAGCATTGGAATTGGTTAGGATTCATTCTAAGATAGACAATGATGCTCAACAAGAGATCTCCAAGAAAATAGATTTGTGTCTCTCCTGGATTTTCTCTAAAAGTGATATGACAGATCACTTTAGATATCTTGTGGAAAAATTGAGAATCCCTCCGGTGAATCAAGATTTTAAGGATCAAGTTCAGAAACTTATAGAGTTCACCAGATTGTTGGACAGATTTCTGGAGAATAAGGATGATTTTGAAAAGGCTATGCTATATGGTGGCGAAATCATTACTTATTTCATCAATATTTTGAAGTTGTATCTTCATGTGCAGAGTACTGCTATAGTTGCTCCAGCTACTGCACCCCTTAGACCTAGTCTACCTACCTTAGCCTCAACAACCATAACAGTTAGCCAATCTCTTTCTCAGATCCGTCCAGTCATTCTTGACTAACCACAACCTAGATCTTCTACTACTCCCACTTTGGCTCCATCTGTTTTTGAAGGTCTACCCATACCCTCTTTGTCTACTACATCTATGCCTTCTTCTATATCGGCACCAGCTCTGACTGCTGATAAAGGCAAAGACAAGGTGGATCCCTGAAGAGTCCGAGGACTGTTTTTCTTTTTGATGGGATGTCATTTCTGTTTGTATTTCCCTTGTATGATCTATTCTGAACTCCTTTTTTAATGAAGACTACATTGTTTTATTTCATTTTCTCTACTTTTTGATAATCCCAAAAGGGGGAGAAGAACTACAAGTATAAAAGGGGGAGAAAAACTACAAGTTTTAGAACTATACTGATTTTTTCTATTCTAATATGCTAGTTTCTTTTATGTTACATTTAATTTATATTCTGACTATATCTGATTTGTGATCATCAAAAAGGGGGAGATTGTTTGACTCCTCATGTGTTAATCATGTTTTAATGATCACAAATCCTATTACTGTTAATTAATCTCAATATTCATTGCACTTCTTGCTAATGCTCTTCAATCTCAATAATAACTACACATAATGTTTTAATGATAACAAATATTATGGATGTTAATTACTCTCTTTATTATTTACAAGTTTTATGCATGATCACAAATCTCACATATATTATCACACCTCTATATTTATGATTCAAACTCTTTTACTCTCTAATGATTAAACATAATCCATATTCTGCATATTACTGTCTAAGTCCAAATACAGATATTTGTCTACGTATGGACTCACCGTGAAGGACTCACCGTGACCCAGACACCGTGAAGGACTCACCGTGACCCAGACACTATGACGGACTCACCGTGACCCAGACACAGTAAAGGACTCACCGTGACCCAGACACCGTGAAGGACTCACCATGACCCAGACACCGTCAAGGACTCACCGTGACCTCGACACTCTGAGCTAGACAGCATGACATAGTTATACTGTGAAGCTCATACTGTGAAGCTCATACCGTGAAGCTCATACTGTGAAGCTCATACTGTGAACCTCATACTGTGAAGAAGACACCGTTTAATTAATCACTATGACATCGTTTCTTAACATTTTGTCAATATTATTTAAATAATACTAATGGTCATATTTGATGTTTTTAATGCAATTAATGTTATTTAATGATAGTTTTTGGAATGTCAGAAAACTGTATCTCATACCTATGAAAAGGGAATCATTCCTACCGCCAGAACTCATGGAATATAAGGAAGATTAAGATGCAGTACACGATATAGAACAGAATTGAGGTGTGAAAGTGTGAATATACAACAAGAAGAACTTACATACACCCAAGAACACTGTGATGAAAAAGAAGAACAATCCTGAACAAGAAGGATATTGCATGTCTTTCAAAGAACTCTCATGAATGCAATCCAACACCTCTGAAGAACACACGACGAATCAAGAGATCATTCTCACTCCTGAAGAACACAAGTTTAACTACGACACTATGTTTTTCAACAGAAATATCAGAGATGGACTCAGAAGCATTCCTGCTGAATCCAACGAGTCCAGAGCTGCATTGATAATCACTAGAGCTTTATAAACTCTCATCTATCTTCTCTATGTGATTTATTTATTAAATTTCGAGCAGTGTGGTGTACTCTGCATTTCGTATACACACATTGTCTCCTGTACTGAATTGGAGGATATCAAATCCTCACTCCAAAACTCTTAACTCTTGTTTACCCACGTCAACTGTGGAAGAGGTCCTTGTGTGACCTGTACTGTCCAGGTCCATGTGTGTCCTGGACAGTTTTGTAAACTATTGTTAACCCCGAACTAGGGTTTGGATCAAATTTATATAAATTTGAGAGGACTAAGTCTCGGCTTGAGACTGAACCTCTTCTTATATCTGCTGTGAATATTTAATTTAGGTTCAAAGTATACTACATATGTCTTATTTATTACACTGCTATTACTTTGAAATAAAAAACTATTTTAAAGATACTTTGATAGTTAAATTAGCAAGTGTTTACACTTATTGTAAATCAGTAAATTAGTTTCAAAAGATAGTTTGATCTTGTGGTTATATTAACTGAGACCTAATCAATCATTGAGAAGCTAAGTTAACATTTAAAATCTGTATAAATTCACTACAATTTAACTTATTTTATAAATCGGGGGATTTTAAATAGACAATATTTTAACAGAAATTTTAATTGGAACTCAATTCACCCCCCTCTTGAGTATCCACTCCGACCAACAACACCTATTTTCCAAAGTGGATTTAGTCACACCTGTTTCACAAAGTTGATCAATCCCATTGAATTTTTTTACCATTTGTATCTCATGAGATACAAATATTTACCCAATAAATTGTACAGAGATATAGTTCCCACCCATCAAATTATGAAAATAATATATGTGTGTGTCAAAATATCATAAATCATTCGTTATATCAAATATAATGAAATGATATGGTCCTTATAAACATTTGATCATATCATAACCTATTCAAAAGAGACAATTTTAATAATTATTTCATAATTTTATAATTTCATGACCGGTAGATAAGGAAGTGGGTTTAAAAATAACTTTATCATGGTACAACCCATGGAAGATAAACGAGCTTCATAAAAAGCATTCCATCGTGAACATAAACCATTCATAGAAGGAATAAGAATGGGATCCATGGTTAATATACCTCAAAAGCCTAAATTATGTCAAAGTATGTCTTCATAGATAGAAAATTCATTTGAATGATAAATAATAAAGAGTATATATTGAGGAAGATAAATTGTATTCAAAAATTAATTTTTAAAAGTATAAATTCAAAAAATATTTTGGAAATCCTTTTCCATAAATATATCCTTTAAAATATATAATGAAAGTGCTAAAAATTATTTAATACATTTTGTGAGGAATATATGATTTCCAATTTTAAAGAAAATTTTTAAAAACATAAATAATTTTTAAAGCCATTTTATTTGAAAATAACCTTGAAATGTTTTAACAGAAACATCAAATAAAATAATGGTATTGATGATGGGATGTTTTTTTTTCATTCCATACATGTTAAGACAAATATTCAATTCACATTTTTTGGTAAAATCCAAATGGGAGTTGTTTGGAAAATTACACAAAGATTTATTTCAATAAAATATTAAACAATACATGGGTAAAAACCTATTATAAAAATCATAGGATAATAGTAATACATTTTTTTTAAAAAAAAATAGAAAACATGGGTTTGGAAGAAAATAGAATTTTTGACTTAAGAGAGAGATAAAGATTTATTGTATTGTAAAAAATTGCTCAATTATTTTAAGTACCAAATATTTGAAAAAAGGTACAATTAACATCAATAATAACGGTAGGAGAACAAATTTCATGATTTTCTTAAGAAATAGAATACAATATTTTATCAACAGAAACATAATCATAAACAATCCTAAAAATGATAAGATCGTAACATAAAATATTTACCACATTGGAAACATTGAAATGTATGAACTATGAAGTTAAATCATTAAATAAAACCAAAAATATTACCATGGTAATGAAATTTCTGATAATATATTTCAAAGTGTATGCATATACTCCTTGTAATGGATGATAGGTTCATAACATAACATATGTCTCAAAGAATCAAAATTGAGACAAAAATAAGTTACTGCTTTGGAAAATTTTAGAAAGAAAACCCTCTAAAAGATAGATAATAAAATGGATTTGAAAATAAAAAAAAAATTTAGTAGAATCATCCCAAATTACATTTATAGGAATTCTATACACTACATAAAATAAATAGGAAGTGAATATGGGATGTGTCTCACATAAGTAAAAAGTGATACAGAAATCCCTTACCTTAAGTATCAACTTTCTTCATACACATTTGTACCTTCGGTATAATAAATACATGATTATAATAAATATATTACATAATCATACTTATATTTATCATACCATAAATTATTTATTTATGACCTTTTATTACCTTTTTTCTAACAACTCCATGTTAAATTCTTATTTCAGGTAAAAACCACTTTATTTTTTGTATATGTTTTGGTTGGAATTTTTAGTCCTCATAATTTGATCATTGTTAAATCAAATAACTAATTTTAACCATCATATAAATATCATATATATTCAGTAAATGTGTATTTAGAGTGATCTATAAAATATAGATATGGAAAATGAAAAACAATGTTTAAGGAGATGGTAGGTCGAACCTATATATGAAAATTGTTTCCATTTTCCTGACAAAAAGAAATAAATATATTTAAATAAGATGGTAATATTAATGATTAATTTTTATTTCATATTTTTCAAATATTTTCATTAAAACCATCCTTATTACCTTCCTTGTAAATCATGAATGAATCACATCATTTTGTGAGGCGGTAGTTCCTCGTACACATGAACACCACTATCATATTCAAATGGAATGAAAAGTAAAAAATGAAAATGTGATATTTTTTTTCCATAAAAATATTAATATATAAAATATCATATTCAAAATTTAAATCCATTATTATAACTATCCTTGAGAGGTAGTAATGGAAAAATGAATGACATCGGTTCGTGAGGTGGTAGTCTGTCATACATATGAAATATGATTTCATAGCCCATTTGATGGAAAATATGTTGATTTTCAGTCAATAAATTAACATAAAAACACTTCATTACATATAAAATATTTATTTTATTATGTCATAATGGTTTAATAATAATTTAAGGAGGTGGAGGAAGAAAAAAATTCATGATGAATAATTTTACCTCTTCCTTAGGTAACATCCTTAGGTTTGCAACAAAAGAATTCCAAGGTTAGATTTCTTCCAAAAATAAGGATTATTTAATGAGAGGATGTAATTTTAGAAGTGATTTTTTAGTGTTTTGTCAATCCAAATTTCTTGATATGTGTGAATAGGTGAGGGGAGTGACTGCCCTTTTATTATTGAGGAGTATCATTTTTGTAAATAAATAAAAGTATTCAATAATGGTAGGTATCTCTCACCTCATATGGCTCCAAAATTGATATTTTTTGTAGGGGGTGGATATTTCGGTTTATCAAAACCTCCTCCATAAAAAACATGTTTTAAAAATGTCTTTTTTAGGCTTTATGTTCTATTCAATATTACCACTTTAATTCTTACCACGGTAACTAGTTTTTTAACATAGGAAATTTATCCTCTAAAACTAAAATAAATTTATCTTTATTAGTTAATTTATATAAAATGATTCTAAATACTAAATTAATTTTTTAAACAAAAATCCATAGTGTGTGGAACGTTATATTTAACACAGGCACACATAACGTACAAAACTCTTTTTTATCCTTAATAATGGTAATTAATATTTTAACTATTTTCACTAATAATTATGGCTGGAAAATATGTTAAATTTATTAGATAGTTGAAATTATTATAATTATAAATATTAAATCCATATTTCCAAATTCAATCTATATAATTTCAAAATTTTAATTTAAAATTGGTCCAACCAAGGTGATGAGAAAACTGGGTTTAAAAAAGAAAATTTTCAAAATATTACAATGTTTTTATATCACAATTAAACTTTAAAATTATTAAAATGACATAAATTAGATTAATAGATATATATTTCAACTAATTTCACTTTAAAACAAATTTAAAATATACTAAAAATTTATAAATGGCTTAAATGAAAAGGAATTTTTCAATTAAAATTCAGAATTTATCACTATTCATCAAAAAACTATTCTTTACACAAAATTATCAAAAAATACCCAAAACATAATTTTAATATTCTGATTTTAAAAATGAATTTTGTTTTATAAAATTAATTGTCTAAAGGCTCAAAAAATTAATTTTTCGTATTCTTTCAAAAAGAACTAAATATAAATTTTTTATAAAAGAGTATTTTCAATACGTATAAACACTTTTCTAAAAATTGATTACATTTTTTCAAAAAAAATTATTTATATAAAAACATTTTAATTAATATTTACAAATTATTGATTTATAATCATAATTATATTTTTAATTTCTAGGTTATAATATTCGTGTTTGAATAATAATAATAATAATATATCATGGTTTGGTTAAAACCTAGTGTTGTTTGAAAGATAGGATAACCCAGTGTTGTGTATATGGCAAGCTTAACTTAGTGATTATTTTAATTAAAGCTATACGAGAAATTTAATTTATTTTAAAAAAATAAATTCATAAAAACTCATGGTGTTACATTTATAATTATGAAAACCATTTTATAATAGCACTATAAAATTAAAAATAAATACCCTTTTATGGTTTTAATGACTTTTATTTCAAAGTGAAAATTTCACAAAACAAAGAGAATAAAAATTACTTTCAAAAACACTAAGAAAATAAAAATTAATATTTTTATTTAAAATTGGTGAATAAGGAAGTAAAATGTGATCATGAATAAATCATTGAAAAGGAATATTTGTTTCACACTTTTATAATGCGATAAAAAGTCCTTAAAAATGGTCCAGTATAGGGAACGTTTAAAATTATTTATTTTAAAAATAATAATAATAAAATATAACACAAAAGGTAATAATTTAATCATTAATTTATTTATAATAACATTTTTTAAATAATATATTTAATAGAGACGTGGAGGAAAAAGATTCTTGACCAAAAAGAAGAGATGTGTGTGATTCCACTTAAAAGTATCCTCTAAGCTGAATTAAGAACCCAAGGGAAGTAAAATGATAAGGATACATTTAAACCATGGATAAAACCATAGTATGATAAATCATATTAGTTTTTAGTGATAATGAATATAAAATTCCCTCAAATGAGAATTTCGACATATATAATGTTGAATTCAAAGTGAGGTTGCGAAAGAAACCACTACAGCTTTGATAATATTTAAATCATATCCCGTTGAAAGAGATAACCTTAGTTAGATTTTTAAATCCCTTGAGTTTCAAAATAATTATGATAAAAATAAATCCATGTGAATTATATAAACAACAAAAAATAAAATAAGTGTTGAATACGTAGGATATCTCAATGATGAGAAATTAACAGGAGAAAACTCTTACCTTGGATTCCTACTTAGTCAAACATGTTCTAACCTATTGTATGATAAATAAAGACTCATTAATAAAATAATTTATAGCCTTATAAATATTAATTACCTTTTTAATTAATATTATTTATTTTCTATTATATACTTATTATTTATTTTTTAGTTAATATCAACCATCAGTTATAAGTTATTTCAATTGTTCCATGTTTGATTAGGTGTAATAATTTTGGTTATCATTCAATGTTAATTTTTCCATCATATCCCAAATAATAAAGGTACTATATTATATTTTTCATAATTATTTAGGATGTTATAGGTTCATTCAATTGTGTTTTTTTGCGTACGATTCTCCAAGATGAAATATCTAATGCACTTGTTTTAGTAAATTTTAATGAATAAAATGTGGAAAATTAATAATTATTTGAATATTGAAATTAAAATTATATAAATCAAAATAAAACTATAATTACTTATTAATTTCATATATTACCTACAATTAAGTTTCCTTAACCATCCACGATATCAATTTATAGCATCATTAATGTAGTTGGTTAAATTCATCCATACAAGAACATGTTATAATCAATAAAATAATATGATTATGAAGTTCTTTTATTATAATATCATCATTATAGATGTATAATAATATTATTTAATTTTTATTAAATATATAAATAAAAAATTTTAAGATTTGAAAAAAAATAATATATATGAAAAATGATGATAATAACGTATTACTTATAAAGAATAAGTGGTATCTCCTCTTGGAAGCTTACCTAGTTTTGAAGGAATTAGAGAATTCCCTTGAGACTAGGGTCTCAATAATGTGTGATAGAATTCTAATAAAAAACAAAATATAGCATACATAAATTATATTTTTTTATTAAAAATATCAAATCTATTTTTATGTAATTAATATTTATAATAGAAAAAATGTAGCTTCAACATAAGTATGAAAAATGCATTAAAAATATTTTAAAAAACGTTATATTAATCTTAAAAATGTATTTTTACTTATTTATACTTGATATTATGATTAGTATTGATTCCCATAAAACTTATAGGTTTGTAATTAAAAAATAATATTAGTTTTAATTTGAAGCTATTCCAAAACTAAATAGAATCTTCTCAATACTTAACCAAAGGAAAATGAATAAAACTAGTTTTTTATTAGAACAAAATATAAAATAGGTTCCAAAAATTTCCAACATAGGTTTCAAAATTAAATTTTTTATTTTTAAATTAATTATTTTAAATCTTAAATAGATATTTGGTTTATAAAAATGTTTCATAAAATTTTATGTCATTTTTATATCATGATGATGTCATCACAGTTATGGAATTTCTAAAAACAATTGTTTACTATTCACTCAAAAGTAACCTTTTTTAGAAATATTTTTTAGAAAATCTCCCTACGGTAATATAGAAGTTATATATACAAAAATAAAGATATTATTTTAAAATTTAAAATTTAAAATTTTTAAATTTAACTTTTAAATAAAAATATAAAATTTAATGAAAAAACTCTTATAAAATTTTAATTTTAAAACATTATTTGTTCTTAATATTACTTCATATAAATTACTAATTAAATAGGAATTGATATATTTCTTCACATTGAAACATTTTGTTATAATAATCCTTTAAAATCAATCAATTTAAATGAATTTAAAAATATAAGGCACTTAAAAAGAAGTATTTTGAAAAATATGGTGTTTTTAACATGAAAAGATATTAATCACATCCCATTAAAAATAATTATTTACCTTATAACCATTAAATTTTAAAAATTATTTAGTACTATAAAAAATAAAGTCATTCTTTCAAAACAAATTAAGGATCTATAATTCATATTTTTATAATAATGAATTTTAATTAATTATTATTATTTTATTTACTTGAGGTTTTACTCTTGTTGTGATCTTCTTAATGAATTTCAATATTCTAAAATAATAATGTATTAATGTTTATATTTCATGGAAATAAAATCTATTATTGAACATTTTATTTATGTTTCTCATGTGATTAAATCTATTAACCAAAGTATTTACGTAAAAGAAAATAATTACTAAAATATTGAGGTCTTACAGGCCTCCCTTGTAACAACAAAAGTCCCAATAAAATTACCCAATAGATAAGGTTTGGTCCATTATGAAACCTTTAATGATAAATCCTAACTCAAATTATAGATCACCTCTTTACTAAACCAATACATGATTTCCCATTATTAAAGACCATACAAGGGATCTATACCACGGTAAAAACTCAGGTTAGAAATAATGACACCCCTCATGATTATATGCTTTATGTGTCAAGTAACTTATCAAAATGGAATGACCCTATAAAATCATGTGTTAAAAAAATAAGGTTTATAGTGCATGTAATAATATATACAGAATATACACATCACTCAAAAATCATGGGAAACCATGTTTCATTCCACAAAGGTTCATCCTCACATACCCACATACCTATACTTACATTCCACACAATATATATATATAATCATATAAATAGATAATATTAGTGACTAACTATGATAAGTATAATGTTGTCACACTAGAAAATCTCATTCCATCCTCAACCAAGATATAATCAAGCACCATCTTCATCCATGATCCCCTAAATCATTCATAAGGATCTATAATCAATTAAAGATAACATATAATTAATTTATATAACTAATTATTTATTTCTATTTTTCCATAATCAATTTAAGACTAATCAGGTGACATATTCCTATTAAAACCTTCAGAAATGGGGTGCAAATCACTTTTTAGGTACACCTATGTATCTTAAAATAAAAATACCCAACAATATATATATATATATAATAAATTCGAATTTAATTCTAATTTGGTGTAAATCAAAGAATAATTAGGGTAGTGACATACCTTTATAGAAACCAAAAATATCATTATGAATTTATCCTCTTAGATCATCAATTGATTTCAAGAATGATACCTCTTTATTCTATTTGATTTACGCAATGCTCTATTTGAATCAATACCAAATCCCTAAATCTGATTTGGTGGAATCTGAATAGAGGAAGATAAAGAGGAGAGAAAGACGTCAGATCTCACCTCTATAGATGAATCCAAAATCCAAAAACATCAGTGGGTAAAAGGATGGGAATGAGAGGAATGTTTAGAAAAGGTGAAATCTCCCCCCAATAATCTTGGAAAACAACCCCTTTAAATCCAAAGGGGTTCCCAATATATATCCCCTCTTTAAAAAACATTATTTGGGTACCGTTGTGGTGTGACCCCTCTCTATCATAATGTAATGTGCGAACCTAGTGTATCCCAAAAACAAAACAATGGTGCATTTTTTTTCAACGATAAATGTCAAAGTGTAACATAATATCATAGGTAAAACTTAAAAAACCCATCCAAATACTATGGGGTAACAATGCGCCTCACAATACAATATACCCTTATATCATGGTGCTGAGAATCCATGGTAACCCATTATAGCCTAAACAAGGGCTTCATGAATCAATCCACATCTATATATCATGAAGCATTCCAAAACCCAAGATATTAGTCTTACAAATAATTGAGGGATTTGTGAAACAATACACCATGTTATAGTGTGATGACACCCAAAACTTCAAAATTAATTTTAATATTAGAGGTTTATGGTACAATAGCTCCCATTACAACATGTTTAGTAAAATTAAATACCTAAAATTTATCTTTAATGGCCTCTATAAACACCATGAAACCTCCTATCATAGATTAGATTCAAACTATAACAATATATTCCATATTATAGAAATGAAAACTTCTAAATATAGACTTTTGACTTTATAAAACTCCTCCAACAAACAAAACCCATAAAAATACACATGGTTTGGGAAAAAATTAAACAATAAAACCTCAACATATGTTAGTTTTTTCAGACTTCCCCTCATAACACTACCCATCCTCAATAAGTCTCTTCATGTATATCTCATCATCTAAAATGGTCACTAACACCCAATAAAGGCTCCAACTTCTGATCACCTATTGGTCATGGTTACACCCGCTGCAAACGAAAATCATTTGAATAGCCCAAAACTCATATTACCCTGTATAAAAATCATTACAAATTATTTTTTCCCTAAAATGATATAAATTTATCTTTATCTATTCAATAATTCTTGGTTACATGTGAGACACACCATCCAATACCCTGTTGTACTGACTATCTCAACATAATTGATGCCTCAAGCATCCTAGTGTTGAGTAACCCTACTAAATCAAATATTATTCATTAATATTCTTTTTATTCATGAATTTTTATTTCACCAATGTTATATTACATTGGTCGATGTAACTATTAAATACTAGACCATCGCCCGCTCAACTACACTCCCAAGCATTTACCAATAATTATCATTATAATACTTTATCTAAAACCAAGACTATTCTCATAACATGTATCCTCACTCCATTACACATGGAATAACCATTTATAAAAGATGATTCATTCTACAAACTAGGCCAAACTACCTGTCTATAACCTGAAATATCATATATTTCAGTCACCAAATTCACTAACTGTACATAATCCACATTAATAACCATATTTGGGTATCCCCCTTTGGAAGCATAACCCTAAATCTTGCATCAAAGAACATATTTAAATCCACAACCATCCATGAGATTGTTCTACCAATACACCACTATAAAGATTTATTAACACATTCCAAAATGATCATTGTTTGCTTGAGCCATTTTTTGAATGCTTTTTTCCATAAGATTTACGTTATTCTCAACCAATGAGAAATACCTCTGTATCACCCACTGTTAGCTAAAATCTATCAATCATGATATATATATCTATCCCATATCCCCTATTGTATAGTCTATAACATTACATTTCTTCATGAAATAGCTCTCAAACATTGTCAATAATTTTTCATCACAACACCCTTCCTTGATAAACACAACTCAAGGTCTATGAACCTTCTCACTACAACAGGACTCTCATATTACAAATTACCATAGACCACACCTCATCCTACTAGAATCATGAAATCTCATAAATTTAAAATTTATCATACATAAGGAACCCACCCCAATTACATTAACTATTATGAGTCACTCGACCCCTCTGTGTATCTTAGATCCCAATGGTCATCTTATTGCGTTTTTCATCCCATAAATGATCAACAAACTATATATCAAATGAGATGACTATTTAGGTTTAACCACAACTCTCATGGACCCTCATTCATCCAATTATTTCTCTATAGAGACCCCATATCATTAATTATAAATCTTAGTACACCAATCCACATTGGTTAATCCCCACTTGAACATTATCATAGAAACCACTACTCTAACAAATACACGATATTGGGTTAAGGATAACATTCTTTTTACATTCCATAACCAAGACATGGTATCTTAGAACTTTCCATAATAACTATATATCAAATAAAAAGGATACGTTTTTGTCCAAAAAAATCCATTGGTATCCCGTTAACTAGCTTAAAGAAGTGGATGAAAATAATGATTTCTAGGACCAATTGTGAAATATAAAACCATTTCAATTACTACACCCCATACATATATCAAGGGATCAAAAACTCATCCTTACTTGGACTAAACCATAATTTATGTAGGTATCACATGAAATATTCATTCATCAACATCCTCATCATGACCTAACCCATAGAGTATTTAAATTTTCATTCATAGTCACTATATTACAAATATTTTTGAAAATTTTCCCACAAAAGAACCCCATAGGTAATTCTTGGATGATTGTTCGTATAAAATAATCAAGCATTCCTTATTTAGGTTGAGAATATTCCATAAAACCCACACACCACATGTGTTAATCAATATCCAAATATATTACTCTTAAGTATATAAAGTATACATCGTATCATCTATACAATGATGCATAATAAGCACTATTATCAAACATACCCAATTACTAAGAAGGAGTTCACCCAAATGTTATTATACCACAATAATTGAATCATTCCATCATGAGTTGATTCCCATCAGTACTACACTTACATACCTAACCTACTAATATATCATGTTTTACAAGTATTTTGTTTTCATTCCTATCATAATGCACTATATGAACCTCAATTACTATTATATTACCAATGAATCCCTCACTTGACTATACCACATACTTGATTACAAATCATTTTCATTGATTTCATAACCTAACGAATAAACCCCTATTTTCTATCTAAAAATGCATCTATATTCTCTGTCCAACTCCTCTCCCACGGTTACCTAATACCTCATAACCCATATTGATAAATAGAAATAAAGGCGACATATAATTCTATTAACATACCCAATATAACCAAAACAACTATGTCATATCTCATATTTATTATGTTATTACACATTGATTGTAGACTATACATCCCTATAGGTCATATCACAAGATGAAACACTTATGTTTCCATCTAAAATATCATAAGGTAACTCTTGTGCCATCACCCACCTTAAGGATATCATATATATCAGGTATCATACTACACAAGACAATTAACCTCATTAGAGAGATAATCCCAATAGATTATGCATATACTAGACTACCACCTTGAGGATCAATGTCACATCTATGAAATTATTGGTGATATCTATCAATAGTGACTCATATTAGGGTAAATTTAACCACTTAGTTTAGTTATGTATAATTCCACTATTATGTTATTTGGGAAAACAAAAAATAATTTATTAATGATTCTTTAAATAAACAAAATCCTTTTTTGAGTTCCATCATTCCATTCCTAAGAAATAATTCACACCACATTTGAACTTTTATAATGAATATAATAGATGAACACACACCTATTGACACATTAGGCTAGGATAAAAACCAATACATAAATAACCCAAATACCATTCTTTGAAATAATGAACTAAAATATAACAAATAAATAATAGAATCATTCCCCTCTCACTATAATATTTGACTTAAACTTCTGAAAGTAATATCTCGGAAAAAACAAAGTGTACATCCCAGTTTCTGACTAGTTTTATCTCCATTTACATTATACCAAATAGTATGAAAATGAATACAAACTCTAATACAACTTTATAACATATTATTCTATCCAACCCAAACAGTGACATAACTTGTGGAACCATAAATTTCTCCTCATGTACTAATGGTTGTGAAATAGTAATGAGGTTATGATAAACATCTTGGAGAGACAATAACCTCTATTATCATCATAGAAATAATAATCCAAAATACAATCATCCAAAATATAAATCACATCAAAGTATATCAAATGGATTTATAAAGAAAATAATACTAGAAATGGACTCCATCATAATTATATAATAAAATGTTACCCATGTAGGTTACACAATCATACACTGATGAAAGATAACACAATTGTCCAAACATATATGAAACTAAAAAAACATTAAATAAATTAAGATTCTGCCACAGTATCCTTTTCATAACTTGGGACCTATCTCTATAATCCTGTTGAGTTCCTCTATCATATCCACTTAGTCTAGGCCCATCACATGACCTGCATTCCAAGTATAAGGTCTTTACACAAACTAGAGTGAATATCCTGGATTTGAGCACAAAACAAATTAGGCCACTACCTATAGTTTCCCTAATAAAAAAATGTTTCAGATGTGAATGAATGTTCTACAAATATTCTTCTCACATGATAAACTTTTGAAAAAATCCCCTGTAGTAATCAAATTAATTTCCCAGAGAATGTAAACATAAGAAAATGGTGAACTAAAACTCTCAGTAAGGGTAAGAATAATATATATCAATTGACTAAGTTCATTAGTGGGCATAAGTTAAGCTTTTGAATACAGGTTTATGACCATGAAATTAGAAAGTTATAACCAATTGATATAAGGATTTGGTTTTAACATAAGGAAATAAATATTAATCATGGGTCATGGAAAATAACATAATAATGTGGAATAATATTGAATTGTGAAAAAAACATAAGAAAAGGAAATCATAACATATTGAACATAGTTAACTACAATCAGGTTCTTGCATAAAGTTGTGATCATAGATATCCAAAATCATACCCACAGATAATGATGTGAACATAACTAACTGAAATAATGAAAATAAAAAAAAACTTATGAGAATTACTATTTAGAATCATGTTAATGTACAGACCTGTGAGCATAATTATCTATAATCATGTCCATGCACATGCTTCTAAATATATCTATCTAGAATCTTGTCCAAAATCAACATCATAATCTCATGATATATAATTATTTACCAATCTCATTATAGGGATAAAATATAACTCAAATATCATAATAATAAAAACCAAATATGTGTTCCATAGATACTTGAAATTCTTTATAATCCCATCATATATTTATTGACTCATGTAAACTAAATGGGTTTCATAAATACATCTATAATAAATTATGAGAAGTATCCATAAATGAAGTTGGATGGTATAATTAGATCATATACCTAGTAAAGAAAAAGAAATATTATATGAAATTTAAAATGGTGAAAACATTTCATCATATCAATATGAAATTAATTTTAAATATAATATTAAATACCTTTTTTTAATAAACAAATTCCAAGTGAGAAATTCAGAAAACAATTATTATTGAAATTAATTTGGAAAACATTGAAAACATAAAAAGGAATATTTGAAAATAATTTTTTTAAAGAATGTGGTAAATGTTTTTTTAATAAAATCATTGAAATAAAATTATTCTTTTCACACATTTCTAAAGAGAGACAATTCTATTAGAAAATTTCCCTTATAGAAAATGTTTAGAAAAGTTACGTTCAAATACATCCAAGGAAAATATAAGATAACATAAAAGTTACCTAATTAATAAGTCAAGTATATATAATAAAATTGTTGAAATTATATAATGAATATGAACATAGGGAAGAAGGATTCTTGATTGAAATAAAGAGATAAAGTTAGTTCCACTTATCGGCGTTATCTTTGGTAAATTTTGAACCAAAGGGATTTAAAACAATAAGGAGACATGTAAACCATTTATATAACCATATAATAATAAATTATATGGGTTTTAGAGATAAATAACCTGAAATTACCTCAAAGATTAATTTATACATAAATAATAATAAATTCAATGTAAGATTGGAAAACAAAGCCTTATTGATTTGATAACATTGGAATCATAACCCCTTTAAAGAGAATACATTAAATTGATTTTTAAATCAATCTAGTTTAATGATAATTATGATAAAAATATATCCATGTGAAGTATATACACCTAAAAAATAAAAAATGATAATAAACACGTAGTTTATCTCAAGCAAGAGAAATTAAGGGGAGAAAACCATTAGCTTGGATTCTATTTTAGTTGAACGTGTTCTGACATCATGTATGACAAAATAACTCTCACAACTAATATATTTCACAACCTTATCCATATTCAATACCGTTTTAGTAATATTTTATCTATTATATATTTAATACTTGTTTTTTAGTAAATTTCAATAATTGGTTGTCAGTTATATCAACCACTTATTGATTGTTATTGTGTAAATGTTTTTGTTATTATTATTTTTTCATGAGTACGTCATATCCATAATGCTCAATTTATTGTAATATATGGTTGAGAATGATTTATGAAGTTCCAGTTTCATTCCATGGGAGTTTCAGTTCCAGTTCTCCAAGATGAAATATATAATGCGGTTATTTTAGAATATTTTAAAGAAGAATATATGGTAAATTAATAATGAGTTAAATTTTGATATTACCATATTGAAACAAAAAAATTAATTATTAATTTCATATCATACATGTAATTAAGATTTCAAAAAAATCCATGATAAAAATATATATCATTTTTCTTGTGGGAGGATAAACCCACCTTTACCAGAACACATTCAAATCATTGGATACATATGATTATGAAGTGAATTTATTATAATATCATCATTATAGAATTATAATGATATTATTTATCTATTATTAAATCAATAATTTATAGTTTAGATTATTTTGATGAATAATACAGATGAGAAATGAAAGATAATAAGGCATTACTTATAAAGAAGACGTTGTATATCCTCTTGGAAGCCTTCTTGGTTTTGAATGAATTGGAGAATTATCTTAAGAAAAGGGGATCAAGAACATGTGAAATGATTATTAGTGAACAAAAATGGTAGATTATAAAGAGTAATTCAAGTTTTAGGTTTGACTAGTAAAGGGTGGTGAAGGGTGCCTTTTATAAGTGAGGGTGGGATTTTTGTAAATATTAATTTCTTATTATAAAAGGAATGTAATATTTAGGGAATGTGGATCCAAAGCTAACAATTAATGAGGATAAGATAATTTTATTTCTATAATAACCTCAAAAACCCTTTAATAGATAACATTTTGTGATATTTTGAGACATTATCACATGATCTAAAACATTTATCTAATTTTAGGCTTTACAGTCATGGATAACTTTTACCTATGTAACATATTTTTAAAACCAAAATTAAAATTAAAATTACTAAATAATTTGGAAATTAAGATTAAAAATAATAAATCCATTTTAATATATTAAATTATTAAAATTTATAAAAATTAACTTCTACATAGTTATGGAAAATAAAGTAAAAACAAATTTTAGAAAAATATTTATTTTTGAGAATAAAAATTAATTTATACGTATTAAGGAAAAAATGTTTTTAATAGTATTTATTACCATAAAATTTATAGTTTTATAATTAAAAATAATAAAAGTTATCTAAAATTTATAAAAATATGAATCTGAATTGAAAATTGTGAATACATAACGAAAGGAAAAGGATAAAAAAAGTTTTTTTTATTAGAATAAAATATGACCTAGGTTCCAAAATTTCCAAATTTGGTTTCAAAATTCAACCTATTAATTTTAAATGAATATTTTACTCCTTTAAATCATATTTAGTTGTAAAATTTTTTTTATTAATTTTTAATCCATTCTTACATCATGATAATGTCATAAAATTTATATTATTATTAAAAAAATTACTACTCACTCAAAAATTAATTTTGTTTAGAAATAAATTTAAAAATAACCCTAAAAAACATTAATAATATATATCCAAAAAAGAATTTGGTTTTATCAATTTAAATTTTTGAAATTCTTTAATTTATCTTTTAAATTAAAATGGAAAATAAAATGAAAAATGGTGTTTATAAAAAAAATAATTTTTAAACGTTGGGTTTCTTATTCATATTTAATATCAATTAATAATTAAATTTGAATTAATATATTTTTTTCAAATTTAAACATTTTATTGTAATAATTCATTAATAGTGATCAATTTAATTTAAAATAATAATACATAACACATTTAAAGTTGTTCTTTGAAAAATATATCATTTTTAACATTAAATTATTTTAGTCACATCCCATTGTATTTTTTTATTTACCTTATAAAAATTAAATTTAATTAATTAATTGGTATTAGGATACAAAAAATCATTGTTTAAATAAATTGTAAAGAATTATAATTTTTTATAATAATGAATTTTAATTAATTATTATCATTTTATTTTCTTAGGTTTTACTCTTCTTGTAATTCTCTTAGTGATATTTAATATTTTAATCACATTTTTTATTAATATTTATTATTCATTATCTTAAAATATTTCTGGTAAAAGTTTAGTTTATTATTTCATGTGATACAATATATTAAACATTTTATTAATTTAATGGAAAATATATATCAAAATCTTTAGTTGTTATAGGCCACCCCTGACATAGATTAAGTTTTAATACTGTTAAACAAAAGATAAAGTTTGATATATAATGGAACTTTTAATTCTAAATGATAACAAAAATTGTATGTAACCCCTTTACTAAACCAATACATGAGTTCCAATCATTAAGGATCACTCTATGGTGTTATACAGGGGTCAAAACTAATAATAGTAATAAGAACACCCCTCATGGTTATATCCCCTAAGTATCAAGTCACTAGTCAAGGTGCAATAATCCCCGACAGTAATGTGTTCAACACATAAGGTTTAAAGAACGTCTCATGATCTCAAAAGAACATACCTATCACTCAAATATCAATGGATACCACTTTTGGTTCCATAGAAAGTCATCCTCACACATCCACTTACCCGCACATACCTTCAACACAATTTATTCACCATAATATAATGTGGTAACATCAGGGACCACCATAATAATTATAGAGTTATACCATTAATCAATCTCACTCCATTCTCATCTAATAAATCGTTAAGGATGATATTCAACCATGAGCCCATAACTCATCCATGTGGCTTTATAGACAATTATAGATAACATATAAGCAATTAAAATAATTTTTTCTGTATTTATATTTTTTAATAATTTAGGAAAGACTAATTAGGTGATATATTCTTGTTAAAACCTTGATAAATGGGGGTGTGGATCACTTTTGAGACACCCATGATTTTATTATCGGAATTATACCCAACAAGAAACATCATATCAATTCCAATTTCATTATAATTTTTTTTATAAATTTAGTGAACAATCAAGGTTGTGACATTCCTATAGAAAAACTAATCATAACATAATAAATTTATCCTCTTATATCCTCTATCCATTTCAAGAAATATCCCCCTTTATTCTGGTCCATTTGTTTGATTCTCCCATGGAATCATCGCCAAATTCCAAAATCTATATTAATATAATCAGAAGGGTGGAATATAAATATAAGAAGAGAAAGACATAAAATCAAAACTATATGGATGAATCCAAAAGCTCAAACCATTCATGGATCAATGGAGTGGAAGGAGGGGAGAATGTGTAAAGGTTAAATCCACCCCTCTTCTCAATTAATAAACCCCTAAAATCCCAATGGTTTCCTAATTTAAATCCCCTATTCTAAAAAATAAAATTGTCTACCATTGTGGTGAGACCCCCCTATGTCATAAAACAACGCCCATACCTAGGGTATCCAAAAAAATGCACAATGGCATATTATTTTATGACTATACATGTTACAAAGAAACACCCTTTCATAGGGAAATGTCAACAAAAACCTATCCAACCACTATGGGGGGACCCTGCACCTTATGGTTTAATGTCCCCTAATTTCATAGTCCTAAATATCCATGCCCACCCATTGATTCATGACCAAGGGTTTCATGGATCAATCTTAATTTATATAGTGTGACCCCTCCCAAAATTGTAGATTCTATTATTCAAGAAAATTCAAATATTTATGACACAAAACTCCATTTGTGGTGGGATTATACCCTAATCTCCAAAATTAATTTTAATGTTAGAGATTTATTTTATGCTAGATCATGTTTCTATGTGTTTTTTAACATACTCTGAAAATAGTTATCTTACAAGGAATATCTACACACTATTAGCCTTATTATTATAAATTAACTTCAACCTATAGAAAAAATTACAACATTAATAATGGAAAAATCTTGAAATACAAACTCCCAACCTACATCAAACCCTCCAACAACCAAAAAAAAAATCACGTGGTTTGGAAAATAAATTTAACAATATTAGAACTCTTCATATGTGAGGTCTTACACTCTTCCCATCATAACACTTATCATACTCATGAAGTTCACTCATATATCTTCCAAGATCCACAATGGTCACTGTGACCCAATGTACACTCTAACTTCTAATCTTATACAAGTGATGGTCATTCCCATTGGACACTAAAAGTAGTTAAGTATCCCAAAACTCAAATTCCCACCAATACTACTCATTTAATATGTTTACCCCCTAAAATTAAATATATTCATCCTTATCTATGCCATCATTCTCTATTACATGTGAAACACACTATACAACACCTTGTTTCTTGGATTATTAACACAAACCTGATTATGCATACATCATATCAACTAATAACCCCTTAAACGTCCGGATTATGCCTTACTCCAGGTTTTATACTTGAATTATTTATTCACTGACATTATAGTCCATTATCTAAGGTATGTGGTCTATACCAGATCATCACACACTCAGATCCACATCTGAGCATCAACCAACGATTCTCAACAAAATCTATATCCTCACCCTAAGACTATACTCATAACACAAATCCTTACTCCATCATACATTAAATTTCTTATTTTAGAAGTGGTTTCATTTTAAAAATCAAGCCACCCTACTAGTATATAACCTAAAATATCCTATCTGTTTATTACCAAATGGATTGACTATACATGATCTGTTGTAATACCAATATTTTGGAATCCCCCTTTGGTAACATAACTTGATCATTTTCATCAAATAACTAATGTAAAATCATAAAAAATCTTTATATATGTATACTCTCACTCCACTCTCATCATTTACTAAAACAATTCAAAATAATAATTTCATGATCATTTAATTTTTATGTTCACCCCATCATAAAATTTCCATTAATCTTAATCAATGTGGAAGACCTTCCCAACACCCACTGTTTGTGGAAATATTACACTCATACCTGATAGTTATCTCCCACAATACATATTATGAGGTCCATAAAATCACAATTATTCATGAAATAACTTACAAATTCATCATCGGTTTTTCAACACAACACCCAACCTTGATAAACCCAACTCAAGGTCCATGACCTTTCTTACTACCACATGACTCTCACATTCTAACTTGATATGGAACACAACTGATATTTCTAGAAAATCCCAATCTCATAAGATGAAAAGTTATCATACTTGATATACCCACCCCACAAATTCAATTAACTACATTGATTCAATTGACCACTTAATGTATCTCATTACTTAATGGTCATTTTATTACATTTCTTGTCCCACCAATGATCATATATCATCTCTAAAATAAGATTACTGTTAAAAGATAACCATAGTTACCATTACCCCTTGGCAATCCCATCATTCCAATACAATGAACCTATCTCATGCACCGGTCATCTCAATACATCAATCCTCATTGGTCAAAATGAACCTTCACATTATCAAATAAACCTCTACTCTAAAAAATATAGGATATACTGTTAATGATCAACATACTTGTTTCATTCTTCTCTAATGAAATGGTTTCTATAGCGACCCACACATTTCATTCATTAACATTACATAAAATTTGTGGAATAAATAAAAAATAAAAAAAATAAATGCCCAAAGATTGTACTAGTCTAGTGCATTTGGAAACATGGAAACATAAACACTGGTACATATATGAGCTACATTATCTCCCACTATGTTCTTATTGACTACAAAACTTCTTAGAAACATCAAAAATAATACATATATTCATAACCTGGGGGAAGGAAACATAAAACTGTGTGAGAAAAAATGCTCAGTTAGGGTAAAAATGGAGATATATAAGCATAATCATGATCGGTTATGGGAATATGATCATAAAAATAGAATATCATACCCTACAAATCAAATATAATATACACGAATCATAACATAAAGATTTCTAGTTCATCTGAAATAAATCATAAGTAAATAGACAACATAATCCATGAAATCATATCATTGGAATAAAACAAGGAATTATGTTAAAAAAATTATAATATAATTTCCATATTATCCAAGGTGTTTATAACAAAACCATATTAGTAGTATGGGTTCACTCCCCATACCATATTAGTAGATGTGGTTCACTCACATGGCCATCATAGTAGAATAAGTTCACTCTTCATACCATATTTGTCGTAATGTATCACTCCCATGGTCATATTAGTAGTCAAGGTTCACTCCCAAGACCATATTAGTCTATCTAATGAGATATATATATTTACCAAATGCAATAAAGGGAGATATAATTCTTAACCATCTCAAAGTGAAATCATATATACATGTTCCAAAAGATTAGATATAATCTTATCATAACCCATGAAATGAAATGGGAATCATAAAAATGTAATCATATCATAATCTACTTGAAAAATAGAGGTTTCATAATCATTTCATCAGAAACATAACTTGTGAAAAGAATCAGGATTCAAAATCATATATCTTGTGAAAGAGAAATGAGTTTCATAAACATCATTCTATAAAAACATAATTCATTCAAATGAATAATAAAAATGGAAACATTGAAGAATTTCCCCAAAAAGAGATGAGTAAAACCAAAAAATGTTATATTATATTGGAAATTATTTTTAAATATCTTTTAAAAACATTTCATGGGGAAAATATCCTTTCTCCATTGAAAAATACTTCTTAAAACATAGAACAGTTTTGAAAAACATTTTCTTTAAAAAAATATATTTTAAAACATATAAGGAAGCATTGATTTTTAAAAAAAATCATTTCTCATTGAAAATTATCTTCATTGATAATTTTAAAACATTTTTAAAACATGGATTTTGGAAACAAATAGATTTATGACCGAAGAGAAAAATAAAATCATATTTTTATTAATTATATTAAGTAATAAAGAGTGTAAACATTATAATAAAACAATAATATACATTCAATAAATATAATAAAATAAAATTAATAAGTTTTCTTTAGATATGGATCAAAATATATCAATAAAGGAAGAATAATCATAAAAAATATCGATATATGATGTGATCGTTTCAATAATCTCTTACAGCATGGTAACTTGGGATTATACTATCCATGTAAGAAAAACAAATTAAATGGAGCTTAAAATACCATGAAAATAAGGATATTCATGATATAATATGTAAAATTGGAGTATACACACCTAGAAAAGGAATTTAGGTGCATAATAGAACATATGTCTCAAAGAAGGAAAGTTGAGAGAAAATTGTCTTATCAATTTGGTAGCATTTGAAACATTAACCACATGAAAAAAAGATCATATAATGGATATTTTAATACTCATAAATTAAAATTTAAGATACATATAATAAATTCATGGTTAGTGCATACACCATAGAAAGTAAGTGAATGGTGAATAAGGAATGTATCTCACAGAAATAAAAAGGTGAGATTAAATCCCTTTATCTTGTGACTTGACTCTCATCGTACTCATTCAATTAACATGTATAATAAATATAAATTTATTATACATATTTTAAAGAACCATATTATTATATCTAATCCAATATATTTTTTAATTATGACCTTATATTACCCTCTTGTTAACAATCCTATGTTAAGGTTTCACTTTGGGTAATATCCACTTTGTTCTTTACAAGTGTATTAATTTGTTATATCTTTTATCCTTGTACTTATATCTTTATTATAGAATTTAAAACATGATATAAATATAATTTAAATTTATTATACTTTATTATATTAATCTATAAAGTATATAAGTTGAAAATATAATATATTGTTCATGGAGATGGCAAGTCATACGTACGCATGAATGATGCTTCCATTTTTACTTTCGTATTAAAAAAAAAATATATGTATATATGTATATAATATAATTAAAGTATAACTATAATTTTATATATATATCATATAATTTCACTAAACCCATCCTTAATAAATTCCATGTATCTTGTTAATGAATCACATCGGTTTGAGGGGGCGGTGAGCTATACTTCCTCAAACAAAATTATATTATTTATACCAAATGAAAAGTAAAATGATATGTGTTGTAAAATGAATAAATAACATTAAATATATAATAAATATAATATATTAAGTATATAATTATATTTTACAACATAATTTCCACCATGAGAGGTGTTAAAGGATAAATGAACAATCATCGTTTAGTGAGGGAGTTATTCGCCATATATGGAGACAATATGTTCGTTACCCCTTAGATGGAAGTGTGTATAAGTGTAGGTCAAACCCATAAAATAAAAAAATAGTAGTATATTGAAGATATTAATGTTTTTATGAAATCATTGAATAAATATAATTAATATGGTGGAGAAATAAAATAAAATAAAAGAGTTTAGAGAAGATGTTACCTCTTAGTCAGGTAACTCGTTTTGGTTTGCGCTGAAAGGATACGTTTGATTAATTTCATCCAAATGAGAATATTATGGTAGTAATGGGGTTATGTTTTGAATTTTATTGTATATATATTGTCCCCTCATAATTTTTTAGAGGTTCGAAAAAGATGGAGAGGTGGTATCCATTTATAGGGTAGGGAAATGACACACTTGGAATTTTTAAAAATAAGTTCGGTGTACCCCAATTTTTTCCTAAAAAGGCCGTAAAAAACCTAAAAAACACAATAATGTAATTATAGTGTCCTATTAATATCTATAAAAATTTTCTTGACAAGTGTATAGGTCGTTTTGGGTCTTAAGTTTTTGGTTTGTTCCCTTATTAAGCTTAATTTAAGTTAATTGTTGTAATTAATTTTAACCACTTTCACTAAAATTTTGATAAAAAATTAAGTTGAAGTTATTATAAATTATAGATTTTGATGATTAAAAATATGGTATACATTTTTAAAAATTCAAATCATAAACGTGGTTGAAATTAATTTAGAATTAATCCCCCATTCGAGTCAACAATGCAGGTTTTTAAAGTAAAAACAATCAAATGTTTGCTATGTTTTATACCCAAAATTGAAGAGAATTTGATCTCAATAACCTAAAATGTTTTAATTTATAAAATAATTATCTAATTAAACTTTGAAACAAATTTATAATGTAATTTATCCTTATAAATAAATTAGATGAAATTGATGTTTTGAATTAAAATATGGTATTTTTCACTATTCATTCAAAAATTATGTTTCATAGAAAAATCCCATAAATTCACCCTAAGATAATTTCAACATTCTAAATTAAAAAATGAATATTATTTTATCAAATTAAATTTCAAAATTTTCCTACAATTAATTTTATTAATTTTCATTGATGGATATAAAAGGTAGTTTGTTTGCGAAAATATTATTTTTAAACATATAAAGTCTTTACCAAAAATTATATCTTTTGTTATCAATATGTTTTATTTAATTAAAACCATTATAAAAAATATTTGAAAATTAGTTATTACTATTATTATTACTATGTTTAACTTATAGGTTATAATGATATCATTTAAATAAATATGACAATAAAATGATGTTTCATTGAAACATTGTTGTTCTATGTAACGTATGTCAAGTCGATGTTCTGTGTAACCTACACCAAGTTGATGTTTCATGTGAAAGGATTTTTTTACATATTTCATTGCAAGTCATAAATGAAAAATTAATTTATTCTAAAAAATGTCCATAAAAACTCGGGGTGTTAGATTCTACCCCCCTTAAAATGAAATTTTCCCTTGAAATTATTCATTCATGTAAAAAAATGAGGATACTTCTGCTTCTTAATATCCTAAAGTTCCCATGTAGCTTCCTCTAACAAGTGATTTATCCACAAAACGTTTTCTATATAAGTGGTCTGGTTTGGTATAAATTTCTCTCTAGGATCTGTAATTTCAACTTGTTTCTACTCATAACAAAGATCATGCTCTTGGGGTATGACCTACGAGTTCAGTACATGTGACGGGATATGTATGTAGATCCATAGGAGAGATACATAGAACACATAATGTACTTGAGAGATATTTGGAGGAAGTTTCAAGTGATATGATACCATCCTGATATAATGAAGAATCTCTATGGGTCCAATATACCTAGGGATTAGTTTACCTTTATTCATAAATCTAATAACATACTTTCAGTGTGATATTAATAGAAACACATTTTAACCAACTCAAATTCTCGATCATGTTGTTGATTATCAGCATACCTTTTCTTCTGACTTTTAGCAACCCTGATATACTACTGAATGGTTCTAACCTTCTCGACCAAGTCTTTAGTAATCTCCGGTCCCAATATCTTTCTTTCCCTAACCCCATCTCATCACATTATTACTCTAAAAGCATTCTCATAGAGGTCTCAATAAGGATCTATTTGAATTATTGTGGGAATTTTATTTTCATAAGAAAACAAAACTAGAGGAAGGTGTTGGTCCAAACAACCTTTGAAACCCAATGAACAAGATATCAACATATCCTCTAGGGTTTGAACTGTTCTTTTAGACTGGCCATCTATCTGGGGATATTAATCAGTGTTGAAAATCACTTTTGTATCCAGTTATTGACGAAGAGTTTTTTGAAAAATTGAGGTGAACCTCAAATCCTAATCTGATACAAAATAATGTGGTACTCCATGCAACCTTACCATTTCCTTGATATATATCTTAGAAATATGATCTAGATAGAAGTCTTCTCTGATAGAGATGAAGTGTGCTGACTTAGTAAGGAGATCATAGACCACCCATATTTTATTAAATAAATTATATGTTTTGGGTAGTACCATGAGCAAATCCATAGTGATGTTCTCCCATTTCAATTCTAGTATAGGTACTGGATCAATATCCCCTTTGAATTTTGTCTTTCATCCTTATCTTGTTGGAAAACTAAGAACTGAGATACAAACTCTACGATATCTATCTTCACTCCATCAAACTCAATGTATTCTTTAAAGTCACTATAAATCTTCATAATTCCGTGATAAATAGAGAATGAAGAACTATGAGCTTCCTCTAATATATCCTTCAAATCGGGTATGGGAGGAACACATACATAGTTCATGAACCTCATCATTCCAACTTGATCAAGGTTAAACATAGGAACATTTCTAACTTTTTGTTACATCTCTATATCTTCCTTCATCTCCTCGTCAATCTTAACTTGGATATAGGTTTGAACATTCATTTCAAAAAGTTAATATCCCCCCCTTTGTATTTCTAGATCTGTCCTTTTAAAATCCAAAAATGTTGGATCATTTGTGATAATCATCATGGATAAGCTTGCATGATCCTTCTAACTCAAAGCATCGGCAACCTGGTCTATTTTACTCGGGTATTAATGTGTTGAGTAGTCATAACCTTTTATCATCTCTAACCATATTATCTGATGGATGTTCAACTCATTCTGTGTTGATATATATTTCAGACTTTTATGGTCAGTATATTTTACACTTTTATCCATAGAGATAATGCCTCCATATATTTAATGTAAAAGATACCACTACTATCTCTAAATCATTAAGTGGGTGATTTTTCTCATGAATATTCAACTTCTCTGAGAAATAAGTGATAACCATGTTATTATATATAAGGATACATCCCAATCCCATATTTAATGTATCATAACAGATTAAAATCCCCTCTCCACTATAGGGTAATGTATGAATAGTGTCACTGACTAACCTTATCTTCAGTTCCTTGAAATTTTCATCACATTCATTTTTCTAGAGGAACTTCACACCCTTCCAATTTAACTAAGTTATAAGATTAGATATTCATGTGAAATTATCCAAACACTATCGATAATATTTAACTAAACCAATAATGACACATATATCATTCATCATGGGTAGACCAGGCTAGCATTCAATAGCCTTCGTCTTCAATTGATCTACTACTATACCACATCTTGAGATTATGTAACCCAAAAATGAAACCTTTTTGCAGAAAAATTTTCACTTTGTAAATTTTTCATATATATTTTTCTTCCTTTGAGCCTTTAGTACAATTATCAACTGATCTTCATGCTCTTCTTTTCTATTTGAATAGATAATAATATAATCTATAAAGACTACCACAAACTGATCTAGGTAATCTCTAAATATGATATTCATTAATATGTGTAATATGATACTTGTTCTTGATTGTGATCTTGTTCAACTCACAATAATTAATGTAGAGTCTCATTGATCCATCTTTCTTTTTAAAAAAAAGAATAGGTTCACCTCAAGGTGACATAATTGGTCGAATGAGTTTCTTGTCAAGTTTTTCTTAGAGTTTCCCCTTCAATTCCTACAACTCAATCAAGCCCATTCTATATAGAGTCATTGAAATTGGTGTGGGACCTGGTATGAGTTCTATTGGGAACACAACTTCAAGTTTCAGTGGAAGTCTTGAAAATTATTCTGGGAAGACATCCAAAAATTCATGAACAATAATAATATCATCGATGTCAATTTTATCCCCAACTATTTGAGATAGAAATGCCTTTTGAATGGGAATTAAAACACATAAAATAGATTCAATCTCCATAGGAAGTTCATGTTTATCATCACATTTATGGATGATCATATGAGGGTTTGAAATATCAAAGGTAACTTTCCTTATTTGAAAATTGGTGTCGGATTTATGTAGAGAAATACAATACATGCCTAATATGAAATAAAATTCATCCAAAGGAATAATGACAAGATTTACAGGAAGAACATTCCCAAAAAATTCAACCAGAGAGGGATTATAGACTTAGGATACAATCATCATACCATTAGGGTTTTATACTACTATTTACATATATAATTTTTTTTGTGGAATATTAAAACCCTTTGAAAATTATATAAATATTAAAGATTGGGTAGATCCCAAATCAAATATGACATTATCATTTCTAGAGTTGATTGTAAGTGTACCTTTCATCACATAGTTATCACACCCCTCATCAGAAATAATGATTTCCTGAGATTTATCATTTTCCTCCATCTTAAGAGGTTGTTGATGTATATCATCATCACCAGCCCTTGGGTTTGGGCAGTGGTTCATATAATGATCATTCTACTTACACATGTAGCACTGAATCGTGGGAGGTACATCTTATGTTGTTTTACCAATTCTCTGCATTAGATAAATTCAACCCATCACTTCTATAATTAAATGCCTGATGGAATTCTATTCTACCATTAAAAAATGTACTAGAACCAATATGGAAATTTCCTCCATGATTATTACCACACTTAGAGCATAAAGGAAATATCATCATCTTCTCTTCATGGTTTTTAGATTTTACTTTCAACTTCCTCTTTTTTCTTATTAAAACCATGATATTCATATGTGACTCCAACCTCTATTTAATCCTTGATATCACAACGCACAATATATTTGTAGATACTAAAATATGATAGGGCCAACACTCTTATGAGAGTTTTCTTTAGGACACTAAAATACCTATCAACTTTACTTTCAGGTTGGATGATAATTCCTAAAGATTACCTTGCAAGTCTCGTGAAATTAGCCGTATATGTACCAAAAAAATCACCAACCCTTTTCTTGAACTCAAGGATCTATTTATTAATCATAGTATGATGAATATGAGTAAATTAATCATAAAAAATATGTTCTTGAAATATTTCCAATACCTAGATTAAAACTCATCTCGCTTCCTCATATTCTGGATTAGATTCCCACACTGGTCTGCTTAGCCTTCCAAATAATTAATAGCCAGAAATAATTTCTCATGCTCTTAGTTTTTGAGAATGGAGAATATATTTTCTTTAGTGTTGGTCCTTTTTCAAAAATTGGTTGATCATTAGAGCCTCTAAATGAAGGTAGTCATTTCCTTACGAAATAATCAACAGAATTGTGTTCCCTCCTTTGCTCATTTTGACGTCCACCATGATTCATACCTTGAGAAAGATGTGTGAGCATAGAAATGAGATTTTTCATTCCTTCTCCCATAACATTTGGTTACTCATGATGAAAATAGATTAATTTTCCATTTTAATTAGTATTTATGTGGTTTCTTCAAGTTCCAACCATTGATTAATAAAATCATAGAGTAAGAAATAGTTATCATAATGAGGAACAACATGATCAAAATAAATCACTTATAAGTTGTCTAAATTATAATTCCTTACTTAATATATAACACCCTAGGATAATCCTAGGTTATTCACAGTTAATTATATTTAATCCCTTCATGAGGGTTTGTAAATACTTTGTGAATTACCGAAGCATACCCCCTAGGAGTGGAAAACTAGGTGTACAGTAAGACCCATTTTCATGTACTAGATTACCCTGAGTTAGGCCCAGAACATCTTGTTAGAGTTGTTACACCCAAGTACATATTTTCCAGAGCCACATCAACTTGTAGTATCCAGACAGGTATGCATTTTTATGAGACCACTCACTCTATCCTTTACCAAAATTCTAGGAAATTTTCCAATAATTTTCCTTATAATTTTAATTATCTCTAGACATCTCCTTAGAGTTCTCAAAAAGGTTTTATCATACTATCTTCCATATGTTAACTAAACATTTTCTCTAATACCAACTACAGAGAACCATGATTTTCAAACAATAACATTACATAAAATTTATGGAATAATTAAAACATTATACAAACAGAATCCCAATGACCATACTAGTATAGTTCCTTTATAATCATGGAAACATAAAAACTAGTACATAAATGAGCTACATAATCTCCAACTAGGTTCTTCTTAACTATAAACCTTATTATACCCATCAAACAAAATATATATCTTCATATATTTGGGGAAGGAAACATAAAAAGTGGTGAGCTCAAATGATCAATAAGGGTAAACAAGGGAGATATGTAAGCACAATCATGAACTTAAGGGTATGAGAACATGATCATGAAAATATAAGATCAGAGCATAAATATAAAAGATCATATACATGAATCATGTTGTAAATCATGTCAGTTCATAAGACATGAATCATAATGAACTAAAGAACATAATCCATGAAATCATAGCATAGGAATAAAACATGGAATTGTAGAAAACATATAAGTATATAATATTATTTACATAGTAGCTAATTTATCACTTCCACAACCATATTAGTTGTATGGGTTCACTCCTCATACTATATTGGTAGTCATGGTTCATTCCCATGACTATATTATTAGCATGATTTCACACCTCAAACCATCTTAGAAGTCATGGTTCACTCCCATGGCCATCATACTAGTCATGGTTCTCTCCCAAAACTATATTATTCTATATCATGAGATATAAATCTTTAACCAATGCATTGGAGGGAGATATATGTCCCAGCCATATCATAGTAAAATCATACATACATATGTGACAAGATCATAAATAATCATATCATAATCCATGTAATGAAATGAGTATCATAAGAATGTAATCATGTAATAAACTATATAAAAGACCGATTTCATAATCATTTCATCATAAACAAAACCCAGGAAAAGAATCAAGTTTCAAAAGAATATAACCTACGAAAGAGAAATAGGTTTCATAATCATCATGCCATCAAAACATAATCCATTCAGAGAAAGAGTATGATTGAAAAAATTAAATAAATTCCCATGAAAGGAATGAGTAACAAAAAATAATATTATATTATATTTTAAATAATTTTAAAATATATTTTAAACACATTTATTGGGGAAAATATACTTTTTACATTGAAAAACCCTTTTTAAAACATAAAACATTTTTGAAAAAACAATTCTTCGAAAATAGCTTTGAAAACTTATAAAGGAACCATTAAAAACAATAAAAAAAATTAAAAATAGTTTTTCCTAGAAAATTAACTTCAAAGATCATTTGAACACATTTTTAAAAATATTTTCGAAAACCTGGTTTTTGAAATAAAACATCTTTCCAACCGAAGAGAGAAATACAATGAGATTTTTCTTAAAAGAGTTTCTTAATTATATTAAGTACAAAAGATTGTAAAATGGTACTAATATATGTATACACATTGAATAAATATATTATAAGAAACTTAATTAGTGTTATTGAGAAATGGATCATAATATTTCAATAAATCAATCATAATCATAAACAATCTCGATATACGATAAGATTGTTCCAATAAACTCTTACAACTTGGTAACATGGGATCATAATCTCCATAAAACAAAACTATATTAAATGAAGGTTAAAATATCATGAAAAATTATATTCATGCTAAAAAATGTAAAATAAAATTATACACACCTCTAAAAATAATGTTGGTGTATAATAAAACATGTCTCTCAAAGAACGAAAATTGATACAAAACTGTCTTATCAATTTTGTAGCGTTCAAAACATTAACCCCATGAAATAAAGATCATAAAATGGATATTTAAATAATCATATTTTTATGTATAATATACACATAATACATTCTCAGTTAGTATATACACCAAACAAAATAAGTGAGTGGTCAATAATACATATATCTCATAAAAATAAAAAGTTGAGATGAAATCCCTTTACCTAGTGTCTTGACTCTCATCGTACTAATTCAAACCACCTATTTAATAAATATAAGTTTATTATAAATATTTTACAAAACCATATTATTATATATAACACATAATATTTTTTATTATTACCTCATATTTCCCTCTTGCTGATAACCATATGTTAATGTTTCACTTTGGGTAATATGATCTTTGTTCTTCACATGTCTCTTAATTTGTTATGTCATTAGTAATTATAATTATATAATGATTAAAGAAATTAAAACATGATATAAATATAATATATATCAAGTATATTTTTAAAATAATAATAATAATAATATATTTTTACAAAATCGAATACTCCATTCATAGGGATGGTAAGTCGCATGTACGGATGAACGTTGTTTATATTTTAATGATTGTATTAAAAACAAGAAAGAAAATTACATATATGTATATATGTATATAATATAATTTAATTAGACTTATAATTTCATATATATCATATAATTTTACTAAATACATCATTTATACATTCCATGTATTGTGTGAATGAATAACGTTGATTTCATTGGGCAGTAGTCCACACTTTCTCAAACGAAATTATCATATTTACACCAAATATAAAGTAAAAAAATATATGTGTTGTAAAAGGAATACATAATATTAAATACATAATAAATATTATATATTACTTATATAAATAAGGTTTCCATCATAAGTTTTACCATGAGAGGAGATAAATAAAAAACGAGCAATCATCGTTTAGTGAGGTGGTAGTTCGGCATACACAAAAACAATATACTTGTTACCCATTACATGTAAGTGTGTGCAAGTGAAGGTATAACACTTAGAATAAAAAATAATATTATATTAAAGATACTAGTGTTTCTATACAGTCATGTAATAAAGAGAATGTAGGGTTGGATAAAGAAAATAAAAGAAAGGAGCTTGAGAGAAGATGTTCCTCTTAATCGGGTAACTCGTTTTGGCTTGTGCAAAAAAGATTCTTCGGATTGCTTTCTTACTAAGGAGATGATTCTAGGAGTAAGAGAGGGTTGTTGGGAATTTTATTGGGTATATATTGTCCTAAACTATGGGGTTTTAGTGGTTTGAATAAGAGTTATAGTTGGTGTCCTTTTGTAGGGAAGGGAAAGGACACACTTGGCATTTTTGAAAACAAGTTAGGTATACCCTTGTTTTTACTTAAAAAATCATAGAAAATAAACCAAATTAAATAATTGAAGATTTATTTCATAATAATGCCTATAAAATGTATATTTTACATGTTTATTAGTCTTTTTGGGTCTTAAGTTATGGTTTAGTCCCTTATTAAGATTAATTTATCCTTAATCATTGCAATTAATTTTAATCACTTTTACTAATATTTTTGATCAAAAACTGAGTTAAAATTATTATAAATTATAAATTATGATGATTAAAAATATAGAATTAATTTTTACAAATTCTAATCATATAAGTGTAATAATATAATTTAAAATTAATCCTATAGTCGGGTAGATAATGCGGGTTTTTTAAAATAAAAAACATTCAAAAGTTTGCTATAGTTTTATACCCAAGTTTAAAGATAAATTGATCTCAATGGCATAAATTGTATTAATAGATAAAACTATTATCTAATTAAAGTTTTAAAACAATTTAAAAAATAATTTTACCTAATAAATAAATTATAATAAATGCCAGTTTTAAATTAAAATCTGATATTTTTCACTATTCATGAAAAACGAAGTACCTTAGAAAAATCTCATAAATTCACCATAAGATAATTTAAGCATTATAAATTAAAAAATGAATTTTATTTTACCAAATTAAATTTCAAAATTTTTATAAAATTAATTTTATTATTTTTCATAGAAGGACATGAAAAGTAGTTTTTTTAAGAAAATAGTATTTAAAATCATATAAGGACTATACCAAAAAATATATTTTTGTTATAAATATATTTTATTTATATAAAAAATTATAAAAAAATTAAATATAGTTATTTTTATTCATATTTCTATTTTTAATGGCTATGTTATAATTATCATGTTTAAATAATTATAATAATAAAACGATGTTTCATAGAAACATCGATGGTCTGTGTAATGTATGCCAAGTAGATGTTCCATGTAACATATTCCAATTCGATGTTCCATGTGGAAGGAATTTTTGACTTAGTTCATTTAAATAAATAAATGAAAATTTAATTTATTTTAAAAAAAGGTTCTTAAAAACTCAGGGTGTTACAATGTCTCACACATTTCTAAAATTGAAATATACCTAATAAAAAATGATGTGATATTTTCCAAAAAACAATTATTATCCCATGTAATAGCTCTAATAAGATGGTGAAACTAATGATTTATAGGACCAACTATGACATAAAGTCACATTTCAAGTTCCTACACCTCGTACGGGTCTCAATGGATCAAACACATATCCTTGCTCGGACTAACCCATGAGTTGGGAAGCAATCTCTTGAAATATTAATACATAAACATAATAATAATGACATAACACATAGAGTCATAAAATTCTCATACACAATAACTATTAATTTTATTTTTTAAAAATTTACCCATAAACAAGACCAATATCTCATTCTAGCTGGATGAAACCTCAAAAAACATCAAAATTTCTTCTCAATATTTTTCATAAACGTAACACACCAATATTTTTTGAGATATTTATCTTTAAATAATTATATTTCATTGATATATTCTGTTACATGAAACACATAGTTTAAATTAACCACAATATCTTATTAATATATAATTATTTAAAATTGTAGAAATCTCTTAGTCATTAGATTAGAGGGTATGATAGGAATATATAAATTATACAAAAAATGTATTGTTATATATATATTATTAATTAATTAGTTATCAGATGATTATAAATGAAACTAATTACTAGTTTATTGAAATAGAAATATTTTTCTCAGAAGCATTTTTTATGCATGAAATGTATTTTTATAAAAAAAATTAAACTAACACCTAAAATTTAATTATGTTAATGAAACATATATATTATTTACTCGAGAAAATGTTTTAAAATTTCAACAAATATTTTTCTGGGAATATCATAAAAATAAATCTAGCTTTATGCTTAGAATGTTTTTTAAATAGTCTTTATCACTTTTTGCACACTTAATTTAAAAATAATTTATTCCATTTATAGGAAATTAATTAAATAAAAATAATTAAATATTTACAATCATGAGGTTAAAATTTGGTAATTAGGTCCCATTCATTTTTGGTCAATATTATTAGCAACCGTTGTAAAATTGATCACATCAGTAAAGCATAAATCTAGTCAATATAGATGAGAAATAAGTGGTAAGGCCATAATTACTCATCTTAAATAGTATTAGATGATGTTAATTCTACAATTAGTACCTTATTTTCTAAATTGAGTTGGTTAAAGGACACCTGTCCATGAAAATGATTTATATATTATTTAAATCAAAGAAAGTTACAGACTCTCAATCTCTTAGTTTTAAATATCCTTTATGTGTTCACATAGGGACAAAAACTAGTGATGATTGAATATTAATAGTAATTTTTTGATACATTAAATTATATTCAGTATGGTAATTTATTTATAATTTTTATAAATTATAGAATATGTTAAATTCTTATTCAATGCTTAGATAGTATTTATTCAATTATTAGTAAATTTAAATAAATGATTTTTATAAAATTAAATGTCATATAATTTCAGTAAGTTAAAGTGTTACATGAATTTTATATATTAATATGATATATTAATATTTTTTAAATATATTATATTTAAATCAAAAAAAATTATTTATGTATTATAAGTCAAATTAAATAAACAGTGTTAAAATTGAAAATAATGATATTCTATTAAAAAAAATTACTAAAAAATTTATAATCATAAAAATATTTTAATAATACTTTTTGAATATAATATGGTCTAAAATGTCATAAAATTTCCATACATGGGAATATTTTACATTATAAGTAAAAATTATTACTTTTTAGCCTTGAAATTTGTTTACCGTATTTAAAATTAAAATTGGTTAAAAAGACTTAATAAAAATGATTAGGTTTAACATGACTCCAAAATGAGTATAAATTATATTTTTATGGTATTTCTATGATATCTAACCTAATATTTGAATCCATTCAAATTTGGATGCAATTAAATTGGTAATGAAATTATTCTAATTTAATCTTTTGAGAAATTCCAAAATTTCCCCTCACTTCAATTATTAAAGGGAACATCCACTCTAACTTTTTGACACTATATTAAGCCTTAAATATTGACCAACCTCTGATAATTTCCCATAAAATATTCCTTATCCATAATTAATAGTTTTTTTGTTCTCAAAAGACCATCCCTAGAGCCCTCTACCAGATATCTAAAGGATTCATTTCAAATAATAGAAAATCACTATACTCGATCATTGTCTTTTGTTCTCATATTTAATTACTGAAAATCTATGGTATTTTTAATAAAAGAATAAAATAATTATCATAAATAAGATTAAATTTTATTATTTTTATTATTATTAAAACACCATTATACACCCTCTTTCCCATCAAATGATAAGTGAATGTATCTCTTGTCCGTATCTACAACTTATTGTCTCCACATAGTGGTACAATTTCTCTTTTATCACCAAATTTCATGGATATGAATTATAATAGGTTTAATTTTATTATATTATATTTATTATGTAATTATAATTCTTATGTTATATTATCACATCTACCTAATTACCTTTCAATCCTTTGGGAAATGAAAACATTGTTCGTCTGTACGTGTGGACTATTACCTCCACGAAGTGATGTGATTCATTTTTTCAATTATATTATAAATTTATGGTAATGAGTATGAATTTGGTGAATAAATATGAAATATATGATATAATAATGATCCTATAATCATTAATTATTATTTAACTTTCATTCATTCCATCTATTGAAAAAATGAAGACAATATTCAAGCGTATATATGGCCTGCCATCTCTATAAATAGTGTAATTATTTTTCCTATCTTTAATATTTATCAATGAATATATATATATATAATGAATATATATTATATTTATATAATTTTTAATATTCTTTAGATGATGGGACCAATAAAAATGTACAATGATTTGAACTACTGAGCTGAAATACTCATTATAAAGGAAACAATTAATAATTAGAAATGTCAATTTTAATAAGGAATGATTGATAAATGGGGGTGTTGAAATGCTAAATAGGGATAAGAATTATATTAAAAGTATAAAAAATATTATTATAAAGAATTCTAATAAATTTAAATTTATTATATCATTAGTTAAAGTACTTTTAAAGAATGGTGAACTCTTGTTATGGGTCTTACGTTACATTCTCATTGTTTATCAGGATTGATTATGACTAAGTTAGAAATGTGAAATAAGATGAACTACCTCTCAATATAATCATGGATTTTATTATAATCTGGTTATTTCATCAACATACATGTTTTATTTCATTTTTCTCATATTATATACTCAAGAGGCCGAGAATATGTTTTGAAGGAAAGTCAACTTCATTTATCTCATTATTTACAAAATCATTTTCCTTCATATACATGTTACTTAACAAATTAAACAATATTTCTATTATACTAATTTCATATTTTAATTTCATTTAAGCCAATTTTTGATATTTTAAAAAATATTTTGAATGGAAACTTCTTTTCATTTTTCAAACAAAGTACTTTGTGACTTTTTCGACTAACATATGGAGAGAATATTTTTTTAACTTATACGATATCAATATATTTTCATGCCATAATGACTAATATTTACTTTGAAGATTCCATTATAAATTTATAAGTATCAATTTATAGAAAATGTTTTCCTTTGTAATTTAGAAGTATTTACAAAGGTATTGATTTCAAAATTGGAATGTTTATTTTCACAAATAATGTTTTGATGATATATTAATGGTATTTTAATTAATCATAGTAAAACATCCTTGATTTCACATATACATTACTTTGGATGTTATCCAATGATATAATATTAATTATTTCACTAAATGGTCTATATTTATGATAATAAGATTATTATGAAACATTTTTATTTTCCATGGGTTATGTTATGGTGAAATGATGAAATGTTTATGAAACCCATTTCTTTTCTATGGGTTATGATATGATGAAATGTTTATGAAAAAAATTTATTTTCATAGGTTCTAACAGGATGAATTTATTATGATCTTATGGAATACATATATATGATTTTCATTATGTGATGGGTGGGACCTATATCTCCCTCCAATGAATTGGGTAAATACACATATCTTCTGAGATAAATATGATTGGAATGGGTAATGAAACATATTCAGTAAGATAATATGTCCACTTAGATAGTCTATGGAGTGAAAAATGACTACAAAAATTATTTGGGGAGATAACCCATTCAACTATGATAGAATTAGAAGTCATCCTTGTATACTAAGGAAATGTTTTTCTATGCTTATGTTTATACAAAAAAATTGGTGTTTTGTTTCTTTGTTAAGATTTCTTGGCTTAGGTTATTTGATGATATTATGATTCATGTCTTCCAAACAATAAAAATTTAGTCCTTTAATTATGATTATTATCTATGATATTCATGGTATTATTTTCAATCATTAATATCATATTCATATACCCTTATGTTCTTGTTTTTCTTATATGGTCGTTGACATCTCCCTTGTTTACTCTTACATGGAATCTAAGAACACCCTTTTCTTATGTTTCCTTCCATGATATAAAGAATGTTGTTAAGTATTATTTATCTAAAAAGGGTTTTATTTATGAAGAAATAAGTTGTATATGATGTATATATTTTATGAACTAGTTGTGTTTCCACATTATAAGGATACATGGCCTAGATGATTCTTGGGTGGATTGAAATATTATGAAATTAATACTCATATATTAATATTTAATATCAATTAATGAAAATTATGGGTTATTATTGTTAGTATTCGATAATTTTTTAGTTAACCTTTGGAAGAGAGGATGGGAAATCATTAATAAGATCACTGGGGATAAGTGTAAGTATAGTATAATATTCTAATTTTTTTATAATGATAATGAATGTACTATGTGAAACTAAAGGTTTCATAGAATAAGGTGTCATGATTTTGATATCCTATAAATGATTTTTTGTGATTATATAGTTTTACATCATTATTATTGTTGTTCAAACTATTATTTTTGGATTTATTTAGTGATAGGAACCCAAAGGAATCATGTTAATGGTGAATGCAGTAGAAAATGAAATGATTTTACTCCTTAAAACCAAATTTTTTGTGAGTTAGAATGAATTTTTTTTCTATTCTCACATATCATTCTTCAGATATGAATCATGATAAGCATCTAAATGATAAAAGGAGGGGAAAAAAGTTTGTTGAGTCATTCATGAGGTAATGTCCACATCCTTTTATTGGGACCACTGATCCCCAAGTCCATGAGAAATTGAATAGTACCATTGAAAAGATATTTTTCATTCATAATTATTTATAACATGATAATGTTATTCTGTATATTTATTATTTATAAGGATAATAAGATCAGTGGTGGACTATTATCAAGAACCTATGATAAAAATAATAAATTGAATATATTTAGTGAGATGAATTTAAAATCTTATTTTTCAATAAGTTCTTTTCTAATATTATTCATACAAAAATAGAGAACTAATCCCTTCATTTACAGTGAATGTATTATTAATATATAGGTACTTATGAGTCAAACTTTATAATACATTCTAGGTATTCTTCTATTATTATCATCCAACCTAAAAGTAAGGTAAACTGATTCTTTGGTGGTTTAAAACCAAATATTATAGTGGAATTATACATAAGGGACATTAGTAGCTATGAAGAAATTATTTGATGTTCTCTCAAGGTAGATATCAAAATTGGAGTTACCCATCAGTCTTATGGTTTTGATAAGAAAATAAAAATATAATTAAAAGGAAATTGTAAACATCATATAGAGAAAACGATGACCCTTCCTTTATTCTCAAGGTGCATAAAGACATATGGGAGAAATTGTATTAAGGGAACTAGTAAGTGTTTCATGTTTTGAAATGAATTTCATTGGGAAATTCAACATTGAAGTGATGGTAAGAAGTCATCTAATGATGATAATAGATGGAATTCTCAACATAAAGAACATCCCACACTCTATTATTTTAAAAATAAGGGCTATAATAATTATTTTAACCAGTTAAAAAATTATGTGGTTAATGATGTTGATTAAAGTCAAAATTCTCCTAATCCAAGATAAAGAGGAAAATCTTATGTGATTTCTATTTAAAACAAATATGTTGATATTTATGTGTATAAATATACATTTACCATCAAATTTAGAACTACTACTGTCTAATTTGATTATGGATCCACCCACACTTTTATATCTAAAAACCTTTCGAATTTTTTCATAGTACCTTGCCAAACATTCTATGTTGAGTTAGTAGTAAAAACCCCAAATGGTATGATTATTAAATCTTAAGTCTATTATTCTTCTATTTTTGATGTTTTTGGGAATGTGTTTCCATAAAATCCTCTTATTCTTCCTCTAGTTTAATTTGACTTTATTTTGGACATGGATTTATTTTCATTACATAAATCCCTCATCAATTTATGAGGAAGGGGATACTAATTTGATATTATGAAACAACCTATTATTGGGACCAAGTTTGATAGAGAAGGAAGTATGATGTGTTTGCTTTTTCATAGTGTTTTTTTGTTTTCAAAGAAGTTTGAGAAGAAAGTAAATCACTTTACTTTGTGAAAGTCATGGTCAAAACATAGAAGATGCTTTACTATTTTGTATTTCACAAATATTATAAGTTTTGATAACATATGATGAAAGCCTTATAATGGAAAGGGTGAGAAAAGTTGATGACAATCATATTCAGTTTTTTACTAGAAAGAATTATCTTTCTTGGAGACAGGAAAGTTACAAAAAAATTCCTTGGAAAATATAACAATGTTAAAGTTGGTCGATCCAAGATTAAATATCATGATATATAAGGTTCATGATGATAGAAACTAAGAGTCAAATAAGTTAGCTTACAATGAAGCATCATTGGTGTTCTTCCCGAAATAGATTTAAAGGTGGCATTGTTTCCCAGTGTTTTCCAAATTTTTGGGCCTCAAAATTGGGAAAATAGATAAAGGTGATTTTGGAAAGGAAAGTTTCATGTGAGATGAAACATGAATCTAAATTTTTTGTGCTATTGGGATACTAGGATTAGCATAGGAAAAATGGAAAAGGAAATAAATATGTAAAATATTGGTTTTTGCATGCAAGATTGAAGGGGGTTTGGAATGTTGAATGAAAGGAAAGTTTCAAGATGAATACATCAAAATATTGAAAATGTATGAAGTATGTGAATAATCTAGAAAGGGAAAGAAATATGAGGTTTCGTGAAATATACTTACACATCCAATGAAATGTCAAGTTGGGTTTTGCATGATCAGAGAGGATCTTTTATGACATGTCGAATCTTTCACACATGGGTTAGAAATGACTATAAATAAGAGGTGACCCCTTATCATTTGTTATGATTGACACATAGTGAAATCCATAGCTCTAATTTGTGAAAGAATTGTATGTAAAGGGAGTTATGTGAAAGAATTGGAGTTCCATGCAATCTAAGGAGGTTTCACATAAGAAGTGTGTTGCGTGTAAGAAACAGGTTGCATACAAGAGGTATTCCATAATATAAGATAAATGTTGTGTGCAAGGTAGTAAAGTTTCACGAAAGAAACCTATGAAGTTTTTGTGGAAGATTGGAAGTTTTGTGAACAGAGTAATTTGTGCGCAAATAATTTCTTACCAAATTCTATGTAGGAAAGTTTATAATTTATTTGAGAGATAAAATTTTTGAATGTTTTTCTAGAATCTCTAAAACGTTGAATTACCCTATTTGTGATAAGAGAGAGAACACATACTGTTGGATTATTTTCATAATTCTAAATGAGTTTAAGGGAATATCCTACTCATTTTATTCCACAACAAATTATTATTTTATAGTGGATTGTTTGGTATTGTATTATTTCAATACCATACCAAGTACGTAGCTACTCTTGTTGAGTATTGAACCTTGTAAATTCTTGTGTTCCTATAGATGTGTGTTTGGATTGTGATCAAAAGGGAAAAAGCTATCTAACTTGTATTGAATGTTGATTCAAAAATAATAGAACATAAAAGAAAAAGATATCACTAATTCACCTCCTCCCCCTCACAATGATACTTGGATCCTAACTAGGAAACTTTATCTATGATCACCTATCAGTGCAATGAAAAAATGAACTTTTGAACGAAATTTCATTCATTTTATTGGTTAGGATTCCTATTAAATAGGGGTGTTTATCTAATATGGTTGGTAATAAACTCAACATAGAAGATACGACTAATTTATGGAAGTTTATTGATGTCTTTGGAGAGGTGTTTCATAGTATTTAATTAAACATTAAAGTTTAGTTTTCAATATTACTCATACCATGCATCAGATTTTTTATTTGTTCTTGTTGGGAAGTTCTCTAAACACATACCGTCATTGAAATACCTTCATATCCCTCTCAAATCCATTGTCTCTTTTGGATTTCACATCATCCTTTTGAATTATTTGAATGTTATTTTTCATCTTTTTTTATTAAGATGATTACTATAGACTTTAGGAGAAATATTTGTGGTTTTTTGGGGGCTACTCCATGCGAGTTATCAAATGGACCCCTTACTTCGACCCTCATGATGAGTCACCCATTGTTCCAATCTGGACTGGTCTCCCTATATTTCTGCTTCATTTGTTCAAGAAAGATGGCATATTTCCAATCTCCATGTTAATTTGAAAACTATTTAAACTAGACTAGGTGATGATAAATATTTCTAGGCCTTCAGGTTCTAGAGTATATTTTGATATTGATGTTCCTCAGGATATTATTTATCAAATTTGGATCCAAAATGGCGAATATGGCTTCTTGAAAAAGGTATTTTATGAAAAACTACCCAATTATTGTCACTTTGGCCTCAAACATGTACATGTCATGAAGGCTTGTGTCTATAAGTCTTCACATCCTTCAACCAGTAAAGCTACTTTGGTTGAAAAAAGAAAAAATCATCTTGGATTGAATGATGGTATCATAGTTGAGGAAATAACCTCTGATTCCAAGGTTACCTTTAAACTGTTTAAGGTAGATGTGAACAAGGAATATTTGGTTAACTCCCAACCTTCTCCTACTGCATATCCTTATATGGTCTCTGAGGGAATGCTAGGCTTTGTTGATGATCTGATCAATGCCATGCATTCTATCACTGATACTTCACCCATTCTAGAAGCATACGAGACACACTCTAATGCATGTGGTTTACAAGATAAGGTTCAGGGACTTCTTTCTAATTATAGTGATATACAGATAGATGAGGATAAATCTAATCAAATTGAGGATTCATACATAAAATCATGTGCTGGGAAAGGAAAAAACCCACTGGTTGATGCTGATGGTTTTTTTACCCGAAATCCTATAAAAATGAAGATACATAGAGACTACTCTCAGATTGAATGAAGGATTGTGACAAGATAATTAGATTCATCTTAAAAGTAATGCACCAAACATCCACCACTTCCAATGTTTGTTGATACACCATCAAAATCCACACTTATCAATCATCCATTAGAATCCTCAGAGTCAACTGACTCAGGTGATACTGATAGTGACCCTGAAAATGACCCTGCTTATAGGGATGATAATCTACTTGAAGAAGACATTGACTTGTTGGAGTAACTTAACTCTTGGATAGATGAGAATAATACAACTGTCTTTCATTAGTATAAAATGGATGAAATGTCTACTGGGAAAGAGAACAAGTTGGAAGATGATATGATTCAAAAGGGAAATCATATATTATCTATAATGAGGCTAAAAATATATCCAATATTTCTAGACATGAAAAGTTTGGATATAGAAATCATAAAATATGGGGAGAGATATTTTCTTGTTCAAAATATTTTTTGACTATATATTCAAGGGAAGACTAAATAGGTGTAGAAGGAAGATGTAGAGCTGAAAAATAAGGTGACAAATGTTCCTAAGTTCAAAATATATTTTGACTGAATGATAATATTTAGGAACTATGTATGTGTTCAATTAATACTTGATTTAAATAAGGAACTGATTGACTAATCTTGTAGTTATTCTTTATTTATTAAGACTAGAAGTGGGAATCTGTATAGAGATTTAAAAGGAGTATTTTTAGTGGGATGGCATGAAGAGAGATATTACAGAGTTTTTATCTCACTGCCTAGTATGTTTTCAAGTTATAGATGAGAGAGAAAATTCTAAGGGGTTGTTACAACCATTACCCATACCTTAATGTAAATGGGAAAACAACACCATGGATTTTGTCATATGACTCTAAAAAACATCTAAAGGGAATAATTATATATGGGTCGTATTTGATTGCCTTATGAAGTCATCATACCTTATTTTTGTTATTGAATATTTATCTATGGATCAACCTACTAATTTATACATAAATTAACTATAAATATTTCATATTTTACCACTATTAATTATATCATATTGGGATGCAAGGGTTATGGAAAAGTTTTCAAGAATTATTCAAGAGGCTATAGATATTGAGTTATGTTTCAGCAATAATTATCATCCCCAGAAATATGTCCAGTTTGAGAGGAATGTTCAAATTCTAGAAGACATGTTCAAATTTTATATATGAATTTAAAATTTGGTTGGGATAAACACCTTACTTGAGTGAAATTTTAATATAATAGTTTCTTTTATCCCAACATTTAGATGGATCCTTATGAACCCTTCTATGGTAGGAAGTGCAGAACTCCAACCTGATTGAATGAATTTCTATAAAGAGAGATATTGGGACTTGATCTAGATGAGGAAATGGTATAGAAGGTAATAGTTATTCAACAGAACACAAGATAATGCCAGAGATTAAAAAAATGTTATGCTGACAATCTTCAGAAAGATATGGAGTTTGAAGTTGGTGACAAGGTATTCCTATGAAGATCTCCCTAGTAGAGGGTGATGAGATTTTGAAAGAGGTGAAATCTAATACCTAGGTATATAAGTCCTTTTGAAATTATTTATTGTATTAGGATGGTATCTTATCCATTTTTGTTTCCACCAAATCTCTCTAAAGTTCATGACGTGTTCTTTGAATCCATCCTGAAGAAGTACATTCCTGATCATTCAAAAATAATAAACTCATAGTTAATAAAACTAGAATGAGATCTTTCTTATTAAGAATAGGTGGTATAGATTTTGGATCATATAGAGAAATTTAATGAAATTGGACAACTCACCTTATCATATTGTTTGGAGAAATATGTAACTTGAGGACGCTATGTAGGAAATTGATGATGTAATGAGACAAAACTATCCTCAGTTAGTTATACCAAAGTGAAGAATTTAAATGGAAAAATTCGTTTTAAGGGGATAAAATTCAACACCTTGATATTTTTAAGATATATTTATCATAAAATAATTTTATTTCTTCAATATCTGGTGTTATATTCCACATAGAGTGTAAATAAATCATGATATACAATCAATACATTATTATTTGGAATTGAAGTTATCACCTTGTCATTGGATTGGAGGGTATGGATAGGACTAACTAAAATATAAAAAACTATATAGTTATATATATATATAATTGATTCATTTGTTATTAATTGATAATAAATGGAAATAAAAGTTATTTTAAGGAAAAAATAAATATTTTTCTGAAAAACAATATTTATAAACTCAATGTATTTTTATCATAATAAATTTAATTATTCTCTTTTGGTGAATTATTTAAATGAAATTTATATATTTGTTACTTGATCAAATGTTTTAAACAATAATCAAATATATTTCTATACATAGGATAAAGATAAATCCATTTTTATGCTTAAATTTTATTTTTTTCTAAAAATTAGTTTTTGTCACATTCTGTACTCTTAATTTAAAATTAATTACATCTATTTATTGGTATCTCTAACTCCCTGAAATTATATTCTAACAAACTTATATAAGATAGCGTACATGAAATGAGACACCAAGCTTGTAAGGGAATATAATACCCAGATTCTTTAAAATATGTGTCATATTTTAAATAGATTCAATATATTCTAAATTTTTCAATGCATGAAAACCAAGTTATCTTGTGTCACACGCAAGAGATAATTTCTTTTAATGCTTACATTACATGAAAGACCAAGTTTTATTGACCAGAAAATATATTATTAAAATATTATTATTTAAAATAATAGGACATAACCAAGAAATTAAATGATTTTTTATAAATAGAATTAAATATCTTAAAAAAAATATTTTCTAAAAAATATAAAATTATATCATTGGTTACAAATTAATTAGCAATGAATATGAAAACTGATTTAATATTAAGAAAATTACTATTATTATTATTATAACAATGTTATTTTACAATAATAAATTAAATTAATTTATAATTACTGAGTGATATTAATTTGATATATATATATTTTAAATTCATAAAATTATTTTTTATATTCATACAATATAATTTATAGTCATAAGTTAATACTAAACACAAAATTACACGTAAATATTATATTTTATAAGGGGTTTTTTTCCTCCTTTTAATGAAGACCGAATTTTAAATCAACGTTTTGACCATTTTATAAATTTAATATGTCAAAATAAGCTTATTATTTTGAATAGAAACCTAAAAATTAGGTTATGATTATTTTTTGGTAATTTTTCATGAAGTTTCATTTTTTAGTTTAATGTTAAAAATACTAAATTTTAATTCCAAACTCCTTTTTTATTCTAATTTTTTTATAAGTTAAAATTACGTTTGGAATTGGTTTAAATGTAAAATTATATCATGAATATATAAATTAATACAATTTAGGTCATTGGGATCAATTTAAATTTGAAATTTAATGTCAAAACATATCAAACGTTTGGACATTTTTACTTTAAAACCTCGTATTTTTGTCCTGCATGTAGGATGAATTTTGAATTAATTTCTACCACTTATGTCATTATAATTTGGAAAAATTGATTCCTTATTTATAATAAAAATAAATTATTATTTTTAATAATACCAACTTATTATTTGATAAAAAATATAAGTGAAAGTAATTAAAATTAATTACAGTGATTAAGGTTAAATTAAGCATAATAAGGGACTAAACATTAACCTTAAGGCCAAAAAATATCTACACACTTGTAAAAAATATATTGGATGGCCATATATCAACTATTTTTATATTTTGTTGAATTGGGTCCATCATTGGATCAACTTTCAACTTGAAAAACATTGTAGGAATTCCTTTGTCAAAATATTACAAGAGGGCCAGTCCTCCTCCACTAGAAAAGGACACCACTTATCCCCATTACTCAAACCTCTAAGACCACATATATTTGGACAAGATTTTCCTAATTAAGTTACTTAAATACATAAACTCTTCCTTGAAGCCTCAATTTGGTATGTAATACCACCATGGAATCCCTTTGGTATAAACCAAAAGGAGTTCCTTGGTTTTTAAGGGAGCGATTTCCAACGATCTCTTTTATTTCATTTAATTTTCCAACACATGAAATATTCTTATTAAATGTTCATATAATAAAAAGAGTATGATAAATATACTGATATTTTTTTTATATTCAGGTTTATAACTATACTCATACACACTTCCATCTAATAGGTAACGAACTTACTATTTATGTGAACAGCAAACTACCTCCTTACAAAACGATGATTGCTCATGATTCTTTTACCACCTCACATGGTGGTAATTATGATGGAAAATATAATTATATATGATATATATGATTTTTATTATATATTTATTCTTCATTAATTCTTTTATAACAATACCTCTATATAATCAATTTTGGGTAAATACGATAACATTGCTTGGGGAAGTGTGGACTACCGCCCCCTCAATGCGATGTGATCTGTTCACATTATAAATAGAATGTATTAAGGATGATATTAATGAAAATATATGAAATATACTACATATATATGATATTTTAATTATAATATACATGTTTATACATATAATTTACTTTTCATTCTTTTAAAATATGATAGTTAAATGAAAGTATCATTCATACATACATACGACCTACCGTCTCCATGAATAGTACATTCCATTTCCTATCTCCAGTTATTATAGATTATTATAAATACATATATATTGATTATATATGATAATTAAGTCATGTATTACATTCTTAATATGATGAAAACATGATCTAATTAAGGACAACAACAAGTAACAAGTTCAAACTTACTCGAGAAAACTGGGCAATTAACACAAGAAATAGTGAAATTAATGAATGTTTGTCAGCAAAAAGGTATTGAGATATTATAAGAAGTTAATATATGGTATTATAAACATGATTATTGTTATTATATTAGTTATTAATATATTTTAAACCACTATACAATAGGATAATTACCACAAAACAAAAAGGAAGGATAGGTTAAGAGATTCTTGTCTCACTTTTCATTCCATGAGGCATACATCATTTACACCACTTACCTATTTTTTGTGGTGTTTCAAATGCCAATTTAGATATATTATATCATGAATTATACTATCTTAATGGTATCATAATTTTCACTTTGAATTGCCTCACCCAAGGTGTTTAGCATAAAAATTACCAATTGGTATGAATTATTTTTTCAATCTCACTTTATTTTGTGATTGTAAAATTTATCATTAGATAATCACTTTATAGTAATATTTTCATGTTAGATATTAACTTAATTATTATTTTATGGATATTATTATTTACTAAACTATAAACCATCTTACATATGGTGTTTACTTTGATAATCATTTGATTAACTAGGTAATTATTTATAAATCTGTATTTATCATTCAATAGAGTTATTTGATAAGGAATATTATTTATTTTGATTATAAAATATGAGGAATGATTTATAATATAAATTAATTATGGAGACTAGAATATATATATCTCTTTAATACGTCGACAGGTTCTCATGATAACAATAATTTGGCCAAATTAAACGGGTTTCTGTCTGTGGTTTTAAACCATCTTGTGAAAGTTCTTGATGGTATAAGTTTTCATGTGCCTTAGACATAACATCCACTAACTAAGTATTTATTTCATTTATATTGAATTATTTTTTATCCATGAAATTTTTTATCGACATATCTATGGATATAATTCATTCCCATTTTATTGATTTATTGTATGTGTTCTAGTTTCTTATCTTTCTATATTAATATTCCTCATCTAGTTGAATAAATGGAAAGTCAATTTAGTTATTTACATCTTCATATATATTGATTCATTATTTTTTACATTTTATTTACCATTATAGAGTATTTGGGCTCACCCTTATTATATTTCTTTCTGTACGTTATGAAGAAGCTAACTTTGAATAAGCTTTCAAGAATGCATTTTATTTCAGTTTATTGTGTAGCATATTTTATTTTGTTTTCTAATATATTATGGGTATCATGTATGTAATATGGATTTCCAAGACTACAAAAATTTCCATTAATTTGGGATTGGATTCATTGTAATCATGAAAATGTAATAAAATAATGCATCAACTCTATGTTTTTTTGGTTAGGACATTACAATTTGTATCAAAAGAAGTTTAGCAGCAACCTTGGAAACTAGATTTAGAATATTTAAATTCAGAAACATAAAGATAAGATATAATTTAAGGATGAGTATAGATGAAGATCCTATAATTTTGGTATGGTAGATATTATGTGTTTATTCCTATAAATACATCCCATGTCTGCATACTATAAGAGGACATGATTCTTGCACATATGTACGTAAGATTAATATGTCTGAAAAGGTGTTTTGGGCCTGACTCGGGGAAACCTAGCACAAGAAAAAGGGACTAACTACACACCTAGTTTGACACTCATAGAGGAAATTCTTAGTATAATTCACATTTTATTTACCTACCATTATGAAGTATTTAACAGTAAAGATTCCCCAAAAAGTTACTAATGCTTATGATTCTAATATTTATGATGCATAAGTTTATGTTATGGGCTATATCATATTTTTAATTATACATTATGAGCTAATCCAATGTATGCTATTGTTCATAAATGGTTCCTAGAAGGAATAATGGTATCAATACTTGTGATCAATGTAGAGGTTTCCCTACTAAGAAAGTCAATGTAGCTAATATTATAACTGATAAAGTTATAGATATATTATGGAATCTTAGTAAAGTTATGAAAAGTAACCTTTATTTAATGGAGAAAACTATCCCATGGAGATAATAACTAATACTGGATCACTTTATGTGGTAGAATCTCCCATAATTTAGTGGTATTAATAATCCAATTGTAACTAAGTAATGTATTAAGTATCTAGAGGTGATATTTATATCCTTAAAATGTAGTGAAAAGGAAAATTTTACACTTTCTGGATATTTTCTCCAAAGTGATGTTGATCAATGGTGGTCCATGATCCCAAATACTAAGGAGGAAGATGAAATAGAAATAATGGAATTGGAAGAATTTGATGATACAATATTTGATAAATACATCTCTCATGATCAGAAAATTGATATGAATAGATAGTTTTTTTCTTAAATCAAAAGGAATAATGGAGTGTTGAGGATTATGAATCTACCTTTACATGGTTATCCAGGTATTCTATGGATTATATACACAACACGGAGTGAAATATTTGTCACATATTTAAAGGTACTAAACAAAATCATCAAAGGGAACTGGTTTCTAAAAAAATCATCATATAAAGATATAGTTATATGTTCCATTATGATAGAGAAGAAATTTTGTAGGATCAATATATTCAAGGAAAACCAAGATAAGAAGAGGTTTTCAGAACACCATGAAAAAATGGAATGAGTCAAATAAGATGAATGGGAAGAAGGATTTTCCAACTAGTGATAACTATGGAAAGAATCACCCAAGTAAATGAATGAAAGGATTGGGAGTATTTTTGTAGAGACCCGAAGCTTATCGTACATGGACATTACATTACTTTTGCGGAATACTTAGTACATAACAAAAACACACACTAAAGGATCGTAATAGTTTAGTGTCTTTGGAAACTCGGAACGTAATCTTCTAATCGTGGTGAAAGTTCTTCAATATCTCCCATAAAGGTCATCCCTTTTTTTACCTAAAACCTTTCTTTATATCCTGGGGAAAAGAAAACATAAAAGGGTGAGCTCAAATGCTCAGTAAGGGTAAACAAAAGAAATATCAATCACATCATATATATAAGAACATAGCTTTTGGAAAACTTAACCTGCAAAAGAGCTCATAATATCATAACATGGGATAAATCATAGAAGTGAAATGTAATCCCAATAATCATAACTTAAAAAATGAAACTTTGTGGCATACACACATAATCATAGAAAATCATTTCTTGTTAGTCATGACTCATTGCCAAGACTATCTTAGTGGACAAAGTCCCTTTCTGAATCGAGTAACCCTCGTTTCAGTCCTGTTTCACTGAACCGGTATAACCTACCATTTCAGCCATGTCTATCTCATGAGATATAAAATCTTTACCCAATGCATTGGAGGGAGATATAGGTCCCACCCATCTTATAATGAATCCTTTCTTATGTGTGCCACATAATCATAAAACATACATCATCGCATAACACATGTAACAAAAATGGGATTCTTGAAACATCATGACATCATAAATCAATTCATATAAGATAAAGGAATTCATAAACATAATTCCATCACAACATAGTCAAATCAATGTAAAAATATGGACAGAAACAGAACCCTTTATTATCTTAGATGGAAAATAATTTTGATAAAACACTTGAATTGAATTCTTGAGGAAAATATCCTTTCTTCTTCAAAATCAATTTCTTTTCACAAAACATCATGCAATTTTAAAAGAAAGAGATTTTATTGAAAATAGTCATGAAATCTTTTAGAGGAAGCTTCATGAAAATAAGGCTTCTATAAAATAGTAGAAATCCGTTCGTGCCGTATAAGTTAAAAAAAACATTCTTCGTACTTTTGTCGGAAAAGTCAAAAAGTACCTCGTACGACAAAAGATTCCTTTCATACATATTACTAAAAACTCACCGAAGGATAAAAATGGTTTTAAACAATTGTAGGTGGATGGAAATAATATTACATTTTGATGAAACATGGATGTGGATGATAAAATACACCCCAGTAAATACTTACGAATAAACAATCTCGGATAAAAAATGAGATTGTGATATTTCCCTTACCTTAGGTCCGACTTGCTTTGTAAGTGTCCGAACCTCCTGTATAATGATTTAAATCATGTTATTGACTTATTACAGAATCATATTCATTGTTATGATATCATATATGGTTCACTTATGACATTATATAACCCGTTCTTTTGTAAATTCCATGTTAAAGAAGCGTTTTGGGTAAAATCGTTTCATTTATCGTAGGTGTTTTGACTTGTTGTTCTTGACATCATTATTACTTATATCATGATTTACTCACTTCCAGAATATAAAATATGATTTATATATCATATATATTCAGTATATATATATATAATAGGTAGATAAATAAAATGAAAAACACCGTTCATGGAGACGGTAGTCCGTACGTACGCATGAACGTTGTTTTCCTTTCCTTATTGTCTTGAAATGGAAGTAAGTAGATGACATACATATGTATATATATACATAAATCCAGTAGCTTTATAATGTCATATATTTCATTATTATTTCTTATATATACATTATAATCATTCTTAAATGGTTAACATGGAGAATGAATCTCATCGCGTCGTGGAGACGGTAGTCCGTACGTACGCACGAGCGATGATATCATTTCTATAAATATTGAATTGAATTGGAGTGGATTATACAATATATCAGAATCAATATGATGTTGTAATTACTATGTATAGTTATTCTTTACACCATTATACCCATCCATGTAAGGTGGTGGTGGAAAATAGATTACACCACGGCGTGGAGACGGTATTCCGTACGTACGCACGCGCGGTGATTTATTTTTCCGTTGGATGGATAGATGGTGAAATAGGGTTGTTTCATACTTATAATAACATATCAGTATATGAGTAATACTGATGTTATTACTTCATAATGAAACAACCTAAGAAGAAGAAGTGGAAGAAGAAATAAAGATGAAAGAATTGGTAACGGTAATTACCTCTTCTTTGAAGAGCCTCTTTGAGACCTCCTCTTAGGGCACTAGAATTAGTCTTTGAGGAAGACCAGAACCTCTAGGATGTTTCTAGGGAAGTGGAGAAGAGATTTTGGCAGGGGTTGGCCGAGCTTGAGTGCTCAAATTGGTGTGAGGAGGAGGGGGAGGAGGTGTCCTTTTATAGGGGAGGAGAGGGGCACCTTAGGAATATCTCAAAATATTATTTTATATTAAAGTCAAAATCGGTTTATAATGGTTCCAAAGGGTATTATTTCGAAGATAAAGTGGGGATGGGTCGAAATCCTATCAACCAATAGGATTTAGACAAGTTTAGGGTATTATGTTTAACCTTATCAATTAGATTTAACTCTAAGTTAAATAATTTAACTTTTACCGTGTCTTTTTGTTTTCTTTCACTATATGGTTAATAAACTTACTATAACATGCCAAAAGAACCCCAAATTGTATATTATTAATACATATATCCTTATCTAAGTCATTTGGCCGAACCTTAGATTTTTAGGAATAAAATAACAATTAATAATATAATATTTTATTTAAAAACTATTTTGTGTTAATTTTGACACTATTTGATATATGATTTTTGTGAAAGTCATAACAGAATTATATGTTCTAACCAAGTTGATTAAATCAACACTAATATATCATAGTAACCTAGAAAATTAGTGGAATTCATAAAAAGTTCAAATTACATTTATTTTGGTATTTATATTATCAATTATGTCAATATTTCATTAATAAGATAATTACTGCATCATCTTTGTGTCATAAATAAATTATATTATTTGATGTCTAAAAATTACAAATAAAATACCATAATGTAGGAAATCTTTTTAGCTTTCTAATGAATACTTATAGTCGAATTTATCTTATTTATAACCCCATATTTAAAATGATTTACTTATTAAACTTTGATTTTAACTATTTTAACCCTTCTTTAAATAAATTAATTATAAATGTCCAAATCTAATCCAAGTGGGCCTAAATGGTCATATTTTATTCCTAAGTTTGTTTTTGGTCGAATTACACTTGTCCAATAGAATTAGGACATGTGTTAGGGTAATATTAATATCATATTTACCCTTAGTTACCCTATTTACTATTAACCGTGGTAAAAAAAGTAAAAAGTTACTATTCACCAAAAAATTATTTTCATCTCATTGAACCACATTTTAGTCCTTGATATTAACTGTGTCTCTCGGATTTTCGAAATTCCATTCACAGAAGCGGTAAAATTAAGTTTTATGCAAAATTCAGTTTTTAACCTACCACTTAGTAGTTTCACTATTCATCAAAAATTGATGTTTTTCAGAACAATGCCAAAATTTCATCCCAAGCTATATTTCATATTCCGAATTCAAAAATGAAGTCTATTTTACCAAATTCATAACATAAAAGTTGCATTAATTAATTTTATAATTAAATCCCGCTGTTAAAACAAATAGCGTGTTTTTAAGAAACAATATCTATCAAAAGATTGACACTTGTTTATGTCTAGTTTAAATGTGAAATTACATCCAATGACCATCATTGTATTAAATTGTAAAAATATATTCTAAATATACTTTAAAACCACTCAAATTAATGATTTATCACTAATAATTATTTCGATTAAAAAAGTTGTTTTTAATTATAGTTTAGTAATTTTCACTATTCATCAGAATATGAAAGTTATCCGAAAAGTACCAAAATTTCACCTTAGGCTAAATTCGATACTCCGAATCCAAAAATAAAGTTCATTTTGAAAAATAAGATTTACTGGATTTCAAAAAATGGTTATTACTATTCATAACGGCTAGTTTTAATAATATTTTTATAGCATATCGTTGTTTAGTGAAACTCGGTATTGCGTACTACACACGCTATCGAGGAAGGTCGCGATTGCGTGTAATGCAAGTTAAGTCAAGGATGTGTGTTGTGCAAGCTCCTTTTGGTGTAGCGTACAACACAAGACATTAATAAAATTAAAAAGAATATTTTTTTTATAAAATCTTGGGCTGTTACATTCTACCCCCCTTAAAATGAATTTCGCCCTCGAAATTCGTCGGGGTTATAAATGGTTTACTATTTAAAAGTTTCTTTAATAGAAACCCACATCGTAAAAGGGAATACCAAAACTTGGCTTTAAAAACTAAAGTATGAAATGTAACGATTACCCAAATAAACTAATCACTGGGTTTCCACATAGGTGAAAATATGGATATGGAAGAGAAATCTAACCATCATGTTCTGATGGAGAGTGGTAGAGAACATGGCTATGGAAAATCCAGTAATCACAAATCCATAAATTTGTGACGATCTAAGGTACCATCTGATTCATCAGGTATAAGATCACTAGGACAACATTTTTGGTTTTCAAGATCATTTCCCTAAAGTTGAAAATTTGAATTAGAATAAATACTTACTTTATTTTGATACAACATCACTATTGTTCGTGCCTTGAACAATTTCCACTTCATCTCTTAAATAAATGAAGTTGAATTTGTTATTCGTGAAGTGTTAGCAGATCATGTGATAGAATGACGGGTCATTCCATCTGTCTCAAACAAAAGGTAAGCAAAAGTTATTAAATATACATAAGTCATTATATAGTGAGATTAATCATATATAGTTCCTAAAATGGACTTATACTTCATATATCATACTGCTTAATATAATAAAACTAGTTTCTACTAAACAGGGACTTCCTGTAGGCCAGTGGTAGGCGATAAAGGCCAGTCGCACTTTGGTTGTGGGTTCGATTCCTACAGCCTTGTCCGAAGCGATGGGCTGTCGCCCGTCCTGCAGGTTGTCTCTTTTTCTAAAACTACGTTACTATAACATCCCATCAATAATATCGAAAATCTTCTATCCTTAAACAATCAAGTCTAATCTTTAGGCTTATAATACTGCAGTCCACTCTCATAATATAGTGACAACTATTACCAGAGATTTAATACTGTCGTTGATCCCCACATATCATAAGATATGTCTTGTTGGTCACATTCCAAACATTCAAAGTCCTTAATCGTGTATTCTCTTGAATACCTTAGTGAAAACATGAGTGCAGTTAAAAGTTAACACTTTCCACATACCAAAATCCTCAAAATTCTATATACTCAAACCATGAGCTCATGAATACTATCAAACATTTAATTTTCTCCTTATCCCTTCATTATGCGCATATCATCTACATTCCAAAATTATCTGGATAACCTTTCATGGATACTGGTAACATTAATCATACACTTTCAAAACACAAGGAAAGACAACAGTGTAACAATCCATAGATGTCTCTTTATTCCAAAATTACACATGATAAACATGTAATCATTCCACTACATTCTCAAACCATTGACCGAACTTCAAAAATTCTTTCATCTCACATATCATTTGTAGTCTCTTCATCATCATCCACATAAATACTACCCATACGACCATACTGATTCTCTTCATGAGACTTTCCCTTAGGGCATTGGTTTGCATAATGCCCGTACATTCCACATTTAAAGCATTTTACCATTGTTGATGTCGTAGAAATACCATTATCCTCATCCATGGTGTTAATTGAACCTTTTCCTTTGCACTTACTTGCTTTGTGTCCTTCTTTTCCACACCCAAAGCATCTTCTAGTTCCTTTGAAACATTCTCCTTGATGCCTCTTCCCACATGAATTACATAGGGGAAATTGAACTTTCTTTCCTCTATGATCTTCATGAAACTCCATCTTTCTCTTATTAGCCGAGTCAGGAAACTTACCAAATTTTACTTTATTAATCATATTATGAGATTGCTGACTCGGCATAATAATGATTTTTGGACTTCCAAATCCCATTTCATTTGGTTTCTCATGAATAATATCATTCCATTGTCCATCATATCCTCCATTATCGTGAATCATCTTGATTCCAGCCGTTTTCTAAAACCCAAAAAGAATAGTGTGAGAGTCAAAAATCATAATAAAGGGGGAGTAACTTAAATATCTATCATCTTTGGTTTAATATAATATCGTTACCATAGTTCTAGGACTATATCCTATACGTATACTTATCCTTAGGGGCATCCCTAGACATACCTTAGAAATATCTCTAGGGATCTCACTAACGTTTTCGCATCCTAGTTTCCAAAGGTTGACTAAACCTTTCCTCTGATACCAACTGTAGAGACCCGAAGCTTATCGTACATGGACATTACATTACATTTTCGGAATACTTAGTACATAACAAAAACACACACTAAAGGATCGTAATAGTTTAGTGTCTTTGGAAACTCGGAACGTAATCTTCTAATCGTGGTGAAAGTTCTTCAATATCTCCCATAAAGGTCATCCCTTTTTTTTACCTAAAACCTTTCTTTATATCCTGGGGAAAAGAAAACATAAAAGGGTGAGCTCAAATGCTCAGTAAGGGTAAACAAAAGAAATATCAATCACATCATATATATAAGAACATAGCTTTTGGAAAACTTAACCTGCAAAAGAGCTCATAATATCATAACATGGGATAAATCATAGAAGTGAAATGTAATCCCAATAATCATAACTTAAAAAATGAAACTTTGTGGCATACACACATAATCATAGAAAATCATTTCTTGTTAGTCATGACTCATTGCCAAGACTATCTTAGTGGACAAAGTCCCTTTCTGAATCGAGTAACCCTCGTTTCAGTCCTGTTTCACTGAACCGGTATAACCTACCATTTCAGCCATGTCTATCTCATGAGATATAAAATCTTTACCCAATGCATTGGAGGGAGATATAGGTCCCACCCATCTTATAATGAATCCTTTCTTATGTGTGCCACATAATCATAAAACATACATCATCGCATAACACATGTAACAAAAATGGGATTCTTGAAACATCATGACATCATAAATCAATTCATATAAGATAAAGGAATTCATAAACATAATTCCATCACAACATAGTCAAATCAATGTAAAAATATGGACAGAAACAGAACCCTTTATTATCTTAGATGGAAAATAATTTTGATAAAACACTTGAATTGAATTCTTGAGGAAAATATCCTTTCTTCTTCAAAATCAATTTCTTTTCACAAAACATCATGCAATTTTAAAAGAAAGAGATTTTATTGAAAATAGTCATGAAATATTTTAGAGGAAGCTTCATGAAAATAAGGCTTCTATAAAATATTAGAAATCCGTTCGTGCCGTATAAGTTAAAAAAACATTCTTCGTACTTTTGTCGGAAAAGTCAAAAAGTACCTCGTACGACAAAAGATTCCTTTCATACATATTACTAAAAACTCACCAAAGGATAAAAATGGTTTTAAACAATTTTAGGTGGATGGAAATAATATTACATTTTGATGAAACATGGATGTGGATGATAAAATACACCCCAGTAAATACTTACGAATAAACAATCTCGGATAAAAAATGAGATTGTGATATTTCCCTTACCTTAGGTCCGACTTGCTTTGTAAGTGTCCGAACCTCCTGTATAATGATTTAAATCATGTTATTGACTTATTACAGAATCATATTCATTGTTATGATATCATATATGGTTCACTTATGACATTATATAACCCGTTCTTTTGTAAATTCCATGTTAAAGAAGCGTTTTGGGTAAAATCGTTTCATTTATCGTAGGTGTTTTGACTTGTTGTTCTTGACATCATTATTACTTATATCATGATTTACTCACTTCCAGAATATAAAATATGATTTATATATCATATATATTCAGTATATATATATATAATAGGTAGATAAATAAAATGAAAAACACCGTTCATGGAGACGGTAGTCCGTACGTACGCATGAACGCTGTTTTCCTTTCCTTATTGTCTTGAAATGGAAGTAAGTAGATGACATACATATGTATATATATACATAAATCCAGTAGCTTTATAATGTCATATATTTCATTATTATTTCTTATATATACATTATAATCATTCTTAAATGGTTAACATGGAGAATGAATCTCATCGCGTCGTGGAGACGGTAGTCCGTACGTACGCACGAGCGATGATATCATTTCTATAAATATTGAATTGAATTGGAGTGGATTATACAATATATCAGAATCAATATGATGTTGTAATTACTATGTATAGTTATTCTTTACACCATTATACCCATCCATGTAAGGTGGTGGTGGAAAATAGATTACACCACGGCGTGGAGACGGTATTCCGTACGTACGCACGCGCGGTGATTTATTTTTCTGTTGGATGGATAGATGGTGAAATAGGGTTGTTTCATACTTATAATAACATATCAGTATATGAGTAATACTGATGTTATTACTTCATAATGAAACAACCTAAGAAGAAGAAGTGGAAGAAGAAATAAAGATGAAAGAATTGGTAACGGTAATTACCTCTTCTTTGAAGCGCCTCTTTGAGACCTCCTCTTAGGGCACTAGAATTAGTCATTGAGGAAGACCAGAACCTCTAGGATGTTTCTAGGGAAGTGGAGAAGAGATTTTGGCAGGGGTTGGCCGAGCTTGAGTGCTCAAATTGGTGTGAGGAGGAGGGGGAGGAGGTGTCCTTTTATAGGGGAGGAGAGGGGCACCTTAGGAATATCTCAAAATATTATTTTATATTAAAGTCAAAATCGGTTTATAATGGTTCCAAAGGGTATTATTTCGAAGATAAAGTGGGGATGGGTCGAAATCCTATCAACCAATAGGATTTAGACAAGTTTAGGGTATTATGTTTAACCTTATCAATTAGATTTAACTCTAAGTTAAATAATTTAACTTTTACCGTGTCTTTTTGTTTTCTTTCACTATATGGTTAATAAACTTACTATAACATGCCAAAAGAACCCCAAATTGTATATTATTAATACATATATCCTTATCTAAGTCATTTGGCCGAACCTTAGATTTTTAGGAATAAAATAACAATTAATAATATAATATTTGATTTAAAAACTATTTTGTGTTAATTTTGACACTATTTGATATATGATTTTTGTGAAAGTCATAACAGAATTATATGTTCTAACCAAGTTGATTAAATCAACACTAATATATCATAGTAACCTAGAAAATTAGTGGAATTCATAAAAAGTTCAAATTACATTTATTTTGGTATTTATATTATCAATTATGTCAATATTTCATTAATAAGATAATTACTGCATCATCTTTGTGTCATAAATAAATTATATTATTTGATGTCTAAAAATTACAAATAAAATACCATAATGTAGGAAATCGTTTTAGCTTTCTAATGAATATTTATAGTCGAATTTATCTTATTTATAACCCCATATTTAAAATGATTTACTTATTAAACTTTGATTTTAACTATTTTAACCCTTCTTTAAATAAATTAATAATAAATGTCCAAATCTAATCCAAGTGGGCCTAAATGGTCATATTTTATTCCTAAGTTTGTTTTTGGTCGAATTACACTTGTCCAATAGAATTAGGACATGTGTTAGGGTAATATTAATATCATATTTACCCTTAGTTACCCTATTTACTATTAACCGTGGTAAAAAAAGTAAAAAGTTACTATTCACCAAAAAATTATTTTCATCTCATTGAACCACATTTTAGTCCTTGATATTAACCGTGTCTCTCGGATTTTCGAAATTCCATTCACAGAAGCGGTAAAATTAAGTTTTATGCAAAATTCAGTTTTTAACCTACCACTTAGTAGTTTCACTATTCATCAAAAATTGATGTTTTTCAGAACAATGCCAAAATTTCATCCCAAGCTATATTTCATATTCTGAATTCAAAAATGAAGTCTATTTTACCAAATTCATAACATAAAAGTTGCATTAATTAATTTTATAATTAAATCCCGCTGTTAAAACAAATAGCGTGTTTTTAAGAAACAATATCTATCAAAAGATTGACACTTGTTTATGTCTAGTTTAAATGTGAAATTACATCCAATGACCATCATTGTATTAAATTGTAAAAATATATTCTAAATATACTTTAAAACCACTCAAATTAATGATTTATCACTAATAATTATTTCGATTAAAAAAGTTGTTTTTAATTATAGTTTAGTAATTTTCACTATTCATCAGAATATGAAAGTTATCCGAAAAGTACCAAAATTTCACCTTAGGCTAAATTCGATACTCCGAATCCAAAAATAAAGTTCATTTTGAAAAATAAGATTTACTGGATTTCAAAAAATGGTTATTACTATTCATAACGGCTAGTTTTAATAATATTTTTATAGCATATCGTTGTTTAGTGAAACTCGGTATTGCGTACTACACACGCTATCGAGGAAGGTCGCGATTGCGTGTAATGCAAGTTAAGTCAAGGATGTGTGTTGTGCAAGCTCCTTTTGGTGTAGCGTACAACACAAGACATTAATAAAATTAAAAAGAATATTTTTTTTATAAAATCTTGGGCTGTTACAATTTTATCAGTGTAGAGAGAGTTCAACAATAAAAGGAATGAGGGGGGATGATAAAAATATATCTATTTAGTGTTACAACTTAAAGGAGACAGGACACTATGAAATCAAATTCCCCAAATGTCAAGAGAACATATAACCAAATAAGATAAGGGATCAAGGTCAATCATATGTTATTGAATCAACCGAAGTGAAATGATTAATGTTATTCATTAGTCGGATCTAAGAAATATGTTGTAAAAGTATTTCATTTATGATGTTCTCAACATATGATTTATAAAAAATGTAAGGATTGTACTGCAATAATTTTTCATTAAGGATTGGAGAATCATATGATGTTTGGAAGTAAGAAAATATATTCAGTAGAAAGTTAATTTTTTTTTGAAAACACAAGATTATGGTAAATACAACCATTAATATATTCTTGATGCTGATATATTAATGAATAAATGATTGATTTGGATAAGTTTTGACTGCCTTAAAAATGATTAATGACATGTTGATAGGTGGTCTATGATATTACTGAGGGATTTTACAAAACTTTTTGATTTAAGGAATATATCAAATACCAGACAAGTCCAGCCAGATAAACTGATTCTAACAATTTATTAAAAAAATAAAAAGTACAAGAAAGAGATGGGTGGGGTAAAACAACCGAAATTTCCCAGATCTATTAGGGAATTAATATTAATATCACAATAATACAGGTAATTTACATATTCAAAGTCATCAGTAGTTTCCTCGCTCAAATAGAGATTTATCTATATTAAGGTTCTTGAGGATTTATACCCCCTTTGACACCTTATAAGATCTGGTGGACATGGTATGTGGTACATTAGAATAGTTCTTTTTTGGCAAGAAATTTGATGGAGTGGGAGTGAATTCTTCATTGGTCTTTACATAAAGAACTACCTCATTAAAAGAGGCATGACCACCACTGCTCGATGCATTTAGAGGGGTACTAATATCTACCACATCATCTCAAGTTTGATTGAAAATTTCATCCTCCAAGGTTAGTGGAGTTTACGCCACCAGATGCATGCGTCCTTTTCCCAACTGAGATTATGCAGAGATATCCTCTGAAACATAAAGATTAGTATGAACATTATAAAAATTTGTGATGACCTATTTCATACCATTCTTAATTGATTTTAGGAGTAGGTGCATCAACCTACATATTCTCATCTAATAAAGGACTTGTATATGTTTTCTACACCATCCTACCATTATGAAAATCATGACAAGGCCTCATAACCGAGGAAGAGGCATGTACCTTCAAAGCATTATCCACAACCTTAAAAATAGTTTTCTTACCAGATGCACATCTTCTACCAACATGATCCACATTATTTTCCACCTTCAATTTCTTTCTACATGACATATAATGGTGACCTCTTATAAGAAAATATGAGAAAACAATTTTTTTACAGCACGTGTCTTTGACATGACCAATTGATTGACAGTATAAACAAAAATGAGGAATTATTTCATATTCTATCTTAAGAGGAAGGTAATAATCCAATTATAACAACACAATATTGTTAATTCAGTACATAATTAAGTTGACCTCTACTAGGATCCTAGAAAAATGACAATACTTAGCTACCTTAGTGACTCAGTCCATTTTTATTGGAATACCAAATGATGAAGTGATATCAAAAAGAATCTTGGGGTGACAAAGAACCCAGTTAAGACAAATAATTCTAATCCAAACTTGATCCTGAGTAGTTTTTAAAGAAAATGGGTAAAAACGAAATCATATTCTAGAAAACAGATGATACTTGGATTTAAAGAAATTGATCCAATCCCCCATGCCCTGTTCTTCATTTCCTCTGATGGGAAAATGATGTGGAAAAAACCCCTTCCTATGGGTATCCAATCACATGTGTCTTACATAAACCATAAGGTAGAATTCATTTTCCAGAAAGTTTTTATAGTAATTCAAGTTATTACCATATTTTATGAGGATACATGATGAAGTTATTCCCATGTGTGGAATTTGAAAATTTAGAGATGCTTCATGTTTATTTAAGAATAATAATAATTTCATTTTTTAAATTCACTGACCTTTATTCTAATGTGATTGACCATAACATTTTGTTAAAGTAAACCTTTTATTAAATTGTTTAAGTTTATCTTTGGATGATGTTTTAGAGGTTAATGTATTTCTTCACCATATTACGTGTCATGTTCTAAGAGATGAAGTTGAAATAGTTTAAGGTATAATTAAGTTAAAATTTTATGTTTATAGACATGCATATATACTTATATTCTTAGAGAGTGATAGAATTCCTTAACTTTATAAAAAGGTTTTTGTGACCAAAATATCATCCTATTATCATCATTTGTTATGATATCCATGACTTTTATTCACACCAATGGTTTATGATCAATAATTATTATCTGAAAATGCTCTCTAGCACTCTCTATTAGAATAAGGTAGTTGTATTTTTCTTATATATTCATGTTTCCATTTCCCACCCATGTTCTCCAACTAAGAAACCTTGTTATGTGGCCTTTGTACTTACCATTATTTCTTTTATAAAGAATATTTTATGAACCCTTCTCATGATGTTGGATCTAAAAATAGGAAATATCAAACAACCTATTACCTAAATCATGTTTAAATATTGATGATGAAATTTAATTAAGGTGGGGATAATTTAACACCCTAAAATTCTAAAGTAAGAACCTTATATTATATATCATGTGTGACAAGTGGCGCCAACCACGTAAGGGAATATAATACCCTAATACATTAAAATATTTTAAATATTTTAAATAGATTTTATATATTCAATATTTTCAATGAATTTAACACTGATCTTGCTTACGTTAGATGCATGTGAGACTTTCTTTGAAATCATACATTACATGTAAGGCTGAGTTTTACAAAACAAAAAGATATTATTGAAATGGTATTATTTAATATAATAAGACATAAACAAGACATTAAATGAGTTGTTATAACTATAATTTACTAACTTATGAAAATATATGGTTTATACAAATATACAATTAATTCATTGGATACAAATTAATTATAAATGAATATAAATAATGATTGAATATAAAGAAAAATATTACTATTTTTATGCTCAAAAATTTGTTTTACCAAAAAACTTAAATTATTAAAAATTAGTTAGTGATATTAGTGTGATATATATATATATATTATATATTAAATAAAATATTATTGATATTAAACTAATATATTTTATAGGATTAATACAAGACTAATCTCGATATTATATATAAAATACTATATTTTTATAAAGGTATTTTTGTAATCTTCTTATGGAGAACCCCTTTTAAATGCTATTTTCAACACTTTTTTCAGTTTAATATTTTAAAATAAACTTAATATTTGTAATATAAACATAATAATTAGTTTAGGGTGAATTGTTTTTAATTTTATTTGAAGTTTTACTTCTTAGTGAATAGTTAAAAATACAGAATTTTAATTCAAAACTACATTTTCATATAATTTATTTATAGGGTTAAATTATATTTTTAATTGGTTTTAAGGTAAATTTATATTAAATTTATATCAATTAATACAATTTTGGTAATTGGGTTCAATTTCACATTAAAATTGAATGTAAATACTTAGCAAACATTTGGATGTTTTTACTTTAAAAACCTGCATTGTCATCCCTCTTATGAGATGATTTTTAAATTAATTTCTACCACTTCTACGATTAGAATTTAGAAAAAAGGATATAAAATTTGTAATAAGTATAATTTATAATTTCTAATAAAAAAAACTGTTTTTTACAACAAATATTAGTGAGTATAATTAAAATTAATTATAAAAAATAAGGTTATATTAAATTTAATAAGGGTATAAACCTTAACATTAAAGAAAACATCATCCTATAAAATTTTAAAAAAAATCTATTGGATAGACATATTTCAAAACTATTATATCTTGGATCGAATAAGTTCCATAATTGGATCCACTTTCAACATAAAAAACATAGTAGGAATTCCTTTGTCAAAATATTACAAGAGTGTTACTCCTCCTCCCCTATAAAATCCCACCACTTATCCCTATCACTCACATGTAACAAAAAACTTAGGTTTGTCCATGATTTTCCCAATTAACATGTCAAAATAACTATAATCTACCTTTAAGAATTAATTTTTCATGTAATCTTTACAAGGAATCCCTTTTTTATAAACCAAAAGGAGTTACCCAATTTTTAAGGTTGCACTTTCCAATTATCTCTTTTCTTTTGTTTGCTTTACACAAAATAAAATTTTCTTCTCCCATGTTAAAATATTAAAACAATTATCCTAAATATACTGATATTTTGTTATATTAAGGTTTATACCCACACTCACACACACTTCCAACTAATAGGTAACGGCCATACTGTTTATGGGAATGGTGAACTACCGCCTCACAAAGTAATGATTGTTCATTCTTCATTTAAAACCTCTCATTGTGGTAATTATGATAGAAACTATACCTTTATATTATATATATTATATATACGATATTAATAATATCTTAATTCTTATTAAATTATTTTATGACACAAACCTCTATACATTAAATTTTTCATAAATATGATAACATTGCTAGTGGAAGTGTGGACTACTTCCCCCTTAATGTGATTTGATTCATTAATGTTATAAATAGATCATATTAATGATGATATTAATACAAATATATGACATATATGACATATATATGATACTATAATTATAATATACATGTTTATACATTTCATTTACATTTCATTCTTTTATAATATGATAATGAAATGAATGTAGTGTTCATGCATATGTACGACCAACCATATCCATGATTGGTGCATTCCATTTACTATCTAGAATAATTATATATTATTATAAATATATATATATTATATATGATAATTAAGTCATGATTTAATTTTTTTAGATGATGAAACAATAATCTAATCAATTAAAATAACAAGTAACAAGTTAAAATTTACTCGAGAAAACCGGGAAATTAACACCCAAAATAGTGAAATTAATGAATATTTATTAATAGAAAAGTAATGAGATATTATAATAAGTTAATATATGGTATTATAAACATTATTAATGTTTTGATATTAGTTATAAAAATATTTTAAACCACTATAATGGAGTCTAAATAACACACAACAAAAAGGAAATATAAGGTAAGGGATTCTTGTCTCACTTTTCATTCCATGAGGCATATGTCATTTATATCACTTACCTATTTTGTGTGGTATATATACTTACCATTTTGATATATTATATAATTAATTATTTTAACTTCATGGTGTTATAATTTTTGCATTTAATTGCCTCATCCAAGGGGTTTAACATGAAAATTACAAAGTGGTACGTTTTTTGTAATCTCACTTTATTTTGTGATTGTAAACATTCTATTTAAAAAATAAATTTATTGTAATCATTTATAATTTGATATTTCTTTAATTCATATGTGATGTATATTATTATTTATTAAACTATATACCACTGTATATATGTTATTTGATAAAGCAGGTTATTTATTTTGATTATTCATTATGAGGAATTATATGGACTACCAATGATGGGTGGGTCCTAGACTTTATTTAGTCCCTCAATGCATCGACAGGTTCTCATGAGAAGAATAATTTGGCCAAATTAAACATTTTTCTAGCCTTGGTTTTAAACCGCATTGTGAAGGTATTGATGGTATAAGGTTTCATGTGTCTTAGAAATGACATCCAATAATTAAGAATTTAACTCACTTAGATTTAGTTATTATTTATCCAAGATATTTTGTGTCGACATATCTATGGATGTAATTCGTTCTTAGTTTATTGATTTTGACATGAATTTTAGTTTACTACTATTACATATTAATTATGAATATCTATTCGTGTAAATGAAAATTAAATTCAATTATAAACATTTCCATATAGATTGATTAATTATTTATTCCATTATATTTACCCTTACTAATAATTTGAGCTCGTAATTATTATGTTTCTTTCCCCAGGTTATGAACAAGGGATATTTGAATAAGCTTTAAAGTATAATGTTTATTTTAGTTTATTGAGTGGCATGTTTTATTTTATTTTCCCAGTCTATTATGGTTATCAGGTATATAATATACCTTTCCACGACTGATAAACTAACCGGTCCTTCGGGATTTGATTCCTTATAATCATGCCGATGTAATAAAATAATGCACCAGCTCTGAGTTTTTTGGGTTGGGGTGTTATAGTATTGAATTAGATAAAATGAATTATATGTTTTGAATTAGAATTCTTAAATTTGTTAAGTAGGAACCTTTTATTTTTAGTCAATATGAATAATAACAATGGTTAATTTATCACCTCAGTAAAGGGTAAATTGGGTAAATCTAGATTAAAACTAAGTTTAAAGGCTATAAATACTCATAATAATTATGATTGGGTGAATTTAATTTTGAACATAGAAATTTATTCACTAAATTAAGTTGTTTAATGGACACTTGTCAATGAAAATGACTTATATATTAATTAAATTAAAGTTACAAAATAGCAGACTCTTAGTTTTAAAAATCCTTTATGTGTTCGCATAGGGATAAAAATGTTATGATATAACATTATCATTCATTTTATACATAATGAAATTATATTAATGATTTTATTTTATTTATAATTTTTATAAATTATATAAATATCTTAAATTCTTTTACAATGCTAAAAAAGTATTTATTCAATAAATCTCAAAAATATATTTATTTTTAAAATATTAAAAGTGATATAATTTAAGTAATTTATATTTTTCATGAATTATATAGGCTAATATGACATATTAGTTTTGTGTAAAAATATTATACTTGAATTAAAAAATTTTATTTATGTATTTTATGTCAAATTAACTTTATAGTGTAAAAAACAAAAATAATGATATTTTATAAAAATAATATTTTACTAAATTAATTAAAAATAATAAAAAAATTAAAATAAGAAAAGGTGAATATTATATGGTCTAAAATGTTATAAATTTCCCATTTATGGTCTAATTTTCCCTTTATAATTAAAAATTACAACCCTTTAACATTGAAAATATTGTTACCGTAGTTAAAATTAAAATTGGTTAAGTAAGGATTAATCCAAATGATAAGGTTTAAAATGAAAAAAAAAATTACGATATTTGATGATATTTCAAACCAATAATACATTATTGTTGAATTCATGTCCATTTTAAGGCATTCATATTAAGAATAAATTTATTATAATTTATTCTTTTGAGAAATTGCTAATGTCCTCTCACCTCAATTATTAAAGGGACCCACAATCCTGAATTCATTACACCCCAATAACCATTAAATATCATAAAACATATTCCAATTTACCTTATAAAATTCACTATCTACAATCCATAAGTTCTATTATTCCCAAAAAACCAACCCTATATCCCTTTAGGGAATTTTTAATATAGTCATTTCGAAGAAGTGGTAATCACCTTATCCAATAACTTTCTTTTCTGATCTACTTTACCACATATAAGTTGATGAAATATATCATAAAATAATAACTCCATTATCCTCAATATGATTAAATTTTATTATGATTATGAAAAAAACATTATAAACCCTCTTTCTCATCAAATGAGTAGTGAAAGTATCGCTCATGAGTATGTATAGCTTACCGTCTCCATGTACCGAAAGAATTAAATTTTCTACCCCATAATTTATTGATGGGTAGTGTGATTGGATTAATATTTATATATGATATTTAAGAATTAATTATAATTCTGAAATTATAATATCACATATACCTACATACCATCAAATTTTTTGGGAAATGATAATGTCCTTCGTGCGTACTTGTGGTCTACATCCACCACAAAGCGATGTGATTTGTATTTAATTTATATTTTACATGGTTTTTAATGAGGAATAAATGAATATATATGATATATATGATATAATAATGGTCATTTAAATGTTAATTAAAATATATCATTCTTCTATTCAATCCATCGAAAAAATAAAAATAGTATTCACATGTACGTACGACCTACCATCTCCATGAATGGTGTAATTCATTTTTATCTCTCTATATTTTAGGGATGAACCAAAATATTTATATAATGAATATATTTGAAATTTATATCATGATTAATATTTTTTAGATGATGGAACTAAAATAAATTTACTGGAACTAGAATTACTGATTTAAACTACTCATGATAAATAAAATAGTTAACACAAAGAAATGAAGGGCTTGTTGATAAAAGGAGGTGTTGAAATGTTATAAAGAGATTATATATGATATTATAAGTTACAAATTGACCCTATTATATAATTATAATATGTTTAATATTATTATATATGAGGCTATATTTATCTCTAAACAAGCTGAAGTCATGGTAAGGGTATTATTGTACAACCTCATTATCTATCAGTATTTTTTATGATTATGTTTAAAATGATGAAATATTTTGATCTACCTATTTAAATACTCACTATTTTCTTCCCCTATTTTAATTTATTTGAATTTTTTTTTCATTTTACTTGTCTTATGTATTGAAGATACTAAAAATATTTATTTTGTGGAAAATAAAATTTATTTTTCTCTTCTATTGAAAAATAATTTTTTAATATATCCATGCTTCTTAAAAATTTATAAAATAATGTTTTAATTATAATCCTATGATTTTTAAATTAATTTCACCAGTGGTTTTCTTTTAAAAGAATAATTTTAAAAGAATCTTCTTTTAATTTTCTAAATTAACTACTCTGTGAATTTTCCAAAACAAAGTATGAAATGAATGTTTTTGAACCTATACCACATGAATAGATTTTCAAAAATACATGACTAATTTTTTATTTGAAGTTTTAGTTACATTTTTATAGGATTATTTTAATATAAAAATTTTTACTTTATATTTGTTCAGTATTTTTAAATTATTTATTTAAAAAATAAAAAGGTTATTTTCCTCTAGAATCTTTTAATGATCCTTTAATGGTATTTGAAATCATCAAATAAAACAACCATTTATTGAACATTTGTTTTAATGAGGATATGATATAATGATACAATCCTTATTCATTCTATTAATTTTTTATGTATATGATGATATGATTTTTATGAAACTCATTTCATTTCCTTGTGTTATGTTATGATGAAATGAAGAAAAGTTAATGAAACCTATTTAGTTTTCATGGGTTATGCTATGATGAAATGTTTATGAACCTCATTTATTTTCATGTATTTTTATATGTTGAATTATTTTTGGTCTTATGGAACACATATTTATGATATTCATTATGTTATGGGTGGGACCTATATATCCCTCCAATGCATTGGGTATAGATTGATTTGTTATGAGATAAACATGAATGGAATGGGGAGTGAACCCAGTTTAGTAAGGGACTATGTCCACAATGTTAGTCATGGGAGTAGACCTTGATTTCTATAATGGTTTGGATATTTAAACCATTACACTATTATAGCCTTGGAAATTAGTATTGACTACTAAGGAAATGATTTTTTATACTTATGTGTCTGCCAAAAATAATTGTCTTATGCCTATGATATGCTTTAATGGTTCATGTTATTTTATTCACTTATGATTAAGGTCTTATGAAATGCCAATATTTATTCTATGAAAAAATGTTTTGATCTTTGATATGAATTTTATGGTTTTCAGACATTAATATCATATTCTCATACACTCATACTCATGTTATGTTTATGTGAACATTGATATATCACTTATTTACCCTTACTATGAATCTGATCTCACCCATTTCATATGTTTCTTTTCCCTAGGTTATAAATAAAGGTATTAAGTATGATATTTCCATTAAGGGTTCTAATTATGATGAAATTACTGGGAGATGATATATATATATATTTAATGAACTAGTTTTTTATGTTTCAATGTTTCCGAAGATAATAGACCTAAATAAATTATGGAATGGATTGAAATGTTATATAATGAATATTCTATTAATAAGATGTAATATCTATCTATGAAAAGTATGGGTCACTATAATGAACCATAAAACCCATACAATACTTGTGTTTATCAATATATTAGTCACTTACTTTTATAGAAAGATTGTGTCCAAAGTAACATCCTTAGAATGATTCACAATAGACACCATTATGAAATGGGTCCTATAACTAAGAAGGATTACAACCAAATATTACCATAACACACCACATGAATCATGGAATCATGTTTTCTATCTCATCAGTCCTACACTCACAAAACTGACCTATGATATGACCACTCCTCATATGAATTTTCCTCTCATTCCTAGTATATAGAACTATTTATGCCTCCATTCCTAATATATCACCAAGGATTACATCACATGATTATTCAAAATAATTGATTAAACCTTATATTCATTGATCTAATGACCTAAATCATAAACCCATGATTACGGTCTAAGAAGGAATCCATGATCATTGGAAAACTCCTCTCACATAATAACCTAATATATCTAAACCAATCTGGGGAGATGGAAAAACATTTTCCCCATTATTCTATTACCATACCAAAAATTAACAAAAAAAATATGTTTGATATCATATTTATATGGTTATTCCACATAGTGTATATACCATATGTCCCCTTAGGCGAAATACCATGAATAAAAACATTTTTTTCTTTCTAAAATACCATAATGATACTCATATGTTATAACCAATATCAAGGTTATCTGGTAAATAATATATCATCATTACTAAGACAATTTCCCACTCCATAGATCTAATCCTAACTGGGTATCCTTATACTATACTACCACCTTGAGGATCAATGTCACATCCATTTGAAAATTTATGATATCACTCAATAGCGAAGCAAATTAAGAGAAATGTAACCACCTGATTTATTAAATTATAACACAATGATTAATAAATTTTGGAAAACACCAAATAAATTATTATTAAATCCTTAAATAACCAATATCCATTTTAAATATACATTTCATTAGTCACATAAAATCATTAACATTTTATGTGAACTTATGTAATGAATATAATGCTTGAACATGCACCAATTAAAGCCTCATGATAAGATAAAAATTACTAAATAAATTACCCAAACAATATCCTTTTAACTAATCAACCCAAATATAAAAAATTATTAATAACATCAATCTCAAATCACTAGATACATTGAAATCCACACATGAAATTTCTAGAAAGGAAAAAATATACCATCCTTCCCACGTTAAAACATGTCCAATATCCATTTTCCACATACCAAATAGTATAAAAAATAAAAAAACTCTTATACCACTTTATAATATCTCAATCTATACAAATTAAACAGTGAATACACTGGTGGCATTCAGTTAACCTACCCATATACTAAATGTTGTCAAATAGGTGTGAGAGTCCAATAAACCACATGGTTATATTATACCCTCAAGTATTATCATAGTAATAATAACCCATAATAGAAGAATCCATATTATAAATCACATTAGAGTATATGAAATGGAGTTTTAGTGAAATTAATCTCTATGACATAAAAATATATAACCCATACAGGTCATATAGTCATACACTGATACACGGTCATACAATGGTCTAATCATATACTTAACTAAAATAAAACTATAAATAAACAAGGAAGAAAACACATTATCCTTTGTCTCTCCTCATTCCTATCTCTAAAACTCTATCAAGATCCTTTAGACTATCCACTAATACAAGTTAAATCGGATATAACTCAATACCAACAATAAGGTATACATATTCACAAAAGCTTATAGTCATGGTGTGGCCATAAAACTCAATATGCCACCACCAATAGAGTCCCTAATAAAAAATGGTGCATATGTGAAGGCATGTACAAAACATAGTCTTCAATGTGATACCCTTTTAGATAAATCACACATATTACCCCTATTTATTTACTAGGGATTATAAACATAAGAAAAGGGTGTTCTCGTATTCTTAATAGGGGTTAGAATAATAGATATCAATATAAGATCATAATAGAGTATATTTTAAGATTGTAGGTATGAGTATATGATCATGAAATTATTAAATCAAACTAAATTAATATAAGTATTTAATCATAATAAAATTCATTATACAACAATAATGAGCCATGTAGTATAACTTTGGCATGTAGACTAACATAAATATGTGGCATAGACATAAACATAGAAAATAATAACATTGTGAACATATCTATCCACAATAAAATTCATGCATACATTTGTGATCATAGATAACAGTAATGATATCCACATATAATTATGTGAACATAGGTAACTAAAATAATTTCAACAGATAAACTATTCAACACTGGTACCTACAATCATGTCCACATACAAACCTGTGAACATAACTACATGCAAACAAGTCCGGACAAAAACATGTAAACCTAATTATCTCCAATCATGTCCACACACAAAATAATTATTTCATAATATATATAGTTTCTCCCAATGCAATACAGTAATATAAAATATCAACCCATTTCATAATAAAAACTATATATATGTGTTCCATAAAAACTTGAAAACCATTATAATCCCATTATAGCTTAATTAACTCATTGGAAATAAATTACATTAATGAAACCATATTTAATAAATTATCATAATTCATCCATATAAAGAAGGAAGATTTTATCAATAGATAATATCCCCATTGAATCTTAATAAATATTAAAGGATGTTTATAATGATAGAAATATTTTATAATAATATTAGAAAATTAATTTTATCAATGAGAATAAATCCACTTTTATATTTTTAATAAAAAAAATAAAATTTAAAATTTAAAATAATATGAGAATATTAATTAAATTATAAAACCTTGAAAACATAAAAAGAATATACGTAAATAAAATTGGTGAAAAAGGCAGTTAATGGAGTTTAGGCTGAAATAATAGAAAATGATAAGGTTGGTTCCACATTAAAGAATCATCTTTGTAAAATTGTGATCCAAAGGGAAGTGAATTGATTATGAGCCGTATAAAAAATGGATATGACCATAGGATTGAAATTTTGGGTTTTTTATATACATAACATAAAATTATCTCAACTATGAATTTAGATATAAATAAACTTGAATTTAATGTGATATTGAAAAATAATCCCTTAAAGGTTTGATAAAATTGGAGTCAAAGCCCCTTGAAAGAGATAACATTATATGTATTTTTAAATAAATTTATTTTCATGATAAATATGATAAAAATATATCCATGTAAAGTATATACTCTAAAAAAATAAAACTAGTATTAGTATAGGTATTATATCTCAATGAAGAGGAATTATGATTGGAAAACACTTAACATTGAATCTCACTTAGTCGAAAGTGTGCTAACATATTTTATGATAAACTAAGGCTTGTTAATAATATATTTCATAAACTAATTCACATTTATACCCATTTTTATTATTCTTACAAAACTTCCCTTGGATTCCTTCTTGGTTTTTAAGGAATTATAGAATTCTCTTGAGGCTACAGGATCCAAAACGTATGAGAATATTTTTATTTAAGTAAATATGGTAGATTATATAGAGATATTATAATTTCAATCGTGAATAGGAAAGGGTGGTGAGGAAATTTTATCAGTGAGGGGTGGAGTTTTTTTAAATACAGATATTACAGTATAATAGATTTTCATATTCTAATATGATGGATCCAAAATTATAAATTATTAAGGATGAGATAATAGATGGTATATAGTAACCTCAAATACACATTTATATAAAAAAAATTATGATATTTGTTGAGTTTATCCATTTATTTAACAATTTTACCTCATTTTAGACTTTACAAAAGTGACTAGCTTTTACCTATGTAACTTGTTTTTACCAAAACAAATTGGACCATAAAACCTAATTTGAAAATAATGATTAAAATTATTAAAAAAAATTATATATTCAATTTCTAAAATTGATACAATTTAACTTTAATATATGTATACAAAATTAAATGTATTTTTTTGAATTTTTTTCTAATCATAAAATTGAATTTTTAACTTTTTAATGGTAAGATGAGACCCTACCCTAAAGATCATGACACCTTTATTAACCAAATAAAATAGTTCTACAAATGTCTAAAAAAGGGGGATTTAAAATGGTCCCTATGAAGAAGCGTAATGAGGTCAATAGCAATATGATCATACCATATAAGATCATTTATATACATACTGTTTTTTGCTAAGCCATCTAATAGAGAATTGGCCTTCCAATAGACATGAGTGAAAATGTAATCAATGGATGAAAGGAAATCTTGAAAATTGAACCACTAATTAGTTAACTTTCAAAGGATATTAACGGATCCTATTCTGAAAGAATAAACAAAAATAGGTGAATCACATTCAAGACAAAGATTACTCCAACCTATTTGTTTGGATTCCTCAGTCACAATGATAACACTAATCATTTTAGCTTTAATAGAAGGAATAAAATCCACATTAACCATGTAAACAACCAAAGAAATCCCCATGATTATCCCTGAGAACATCCCTATAACCATATTAAATCGAATTACCTCTTGATGATCCATAAATATTAATTTTGATTCATCTTGAAAGAAGTGACTACTAGAAAATTTCTATTATTCTAGGAGTATGAAAATTACCATTAATTACAATTATTATGAGGAATGATATGTCATGAATTGAGTTTGCACAATTAGACCTTTGTGATACATTAACATTCTGGAAAATAGTAAACAAATGAGCCAAAGAATCACGAGTGATGAGAGAAACATAATCATGTACCCATTTATTGCAATTTTTCTAGAGAATTAATATCAATTCCACAATAGAAACCTATAAGATAATGAAAATATAAGGATTAGTGGATGATCCATCCACATTTTGATGAGTTCCCAAATAGATGAAGCATAAGGAATTTTAACATCAAAGATATCAAAAATATCTTTCCTCGTTGACAAAGAAGTAACACAACTCAAGAATAAATGATAAATATCCTCCATATACTTATGAAAAAGATAAAAAACTGAGCATAATGAAATACCACAAATCTATAAAATGTCATCCATTGTAATCTTCTGATGCACCAACCTCCGAACAAGATTCTACCAAAAATCCCTGATGATGTTCTTGTTCACTATCTCAAGCCACTAAATACTTACATTAGGTCCAATTAAATGATGATAAAATAATTTAGAGGTGAGGAAACCGATTTTAGTAGGATCCCAGACCCAAAAATATACATATGATGAGAAGTAGTATTTACGAATAGTTCCTTTAATGTGTTTTGGCAGAGCCTCCATATCATTGAGTTGATCCTTGTTTGAAATATCCAAATCCACATCTAGTTCATCATGCATGGGAGAGATAATCAACAAAACACCATTAAAATTAGTATTATAGAAGATAAAACATGAGTCACTAGGGACCAACCATCTCGATTATAAAGAAATCAAAGAGAAAGTACATTTGAAAGCAGGAAAAACCGAGGAATCAAAATGATTATAATTTCTAGTTTTGAGCTTATCCAAGAAGGGAAAAATAATAGAGCCTTGGAATTTTGATTTACAAGTTTATATATAAGATAATATTGTAAATATTGATTCAAGTAGTGATGAATTTTTATGTCCATACCCCCCACCTCAAAAGGCTTTCATTAAGTATTCCAAGGGATAGTGGCTAACTTCCTCTCCCAAATGCTGCCACTCGAAATAAAAATATTGATGGAAATATTATCATTATTGATTATATAAACCGTAAATCCATACATCATAAATGAATATTTTTTTTGAATATGATTACATATTTAAACAAACAAACATGATCTTCCATAGATGGAGATTAAACTTTCCAATTAAGAATTTGTCTTCTTATCGGAATAATAATTAAAGAAAATTGGGATAAATTTTATCTTTCCTCAAAAATAAGAACACCTAGATAAATAAAAAGAAATAATCCACCCTTGATTCCCAAATCTCTGGTAATAATTTTTTCCTGCAAAGAGTAATGTTCCTACCTGAATAGACAAAGGACTTGTTCCATCTAAGTTCATGACTGAATACCTTCTCATAATGAAAGAGATATTTCTTGAGGTTAATAATACTTATATTCTCACCGGGGGTGAAGAGAATAATATAATCACCATAAATAATATGTGTGGGATAAGATAATCTCCTAAAAGCACATATTGATTTCAGTTTCCCATTACCATCCATGATGGATAGAATCATTCTTAGATAATCCTCAAAAGGGAAAATATAATAGTAGAAAGGGTATCACCCTATTTAATGCCCCAAGAATAAAACAATTATCCCTCATGGGAGCCACTGATTAGAAAATAAAAATGAGTATAACCCAAGATGTTTTTAATATAATTAATTAAAGAATTATCAAAACCAAACATAGAAAGAACCTAAAAAATTAAAGTCCAATCCATCAAATCCAAAGCAATTTTTGATATCAATTTTAAGATAAATTTTCCCTCCTCTTGTGAATTATTTTAGAAGATTTACACATTATAAGGTATTGATGAGGAAATCCTATATAGAACTTTCTTTTATAAATTCAAATTAAGTTGAAGAAACAATGTTAATCAAAATAGAAAACAATATTTTAGAAAGAATTTTACTAATAATTTTATAAATGTTATTATCAAATAGAACAAGTCTAAAGAAATGAATCTCATTGAAATTGTAAACTTTTTGAATAAGGTAAAGAAACTTGGAATTCAGATCATTAGTGAGGGAACCACCTTTAATTAAATATATAAGAAGCTTATTGACAACATCTTTAATGGTCCATCAATAAGTCTGAAAGTATAAGTTACTAAATCCATACAGGCTAGAAGAACTATCAAGATTTAGCCAAAAAATAACATCCAAGATTTCTAATTCCAAGGTAAGAGATATAAGTCTTTAATTTTCCTCTTGATGAACAAGTCTTGGAATAATACAATCCATAGAATTAGAGATAATTGATGGGACATTAAAAAGATCCTTGTAGTAAAATAAAACATGCTCTGAGAGGACATGCCTGTTATTCATGATCTGATCAATGTTCTTGGGCAAGGATAAAGTCCTAAAAATCTTTCTATATCTTGGAATGAAATTGAAAAAATAGTGTTTATATCCCCATATTTAAACCAATTTTATTTGAAAGAATATATTTTCATGGAATTCTTAAGATTAAGGAGACCATTAATCTTGAAATCAACCTCAGCTTCTCCCAAAATCCCATCAGGGAAGTCATTACATTTTTTATTCTCTAGAAAATGTTGGAGAGAGACCTAAATAGAGGATATATCACTTTCAAGATGTCTAAATCTATCATTTATCCATGTTTTCATATTTATATTTATAAATTTAAATTTGAGGATTCATGAAAAACCATTATTCCTGAAATCCACATAACCCCAAACATCATAAACCAGTTTCCCACATTTTGGATGAGTTACTTAATCTATATTAAACCTGAAAGAAAAGGGAGGTTCATATTCCTTTCTAAAAAATATTATTGGATGATTATCAAAGTTAAGTGTTCATAAGGTCATCCAGAATATGGATTCCATATTATCTATAATAAGTACATTAAAAAATCCTTATTAGGTTCTCTTAACAGCATACCCTTTAGATTCCTCATATACCAATTGTATCTGGAACATGCCATATTAACTTCAAATGGGTCATTATTCTCAATATAGGCTATAAATTTCTTGGAAGAAGTGAAATTTCTTATTTCACCCATTTTTTCATATGGATTCAAAATCGAAGTAAAGTCACAAAGAATAACCCATGGGCCATAAATGATATTCCTAATGTATTCAATGTCAAACCATAGACTTCTACAATATTAATATCTGATGTGAGAATAAATGGTGGGGGAAAAACGTTGAATCCCTATAAATTTTAATGCATGAGTGACATGTTGATTACTATAAAAAATTAGGTAATTTTCAACCAAAGATGAGTGTTCCATAACCCATAAATGTTTAATATCTATAAAATAGTTATTAGTTCCCAACAAGTGAAAACCAATTTTTTCTAGATTGGAAACATTAGGGGAGAAAATACATTTATGTTCTGATAACCCAATAGGGACATGTTTAATCTTCTAAATATAAATCTTATGTGATCAAGAAGTTTTACTATGGGCTAGCCCTTAACAATTCCAAAAAAGAATCCTCATTTGGAATTTGGTTTGGGGTTAAACCACCCTGATGAAATCACCTACATTCTTTTTACTGGGTTTAGGAGGCCTACCATCCTTCTTCATGGGATCCTTAGGGAAATGAATCAGGTTGCTGATACTAGTGGCTTTAGATCCATATTTTCATGATCCCCTAGTTTTTATGTCATTTTCATCTAAATTTGGTGATAATCCCCACTCCAAGTAGCACTACTATTATACTTTGATACATTAAAAGTAATAGTAGTGAAATTAACAATTTTTTAGGAACAAAAAAAATTGGGAAGAATCTATGTCCACCCACATTAATATCAGAAGAATTATTCTCATTTAGAAAAATAATCCTTGATGGGTTCTGAAGAAACATCAGATTCCTAAAATAAAGTTAATAGTTCCATGATACCCTATGAAATTATTAGTGCCATATAATTCTCATCCACTTCCATCTATAACAGATAAACCAAATCATTTATATCCATTCAAATTAAAATTAATACATTCTCTTCCTCTAAATATTCTAATCCCAATACATTACCCACCTCATGAACCACCTAGTTGGTAATACCAAGTAGACCATGTGAACTGAAGGTTTGATCCTCTTTTCCCCTTTATCATCAATATATTCCCATGATTTTTTAAGATTAACCATTAGGTAAGAGACCTTGACATTCTTTCCATTATACATCATCTATAACTTGGAGTCCCCTACATTCTCAATGAAAGTGCTCTAATTCTTCATTCCCCTGTTAACTTCCTTTTAGTCCTTAACATTGGGATTTTCCTTTTCCATTCAATGAATCACCCTACTTTTGATAAGAGAATGCCCAATGATTTTATAGACTTCACAAAAAAGAGTAACCTAATAATTCTCAGACAGTAAATAAATCTTGATGTCATTATCAAGAAAAGTAAGGACAACTTGATGTTTATTATCCATGTCAATAACCACCAGAATGTGGGAAAATCACATAAACTTCCCCTATAATGTAAAATGATTCAACCTAAGGGGAGTACCCATAAAAGAGGTGAGATCTTTAAGGATCTTGGGGTGCCAACACACCAATCTCAATCCATGTATTCTGAACCATATTTGAGAATTGGATTGCTTTTATTAATTTGATTAAAATAGAGGTCTCATTAAGAAATTATAAGAACCCTAGATTGAGTTACAGGTTATCGAGATTCCAAGACACATTTAGATTCCCCTTGTAATGAAATATGATATGAAAATAACCACTTCAAATTGAAATTATCTTCCCATTATGGTTACTCCAAAAATGTGACAATCTATTCATGTGATCCACATAAGATGATGGCATGTATCCCTCCGAAAAGATGTTATAAACAAGATAAAACATTTATAGATTAAACTAATATTGAAGAGCATCTAGATATATCACAACCAAGTAACCACTATCATCAATATTGACGATATTTTAAGATCTCTACACATCTTTCGTATCCAAATTAGAGAAGCCAGATAAATCCTTCGAGAAGGAGATACCCTTCCTTATTTGATGAGTAAAATCTCACAAATTATCTATCTTTCCCTCTCTTTGAGATTAGGTATGAGATACTTCCATGAAATAAAATTACCAATCCAAACAAAATGAATCCATGAATAAAAATCAGCTATAGATCCAAAATCGAGAATTATCACCATCGCCAATTTGAAAAACTAAGTATCTCTCTCTCACCATCGCCAAAATTTTCATCTAATGTTGTAATATTCAAAAAAATATATTAGTTAATGAGGTATTGGTGGGACCACACCACACATATATTGGACCCAACACACCTATGTGTGGCACATACCCATAACATTTATATGTTTATGATTAAAAAGTAATATTTATTATAATTTTAAACCAATAAAAAACTAAATAAAATATTGTGAATACCTAACTAAATGAAAAAGACCAAAATCAAGTTTTTATTAGAATAAAATATAACCTAGGTTCCAAAAATGTCCTACGTAGGTTTCTAAATGCAACCTATTTTTTAAAAATAGTATATTTTAATTCTTAAACATATGTTTTTTTTGATAAAAATGTTTCATAAATATATATTTCATACTTATGTCATGTTGATTTCATAAAATTTATGGTTTTTGTAAAAATTTTATTTTTAATATTCAATTAAAAATAAAAAATTTAAAAAAAAACAAGAAAAAATAACCCTATGATAATTTTGAGATTATATATCCAAAAATGAACTTTGTTTTATTGTATTTAAATTTTAAAATTTTGTAATATAAGGATTAAAGGAAAACATATAATATATTGAAAAAACTATTTTTATAAAAAATGACTTTTAAGAATTAAGGTGTTATTAATCTATTTTTATAAAAATTTATAATTAAGTGAGAATTAATATATTTATCTTAAAATTAAAACATTTTATTATAATAATATTTTAAAGTGGTAAATTTAATATAAGTAAAAACTACAGAACATGTTTAAGGAACTTTTTGAAAGGTATCTCATTTTTAACATTAATTATTTTAGACACATCACCCTAAAATTAATTATTTACCTTATAAATATTAAATTTCATCAATTTATTTGTATTATAACACTTAAAATCATTTTTCAAAATGAAAAATTAAAATATATAAGTAAATAGAATACATATTTTTATAATAAGGAATTTTAATTAATTATTATCATTTTATTTACATGAGGTTTTAATCTTATTTAAATTTTCTTAAAGATGCTTAATATTGTAATATCATATTGTATTAATATAAATATTTTCTTATAATAATATATATCACTATGTATTTTAGTTTAGTGTTTCATGTTTTATAATCTATTCAATATAGTATTAACATAAGGAAAAATATATACTAAACTATTAGGGTGTTACAGGACTCCCTCAGCATGGCTTAGGTTCCAATATTGTTACCCAATAGATAATGGTTGATACATGATGGGACATTTCATGATAAATCCTAAAAAAGAATATAGATCACCCCTTTTTCAATATAATACATGATTTACCATCATTATGGACCCCTTGAGGGCACTATACCAGGGCCAAAATTCATGCTAGCAATAAGGACAACCCTCATGGTTTTATCCTATAAGTATCAAGTAAATTTTTTGGGTATCATGACTATCGACATATATGTTTTAAAAAAAATAATGTACATAGGACATGTCATGATCTTTATAGATCATACCCATCCCATAAACATCAACAGAACCCACTTTTGGTCTCATACTGGGTTGTCCCCACATACCTACGTAACCACACATACATTATACAGAATATATGAAGAATCATATTAAGAGGTAATATTATGGACTGTATACCACAAGTACAGAGTTTTGCTATTAATAAATCTCCCTCCATCCTCGTCCAGGAGATCATCAAGAACCATCTTCATTAATGAGCCCTTAACCTATCAATGACACTACATAATCAATTATAGGTAACATATTAGAAATTTACCTAATTAATTCATTATTTCCATTTTGGTATAATTGAGGATTGACTAATCAAGTGAAATATTCCCATTTAAACCTTGAGAAATGTCATGCATATCACTTTCAAGATACCACTACTAGAAATTTGGTTATTTACGATGAAAAAATGGTCTGTCATAAATAGTGCCTTTCTCATGGTTATTTGAAATGGACTTAATATTAAGTTGTAATTAATAATTAATTATGATGGAATATTTAATCTTTCACAAATACTTTTGGCGGGCATTCCCTCCACCTAGCGACAAATGTATTTGCGATGATAATTTGCGATAGATTTCTCTATCTATAGAAAATTCTCATTGGCTTCATAATATTTGAGATAGAAATTAATTTACATCACAAATAGTTTTGATGGAAAATTTCAATGGTTGAGACATGTTGTTAACAAAAATATCAATTTTAAACTGATAATAAACACTTTGATTCTTAACTAGAACACCATGTGTCAGATTGAGTTATAAAAGTTTTTGACACATCAAAAATTACTTATGGGTCTTTTTCCTAAAATATCAAAATAGTATAAATATGTGTTCTTGATTTTGAGTATATCACTTTTATCTTTCACTAAAATTAATGTCAATTTCAAATAAAGGCACACTTGGTGTCATACCTATCACACCATGTGTCATATTGGGGTGAGACTAATTTATACACATCAAAAATTACTTATGGTTCATTTTAATTAATTATAAAAACAATCCGAATGGGTTTTTTTAGTTTGAAGTATGTCACTACTATTTTCGTATGTAAATTCTACTTTAAACTTAAAACATTAACTTTGAGTCATATCAATCACATCATGTGTTGGTTTGATGTGAGAAATATTTTTATTATTCATAAATGACTTATGGATAGTTTTACTAAATTATCAAGACAATATAACTTTTTTTGAACTATTTTCAATGTGTGATATAAGTTTTAATAAAAAATTTAATTTTAAACTAATAACAAATTCTTTGAGTTATATCATGAAAACAATGTATCAGATTGAGGTGTCGATAATTCATAGGAATAAAAATAAGCTATAGATCATTTTTCTAAATTATAAAAAAAATATGAATATATTTGATCAATTTTGAGTTTTCTATGTGTCTTTTTACTAAAATTAATGTTAATTTTAAATAAAAAGTCACACTTTGAGTCATAATGGTCACACCATGTATCATATTGAGATGAGGTTGATTATTACTTTAAAAAAATTAGTAATGGACCATTTTACTAAAGTATCAAAATAATATAAATTTGTTCGAACAATTTTGAATATGTGATGTGTGTTCTAAACTAAAATTTAAATTATAAACTAAAAACATATTGTTCAGGTCATACCAAGAACACTGTGTATCAGATTAAGGTGCATCTTATTGAGTATTTGATGCGTATTTTACTTTTAACTTTCTCGAAAAGGCCATAGTAGAGATAATATGTTCCATTTGGATAGAAGAGGAAGACTCATTCTTCCTGATACACTTAACATTTTATGAAGCATGGGGTTTCCTCTTCCATAAAAAAGGAACATGTTTTTTATTTTTTGAATTATTGCAGATAGTTGAAAGAAAAATATGACTTCTCAAATTACATATGAAAAAAACAAATAAATATTATATAGAAAAGATATGAAAATTAACATAAAATTAACAGATAAAATGATGAAAAATAACTAAAGAAGTAGTGTGAATTCACCTTTTCTGAATCTCTGTGTCCATTCCTAACAAATTTCCATGTTTCCATTTTCTTTGTTAAATCCTTGAGGTCCAATACCTCAACATAATGAGTAGATCCAAAAAAACCATCCAAACTTGAGAAAAATAATCCACCTATATAAAAAACAATTCTTATGTTAGTAATACAATAAGGAAATAATTTTCACATTAATAAGAAATAATAAGTTAATAAAATAAAAATTTTACACTGAAACCACAAAATTTGAGTCCTACCAGGTACACCTTGTATTTGATTGAGGTATGGTTGATTCCATTATGTCTTTTTATCCTACAATGTATTCAATATTATGGATTATTGAACAATATTTTTGTTTCAAAACCCAAAATTTTTAATACATTAGAGAATAAATAAAAAATTTCACCCTCAAGAGTGTATCATCCTTATTAAGTGCATGATTATAGTACACAAGTGAATCATACTTGTTAAGGAATTTATTTCTTGATGGTCCCAATGAAAATTAACAATCAGATAAAAATAACAAGGAAATATACTAAAAAATGTAGATAAAATGATGATAAAATCAACTAAATAAGTATTAAAAAGTCACATATTCATGAAAAACGTTTAAAATCCAAGATAATATTCTCAGTTATGATTATTTGATGTAAAATACAAAATGTAACATATTTACATAAATTAGACTTCTATCCTTGGAACCAGATATGTGCATCGCTTCCACCACAAGAACAAATCCACTATTTTACATGTTAACCCTATGTTAGGAATTCCAAAAAAATTACTCATAAAATAAAACATAATTATTTAGTAGTTTTACTCTTATGAATTTCCTTAATCAATTTTACATTCCTAAACAATACTTCATCTCATATATACACCACCTTCTTCAAATATTCTATCTTCTGGAAAAAATGAATGAAAAACAAATGTACTAGCATATCTGATAAATTATATATTTAATATTACAATACACAAATGTTTATATTATTCTTCCATATATTTACTTATAATATTGGAACATTGGAAAATTTCATAAATATTATGGATACACTTCTACTCATTTTTTAAAAAGCATCATACAACTTTCAAACAACTGCAAACACTTTCCCAAAATTCTTCATATCCTTTAGTTCACATTATAATCATTATTATATATATTTTTTTAGCATGATTTATTTATTTAATAAAAATAAAACAAAATAATCATATTCACTTCATCTATTAACTTCTAATACATTTGTGGGATCAATAATATCCCATTTTGATTTATTAGAAAGCATTGAACATAAATAAATTTTTAAACATAGAACACTTAGAAATGAATCATAAATCAAAAATTCTAAACCTCTATTAGAGAAATTAGTGAAGGAAATAAGGACACTGAAAAATATAGTCATGATATTGATAAAAGTGAATTTCATTCACTTCTTTATAGCTCTAGATACTTCTTCAGAAAAACATATTTCGTAATAACTTTTATTCCACTTCCAAAAACTATATTCCGTTGAACCTGTGTATGAAAGGTTTCTAAAAACTTTCTCACCAAACATGTTAAAATAGCTAAAAACATGATAAATTCCCAACCTAACCCTTTTAATAATTATTTATTAAAATAGGATACCTCAAAATTAGATATCTCTCCCCCATTAGGTAAAACAAAAATCTTTGGATTCCCCTAAAAAAATATTCTATACTTTTTTTAAAAATATTATGGGAAACCCATAGAAATAGTTGTGTTGTATTTCACCCCCATTCAACAAGAATAATACAAAAAAGTGAGAGGGTGGAAAACATAATATTGTATCCTTTTATGATAGAATGATGATATTTCTCCTCCAAACTCCCTGGATTTGAAGAACACATTTTCTTGTTTACTTGGGAAATATATCTTGTTACAGATTCTTTTTTCTCACTATTCATTGCTTTTTTTTCTAGAACATTCTGATATTATTCTGAAATAAAAATAACTTATTGATTATTCTTCTTATGATATTATCTTATTGAGATCATTCCATCAAAATTTACTTTCAGTAGAGAATTTCTTATACACATTCTAAAGTCAAAAATATCTAATGTATTGTCAAAAAAAATATTCTTTATCAACATTACTTTTAGAACATGCATCTTGCTTATTAATTCTCAAGTAGTATTAATTTATTGTTTCACTAAACAGAAACTAGTTTTCTTATGTTTTCTATCTTATCATAAAAAATTGTATCCTTTAACTTTTTATAAAACATTCATTCTTCAAAAATGACTCTTTATTTATTTAATTTAATAGTGGAGAATATTTTAGTAAATCGTGTTTTAACCTATTGGGAAACAATGTGTTCTTTGATTCCATCTTTTCTTATCAAATTATAGTTTAATAAACTCCTCTAATTTTTAGTGACTGACAATTTCCCAAGTTCAAAAATCCTTATATTTATTTACCAACATACTTTGGTAAATTTAATTCTCCAATAAAATGAGTGGATCATAAATTATACATGATCTATGGATCTTTCTATTATGAATTATTGCATGAAATTTCAATAATAATTTCATTCTAATTTCATTTCTATTTTTTATTCTTAGAATTTTGAGTAGTATAAATCATAATTAGTTAGAATAGTGGAATGGTTACACAATCATAAAAAAAGAGACATCGCTAGTGACTTATTTAATAAACATATTCCAATGATTGAAACTTATTCTCATCCTTTAGTAAATAATTTTTATATTTCTTCTAAAAATTTATCATTTGAGTTGGTAGAATCCCCCAAAAACCATGTCTCCCATAATATTTGGATATATAGTAAAATTATTAATAAATACAACATATTACTACAATGTTCCCAAAGCCTCCAAGATGCCAATAGCATATATAAAATAAATAATTTCCTTTGAAAATAGCTTTCTATCCATATCTTGAAACCAACTTTTCTTCCACCTTTTGAATTTCAACTTTGAATCTTTCTTATAAATTTTTTTTTTTATAAAATACAAAAATTATTCCTCTCTATACTCAATTTGACTCTAACCATTTTCCAATCACCATTTATAGTGTTTCTTAAATTTAAATGAATGTTCCCAAAACATTGATATTTATAAGAATCATCTTATTTTTCCTAAAATTTGACATTCTTCACATGTTATTTTGAATCTAACATTAAACCAACACTTTCAATATAGATTTTTAACATTTTAATATGATCTCTGTCAAGATAATCGAATCTAATAATTGTATGAGTCTTCTACTCCATACATAATCTTTCCATTTGTTATTTATCCAACATCATGAACAGAATTTTGAATAGTAGATATATGCTAGTTCAATTCCATTTTTCACTAATCAATTTTTTGTTATAAAATATCAATATACTTCTTTCTTTCTATGGAATTAATTTATATTTTGATATTAATATTCTCCTATTTATCATGAATCTTCCTTGACTTTTCAATCTCATTTTTAAATATTGAATCTTTCTTATCGTGTAAGCTATCATTATTGATATAAAATTAAAAATCATTGTTAACATATTTTTTCTCTTTTTCCAATTAATAAATCATTAGGAGAAACTCTTTGATTTCCTTTAGTATGAACTCTGTTTGTATCTCTTCCTCACATTCACAATTTCTTCTATAATAACATTATAATTCTTCTTAATTCACCATTAAAATTAGTATCCTTTCACTAACCTCACTATATGTCTCTATTTCTTCACCATCCTTACAATGATGTCCATATTTTATTTTATATAATACATTTCTCTTCAATAATTAGTCAAATTATCATCATTCTAATTTGAATACTTTTTTGATAATATCTTTTTTGAGAAAATTATTATATTCTAATCCACATCACTACTAACTTCAAATTTATCTTATTTTAAACATGTAAAGTTGGAAGAAAAATAACTAATAGCTTTGTACTAAAAACATTTGGTAGATGATTCCTTGAAACATTCCACTGTATCTTATCAAACTTATAGAAATAATTTCATGATTTTGAAAACATTTATTTCAAAATATTCTTATTCAATGGACTCTTACTCATCTTCATCATCCTATTTCCATTTTTTTATTCCTTCAAATACATTAAGGAAGATGTTTTATCATCCTTAATCTTCTTCTTAATGAAAATTACATTTCCCAATTCATAATTAATAAGACTGATATGTATACCATTAAATATTTGAAACCCTAGATTATTTTCATCATGTTCCAAAAATATTTCATCCATTTTTTAGGAAAGATATGTAATATCACCTCAAAAACTATAGAATCATCCAAATTCTCACTAAAACCTCTTATGGTTCTCTTAATATCATTTACTATTATAAATAAGTCTTCCACTATTTAATTGTTATTAATCTCAATCTATTCATATCTCAATCTCTAAAATTATATTTTAAATATCTTTAGTTTCATATTTTATTTAAAAACAATTTTTAATTTTGTACAAATGAATTTTGTACCTTTTTTTCAATAACCTTGAGAAATTACTCGTTTAAACGATATACCAATATTCCATTTTGAGAATGATAACACTACACTAAATTCCATTTATCAACTATAGTAATAGTAGAATGTTCAGCGTAAGGAACATAAACATTAATAGGAGACACCAATACATCCGGACTAACTGAAAAAAGTGTGGAAATTTTCAATACTTCAATATATAATAACTTTCACTACTGAACGTTGTAAAACATTTTTTTGTTCAATGAATTATGATTATAGATTAGAAAAATATAATTTTTAAGTCCAAATATTCAACCATGTAGGAACAATTTCTTGATTATAAGAAGAGATAAAAACATAAATGATAATTGAGTTCAAAAACATTCATGAAATTAATCTTCAAGCTTCCGAATTATCATAGGAAAACAAAAAATTCTTTTACACCACTTGTGATTTCCCCATTAATGGGTTGTTTCACTAAGGGGTGAGTTAGTGATATATTACCACATTCTCTATTTTTTGTTTTCTGTGAAGTTAGCCTCCATCACTTGACTAATTAACTCACACACATTGACGAAATCAAATAAATAAGGGCACTAAATCTACATGATTAACTACACCAAATAACTAACTAATCCTTGAAATGACCCTGAATCACCTTATACCAGGTATGGGATTCATGGTATGTGTATTGATATTAATGTAATGACATTCATGTAAATATGTTTTCTATGTTTAGGTGTTTTCCTTGCTTACATGGTGTCTTTCCATGGTTGTATTTCTTTTATGATTATTAGCTTGTTTGATTTAATAGACTTCTTGCGAAATCATATAATGTTATAATAGTAATATAATTGGTAATTAAAGTTTCAAAGTGAAAAAATATAGTTTTTTCTTGAATATATTGATGGTGGAACCTTACCTAACCCATCATGACATGCTTGAATCTTGAACAATTGATTTCCTAGGCTGAAACATATTTTTTGTGATGTAATGGGAGCTAGTTTTCAAATTATAAAGTGTATGAGCACATTATAAAATAGAAACAAAATTCATGTGTAATCGAACCATATTTTAGTATCTTGATATACCTATAAACCAATTTATAAATGTAAAATCTTCTTAACCTTAAATATTACACAAATTGGTTGATTATCCATATTATCCTTAACTCAGACATAGTTGGCCAATATTGACCGATTATAGTTTTGAAATAGAGATAAATAAACCCTAGTAGGTTGTTCCTGGTGCTAAATTATTATTTATTATCCCACTGAGGGTGTTTCATAATCATAATGATTTAAAATATTTCAGGTTATCCATAGATAAATCATAATTGATTAATGATACCCTCATAGGTGTCCTTTAGCTTGATATGCCTTGTTATTCAACCCCATGGGTGTGTAATTATGTTATATAGGGATTGTTATTTAATGCTTATGTAGTCACATATAAGGTGTTACATAATTATTGTTTGGTGGAATCATACTTGAACAATACCATCTTAAACTAATAAAATACTAGTTATATGATCTTAATATTTATTCTTTACGAGGCCTCTCTGAATTAAAATACCTATTATAACCTAAAGGATTTTTTCCTCTATAGATTGAAATTAAAATTTTATTTAAATAATCCCAAATGTGATAAAATTTTGGATAATTGAAATTGATAAAAATAAGTTATGTGATAAATTTCTTAATTATATCAGAATGTTAGTTAAATAAATGATTTTTAAAATAATGTTTGATATAATTACATGTGTTCTTTTTTGAATTTTTTAAATAAAGTTTCTTGCTTTTCCCATATAACTAATGATTGATATTATTTTAAAACAAATACTTCAAAATGATTCAAGTATAATTGTAAATAAAATTGTCTTCTTAAATAAAACTTAAAAGTGATGTTCTTATTTTTTACCATCAATTAATGCTATTTTAAATCATTCTTAGTGATCTCATTATAATAGGAACATGATCATTTACCATTTTTCTCAGTTACTTTCTATAATTTCTATTGTACCTAAATTATAGTCCCTTAAGCCTAGTGATTTTTTAGGTATGAATCCCCTTGTAGGCTCAGTTGTTTTTGTTCGGTAACGGGATATCACGAGATAGGTAGTGCACTCATAACTTGAATATCTCACTAGATTATTTTTAATCATTTTAGATATATGGTTCGATTCGGGTGTCATTTGTCTCAAGTAAGAATCCTCAATTCCATAGTGACACTTGGGATGGATGAGTGCTAATCTGGTACTTTGACCATTGTTAGGTAAGTGATCATCATGTAAATCTTAGTTTCGGTAGGTTAGAAATTCCAAGGGCATGGTCATCCACATAGTATGCCATGTGACCTAATTATTCTTCATTTTTAGTGTTCGATGAATCTGGAGGCCGCCAGATTTTTTTGAAGTTGTATGGGATGATATGACTCTGGGATAGTCCTTTTTACAAACTTTTAGATACTGGGATGCATATGGTGATATGATTTTGGATAGTATCAAGAATTTTTCATAGTTCAGATAAAATATTGGGGTAGTATGTGTTGATAACCATGTTACCTATAGAGATGGTAAATAGTGAAAAAATCATATAATTTCAGTGATAATATTTTTTACTCTTTAGTTGTTACACATGAATCAAATTTCATCAATGAGCTATAGTGGCCTTGTAATTAATGAATAATTAGACTCATTCCTATGTTCAAGATGATGTTATCAAAAAATTAGTGTTTTGAAACACGTTTTGGATGGTTATGGATTTTATACCTAATTTTATGGAATATGCAGACTTATTTCTGAAGGAGTGTCACATGTACATATAGATTAAAATGATCTAATGTTCTTTTAAGTGGCTGATTTTATCCCTTTTGAAGTAACTCTTCCTAATGTGTGGTTTCCATGTATAGAACCCATGTTTAGTGGTCAATAAAGCATGTTCCATGGGATGGGTTCGATTTTCATTGAATCCAATGACTAGTAAAGTTCTAAGGTGGGTAGTATCATCTAAACCTAGGTAATAAATTTCATTCCAAGTATAAGGAACACAACCAAAGAGCACAATTTTGAAATGGTTAGTTCTGTTTTTGAATGCCCATGAGGCTAGTAAGCCTTAAAATATGTTTGTGCTTGTGAGGTAGGATGACAATGGAATGGTTGGATGTTTATGTAACCCTAGGAAAACACTATTTCTCAGGGATGGAATCTGGTGGATGAGATTTAGTATTCATGGGATGCCTCATTAGTGAGGGAATCATGGTCAAATTATGGAAATGTGTCTGCTAATGTATCCAATATCTTTTGAAAGAAGTCTGGTAGTACTCGTTCAACTACTCTTCTTAACTATTGATGGACTTATATGGTTGGTTGAAAACCATGAAAGAACATCACATTAGTTAATACAGGAGTGTCTCAGGTATTCCAGGTAAATCTTTATACCCACATGATGTACTTTGTTCCTAGTGATGATCATGGTTCTTATCTTGACATAATCCTAGATACAATTTGATAGCATCGATTATATGACAAGCTAAAAGATTAAAATTCTCATCAGTTTCGATAAACAGAATCTATGTGGGTTACACTTATACAGCATAGTAAGTTAATAGGTGTGGTCATCTTGAGTGAGAACTATATTTCTATTTAGGAATTCCTTTGATGGGGTCTTGGATAGGAACTCGATCTTGAATTGATAACCTTTGGGCTCAGTCAGTGTTCTTGATATGTGGATGTTCGGCTATGTACCAACATATCACTTATAAATTCTAGAATATAAACTACCTTGGATGTTCTCTTTTGACTCTAATTGATTATTATAATGATACCCCATTTTTTAGTTTAGATTGTATGGATACACTTTAGGATAAAGATTATAGTTTTCTAGATCTGTTATACACCCATGTTCATACTGAGGCATCACAGCATTAAGTGAATGTTTGGGCTTGAGACATAAATGAAAGATGGAAACTAACTTTGGTGAATGTGTTAAATGTAAACACAAGATGTATTGGTATAAGACACCCTATTTTTGTTGTTGATATGTGGTTCATCAAAGATGAGGGTGGTTTAGAATAGTCACCCAAAAGTGGCTCCACATTTTATCTCTTATTTCATTAAAATGCGGTCAGTGGGGAACAATTTCTGCAACTTCATCGGGTTGAGGTCAGTGCAGTTTATGTCAGAGGAGGTTTTTCATGAAAATATAGCTTCAATTAGTTAAATGAGTTTTATTTGGAGTTTAACATTCATTTAATCTAGAGAGCATGTTGTAATAATCGTTAGAATGATAAAGGGATTGTTTGTTGGAAAATTATGAAGGTGGAGATACAGTGACTCATTATTTACCTTAAAAATACAGAACCAATGGTAGTGAGTTATATAGGTAATGTGATTAAGGAGATGATGATGTGATCATGCATCTAGTCTAAGGGGGTCATGTAAACACTTTCAAAATGTTTCGATTTTTAAATCGAGCATTGTATTGATTTTCTATGACTGAATTATTGTACGGTTAAAGTGGTTTTTGGATGTGTGTTGGGTGTTTTAAAACTAATTACACCCATTTAAATGAAACATCGCAATCTTAGTTGGTCAGGTGATGATTTATTTGTTTCCCATTGGATTCTTAGGGATGATAAGTTATAATGTGGGGTGTTTGTAACATCGCATGTTTTGGGAGAAGCTATAATTCCATGGGAGAATTTAATTTTACCATTTAACGGACAATCCACTATTTAAAATGAGCCTTAGAACATAATTCCATGAGTTGGAAAACATAAATGTGTTTTTATAGATTTGGTTAATGTCCTGAGAGGTGCCTTAGGTGTATCTTAGTGTTTCAAGGGCATTGGGATCTGAAACCTCAAACTTTGGAGAAGTTGGTAGGGATGCATGGTTTGTTTGAAACCCTACACCCCTCTAGAAGATACCCTCTAGATAATTCAGTGGATCTAAGGTTCTTACATGGTTTGGTTTATCAATGTGAGTAGAGATTCATAGCCATATGATTGTTGAAAGGTTTTTAATAAAGGATAATTTCATGTTTTGCAGATGGTTTCTCAAACCATGTTCATAAACCATATGAGCCTTCTTCCAAAGCAGTGGCTAAGGAACGTTTGGTGCATGGTTTAGCCAACCCTATGGCTAAAATGTGTTCCTCATTTATTATGGTGAAATTCCACTTTTTACCATGGAACATTTTATTTTCTTTCTCACCAATTTTATTCTCCTCATATATGTGTAGAATCCACAGAGGGTTTCGTCATCCTCTTCTCCTTCTTTAAGAAGATCTCCACCATTAGGTGTATATTTTAAGAATCAATAGGTGTGTTGGTAAGACCTTGGTAAGTTTATGACTCCCCTTTTTTCATTCATTTATTTATCTCTCCATCATCAGCGCTACCTTTATGCAAACTAATTCACAGTATTTTTCAGGGCATTGGTCTGTTTATTTTATTTCCCTTGAATCGGATTGATTCAAGCTTCAATGTTCTAATATTGAACTATCCTTGGTATAATGTAGGTATCTTATAGATTTTCCCTCAATGTTTCAATGATTTATAAAGTAATCCACTATTTTTGTCTGCTGATATTTTTGTATGAAACCTCTTAAATGTGAAATTCAATTTGTATAACCTAATGACCTAATTCTAGTAGCACTTGTATAATAAATTTTCATTGATGATGGTCATGGTACTCAAGTGTTAACCACCATTAATGGTATTTCCCTTGAATGCCTTTAATTAATTAATTGTTTTCTAATAAACCCCCATGTTGAGGTGATTTGTCTTATAAAATTAAAATTGGGTGATTTATTAGAATTTTGTAGGATGTGAATCTCCTATATATTTTTTCTTGGTGACCAAACCATCTCTTAATAGGATATCACATAATTCTTATGAAATGAACAAGATGTTTTTATAGTCGCATACACATTAGGATTTCTTATTTAATACCCCTTTCATGTAAGGTGTTTACTATTTATAAATAGTTCACATGGCCCCAAATAATAAAGTTTTACATGGACCCCTTTCATGTCCTTCTTCCTTATTATTATGCTAAATAATGATAAGTTATATTCTTGAGTACATGGACCTTATTAATTTGTAATTTAAATGGTACATGGGTCTTCCCAACTTAAGTACGTGTGAAATATGATGATGCATGATTAAGGACATGTAAATTCTTCCTATTAAAATGTAAATAAATAAATTAATAAGGGTAACCTAGAGCTATAATTGGGTTCCACTATACAAAATTCTATAGATGGGCTCATAAGTTACTTATTTTAATATATTCAGGGAGCGATACTCGGTATGCCTTGTTGGAGATCACCATGAAGATAATATACCTCATGATGAGTGATATTGGTCCCCTTGGGGAAGCACTATTGAAAAGATCAGTAGTTTTTATGTTTATACCAAGTCACGAGTGATACTCAGACACCTATGTGAGATAGATGGGATGGGATCAGGGGGCTTTGTTTTTACTCCATGATGAGAGTGATATTGGGGATTCCATTTATAGATAACCTTGGATAGACTTCTACATTATTTTGTATTTATAGTTCCGTTGGAGTGATACTTTGGATTGATTTTTGGATCACCTTGGATTGGATCTGGGATCCTCTGATTAAACCCAAATAAATATTTTTATATTAATGATGAGGATTTCACAATTGTTATTTAGGGACATGTCCTCCAAGATATATCACATTCTTGTGTTCAATACATATCTTAATGCGTATATTCTGAGGACCCATTATTACACATTTATTATATTTGTATTGGTTGACCCATGTTCAGAGAAATTTCAACTTGGGATAAAGAATGTATGGTCATCAGGGTGTCCCATAGGAACCTGATCTGACTTGTTTACTTTAATTTATTTATTCCTTTATATTTCATAACTAAATTTTGCTATATTTTATATTCATGGAAATGAAATATATATACACCATTAGTGGTGTCCTATTGATTATATATAACACATTGTTCTAGAATCAATTTCACTAGGGTACTTGAACAAACCTCATTGGTTGAAGGATTAGGATTCTTGGATTATGTTGTCATGCTAGTACCAAGGAGTTAGGAGAACATGACTAAGACAGAGCTCATGATTCTCATACAGATGCATCTTTGATCTTTTATTCTTTTTTAACACTTGTTACATATTTTATGGCCTTCCATTTTATTACTAATTTAGTTTATGTGGTCTCATTCAGACATGCATTCATAGTTGTATACAATTTGGAGTGTCCATTTTTTATTCATTTTTTGTATTTATCATCCATTGTTTGTCATTCATTTAGACTGCTACTAATGATGAGTCATTTATTTATTACCTCTTATACCATTTTGTTAAACTGATCATGAGGGTATAGGCTTCCCACTAAACCATCATTAGACACTCACTGCAAGTTAGTAGCCTCTGGCATACAAGAAGGTGTGCTTGAGGCCATGTGTTGATTGGTTCAGCTACTGGATTCATAGATAGTCGGTCTAAGACATTAAAAAACTACTTTTTTAATTTATATTACATTAATATTAAATGTATTTAATATTAATATAAATATATTATGACACATTTATATGCTCTTTATCATAAAATTGATGTGATATTGTCCTTTAGTATCTATAACATTGATATGTTCGTAACAGTTCCCCCAATACGATGAGAAACATTTAGATTCTATGTATATATCCCTTAAATACAGTTCAATAGTCATAAAATGTACAATTATAGGTTACATAGTACATATAATCTCATGTGTGGGTACTCATAAGTGGATGGTACTTTTTCCCATGAAGTTCATAATTGGTAATCTCCAACAAGGAAGATTATGTGAGCAGATCCACTAGTAGGAATCCACGTGTTTTGGTGTCATCATATATTTCTATATGTAAGTTTGTGTAATGGTCCTTATACTTTAATATTATAATTAATCTATTTCATGAATCGTGCACTTAGATTTACTACCAAAAACCATCCCAACATATGTTGGATGGAAGTGGGGTACACTGGATGCATCATGAATGACATGTTATTAATGTATAAGTTGAGAAAGTATTTATCCCATTCATTTTTATTGAAGTTGACATCTCATCCATTTTATTGAAATATAACTATCACAAAAACTCAATGGCCATGGTGTTACGATGTTTATTTTAGATACTCAAAGAAATATGTATCGATTATATAGGTTGATAAAGAAAATGTGTAACATGATTGATGAGATATTAGAATAAATGGATTATATAACATATTTATCATTCATATGTGGTTATAGAAGTTTTGAAATTGAGTAATTTCTCCTGGGTTCCTTGACACATTGCTAGATTGCAATCTTAGACTTTAGGCCAACCCATCTAATTCAAATAAGAAATAATACTAGCATGTCACACAATAAGTGTTTCTGGTGATCTCGATTAAATTATATTTTAATTTAAATAATTTAATAAATATTATTATCAAGACCAAAGGTTAATTTTATTAAAGTATTATTTATCTTATAAATTAAATAAATTTTTATTCACTTTATTGTGAGTAAAATTGATTTATTTATTTTATTTAATGTTTAATAAACACTAATTCACTGGTTTTTGGATTGAAATATTTTTTTATGAATAATGTTTTTATTTGGGTTATCAATAAATACCGATTATGAACATACTATGACCATTTTCATTGATAAATATCAATTTTCCAGCCAGTAAATTATATTTTTTGTAACGTGGGTTATCACAGGCCATAAATTAATAATTGTATTATTATTCTTTAGAATGGAGTTTGTTAAAGATTATTATATTATTTAAGGGGTGGTTTATAGGTATATAATATTTTAATGTATACCCTAACCTATAAATAGATAGTTATGTCTATAGTGTAAGGTAAATACCAAATTGAGAATAGGGAATCATTGCGCATAATAGACTTCTCTCTCTCTCTCTTTCAAATTCCTTCTTTCTTTCTCTCAAGAATGAGAAAAAATACTTCAAGACCAAAGAATCTAATTTCGATCCATTATATCAATTCAATAAAATTTATTCACTACACTAGATCCTGGAAATTTGTTGAATTTTAGAGGATATCAACGGAGTACATGTTGATCACTGTTAGAGGGATTGCACACTTTTATCCTTACAGTGAAATGAAGGTAATTTAAAAATGGTTTTTAAAAATGATCAATATATATATTAGATAATGATCTTAATACTAGGAAAATTTTCTTCATACCATACATAAATTAATTAAAAATTTTACATTAAAGATCATCTCTTCAAGTTTCAATAATTTCCACGTTAAAATACATTTTAATATATCACCCACCATAACTACCTTTACTACACCCAAAAACTTCTTGTGGTATAAAATGGGTTTCATTTTGACTTTTTAATTAAGTATTTTATTTTTTATCTATATGCGCAATACTTTTTGAGTTTTCCATTTTATATTATTCATTCTTTAATCTGATTTAAATTAACATGTTTTTTGATTCTTTAATTTATTTATTAAACATTCACAAATTCATAAGTTTATGAACATATGAGAAATAACTTGAGAAGCCTTTGGGAAGTGGAAATATTTTCTAGTAAAACTAGGTTGCACAACTTGTTTCTAGAGTACATGTCGTGAACCCTATTGCAAAATTGGGTTCTTTAGACCAAATTTATCAGTACTTTTGATTACCATATCATGGATAAATTAAGTTATTCATGATTTTAACTTAACATTTTTGTATATACATTTTTTTATCCAATATTCCATTTTAATTTACATAGAAAAATTGACATATAAATAGGTTATAGAAGATCCAAGGATATAATGAGATCCTAGATATACTATGACATTAATCTTAAATATATGTCTTATTGTCTAGATACATCATACCAACAGGACACCGTATACGTATGAATATCAAGAGTAGGGGGGCCATATTAATTGAGACTTCTTATCATGAAGTTCGTAATTGGTGATCTTTGGTAATTGATATCATGATAAATGACCAGCCAATAGAAACACCACATGTTTCAAGTTTCATTAGTTATTCCTATCTATAGAATTTTGTATTGGTCTCCTGACTTGAGATCATTATCAATGTTTTCCATTTGATTTCATACTTTGATTCAATTTAAAAACCTTGATAATTAAATTGAGGAGAGGTAGCTTGTGTTGGTTACGTCATTGGTGGTATTCCATTAGTTGAATGGTCAAGATAAGATTTTTCATTTCCATGTTGAGGAAGTAATATATCAGGAAAGGTTAATTAGGATGGTAGAGCCTTCATTAGTCCTTGGACAAGGCAGCTGAGGTTAAATCTGTTATATTAGATCAAAAAATAATAAATAAACAAAGGATGGTAATACTAGTGTTCATCCTACTTTATTAGATATCTAAATAAAGAGAAATTATATTTCATAGTACATGTTCATAGGTTAGTTGTCTTTGCTATGACTATTACATATCCCTTTAGGGGCCTTGATGGGTTTGTAGACTCCTCTCTTGGTATGTGAATATTATACAATCCTATCAAGATGAGGTCCTAGAGGGTCACAAAAAATATCGTATTCAAGAATCTGCCATATTCTAGTAAATAGGTATATAGGACATAGTGGGCCCCCCATGCGGTCTGAGTGTTGTCCAAATTTTTGATCACTAATAAATAAATAAATGTATTATTATTCATGTAAAGAATAATTGTTTTGAATTTATTTATTAATAGTATTCAGATGGTTTTTAGTTAATACAAGAGTGATATTATTCGAATGAATATTATTTTAATAATCCTGGTTTGTTTAATATTAGCAGGAATTACCAGTTGAGTAAAATGGCTCAGGTTAATCATGTAAAATATTTAATATATATTAGAGGTATTTGATAAAATATATATAATATTTATGATTCATTTTATTTTCTTGTAATTAATTAATTATTATTTATTTAGTAAAATATTAATAAACGGGGCCCAGAAAACCCTCTCTGGGTATTTGAGTATCCACTATAAATAAGAGGATAGAGACTCCCGCATAATGACTATTCATAGAAAATTTTTCAGAGCCACTATATCCTATCCAAAATTATAAAGAGATATACTCTCAATAAAAGTGATTAGATCTTTATGATATCTTTCCAATGAAGGAACGTCAAAGAAGTGATCATCTGGACATCGAAGTCATCGTCGGATTGTTGTGCTAGCACTTGAAAATTGACGATAAATGGTCATGTAGATTTTGGAAGCTTGTGTGGATGATATAGAGGGATTATTTTTTGGATCCATTAAAAAACTATCACTATTTTGAGTGGTGGATGATCGCTGTTCAATTTGGATGAGTCACGCAATCATTTTTAATTTCAATGTTGTAATTAATTTACATGTGATTCTTGGACCGTATTGGGGCTCAGATCAACAGAGACAAAAAGTTACATCGTCTCAGCACTAAAAATTATTAAATCTCTAGCCCACAAGATTTCAGTGTTGCCCCAATAAGTTAAATTAGTATTAGAGGGATTGCAGAAATTATCTTATCAAAGAAAAAAATTCATTAAATCAAGTAGCGGGTTTAAATTCAGTCCCAACCGAACAGACCACACATTGACCCGATTTCAAACATCCATGTTATGAGTATTTGAAATTTTAATACAGATTGTTTTTGTGTTTTTTTGAGTATTAAAATCAAAAACAACATTTATTTAATATATGTTGTTTTTATCTAAATATTTTTGTGGTTTACAATTTCCGATAGGCAAAGCTTGTGTAATTATGGCCAAATACTAGTGGAATTCGATGGTCGGTATTACTCTAGCTGGTAAGAAAAACAAAATTCCACCAAATTTTGGAGTCAAATAAAAATAATTATATAATAATAAATATTATTATTATTATTATTCTAAAGAAAAATTTCACAGGCTGTGAAAATTTGGATGTGGGAATAGGCAAATTTGTGGAATTATCCACACATGATAAGAAACAAATTGGCTGCCATGTGTGTGGAGTTCCACAAATGAAAAATATTCGCTGCCATGGGTCTGACTGACCATGAATGGGTCAGTACAGATATGCTAAGCCCAGATAGGACTTACATGAGATTTGTATAACCCGAATTGGGATTACGCAAGTTTTTCCGGACCCACACAGGCCCTGCGTGGGGGTTCGTGGAAAAGGATAAAATTAAATTAAATTAATATTAATTTTGGTTTCAAAATATAATTTTAATTCCCTGAGAAAAGTTAATTTAATTATGACATTAAATTAAAATAATTAGTAAATTTATATTTTGGAATTAAAATTAAATTAATTATGGAACCAAATACAATTAAATTATTTTATTTTAATTTAATTATTTATTTTAATTTGATGAAATTATATCTTATAATAATTTATTGAAATTTAGTTTTATCACACATTTATTTCACCCCCTGACCATTATGAGGCATCAACCTTTCGTGTATGTCAAGATGTTTTATTAAATTATTTATAACTGCATACGATAATTGTAAATAATTAATTATTTCTGAAAATATACACATCATCTTATTTTCGATCAAATGTATAAGTTCCTACACGTCCAAATGTATTTGTTGTATATTGATTTCACAGTCCTTGTCACATGCTTGTGAGTACATCTGTATTTTTTATGAATACGATGTACGATGTGGACCCCGTCAAGATGAGATGGGAGACCAGATGAGATGTGGACCCCTCCAAGATGTGAAAATACTCTAAATGAGAAGTGGAAACACTGGAAAGTGATGAGTTGCATCCTAAGTCAAGCCATAACTCAGGTATGATTCTAATAGGTCATGGTTGATTCATTAAATTTAAATGGATCAACAAATATTAGATTATCAAGATGAGTTGGGTAGTTTATTTCCTTTATTCATTTGTTTATTATTTTATTCAAGTGCATTATTGTGGGACACATAAAATAAAAAACCAGAAAAAATGCATTAAGAAGTGGTGAAATTTTTCTATTAATATTCATTTATGAGTGACACAGTATATAATGAATATTATTAATAAAAATGGTTTACATTAATCAAGAAAAACCTAAAACCATCAAAGAAATATTAATTCATTAAGAACCTTCCAACATTTGAATTTGAACAAAACCGGGATTTCGAGGTGCTTGGCATCCAAAGCCGAGGGTGCCTCTTACTACTAGAGAGTTTGTATGAGAGTGATGGGGTGACTTTACTAAATTTTAAAGTAAACAAATAAAAAATTCTTGATTGCTACAATTTTAGAGGTAAGAATTGAGTAAATCAAAAAAATTATTTTAGAAGTGGGTAATTCACTCAAAAAATCAAGGAGTCATGAGTTATTGTAGTTGGTTTGTCAAACACCTACCTTGAACTCTCTAAGTAGTGGAATAGCCAAAGCTTGTAGACTATAAGGGGTGGTTCAAGTATCATAAACACTAGAATGATCAAGATTTAATGTATTATAACTCAAGTATAGAGGGTTCCTAAAATTCAATAAAATAATGGGATAAATTTAATGATTTAAATAATTAATCAATAATGTATAAATAGGTAATCAAGATAAAATTACTAATCTATTAGATTTTATTATTTATAAAAAGGAAACTATTACCACAAGTAATACTGTAATAATTATTCGATAAAGTAAACGTCCCATTTCGAACAAGTTTACAAAGTGGAGTACATGCGCTTGCACACAACACTAAAATATAAGGAAATTCATGATGTTAGTGTCCCAATACTTATCAAGTCATCTTAGGTAGCGAGGGTGTACATATTATTATAGGAGACTCATGTATGATGCAAATGATGGTTTTTTTATAATTTTATCATCAACGTCTGATGTTTGTTTTGGTTACAACATTGGTACATGGATGATTTCATATATTGTCTCATATTTGAGAATATTATATGGATAATGTGAAGCATGATATGAATGGATTATTTTATACTAGTTACATGTAAATATTAAAGGTGGACACGATCTTTCATGACATCCCATTGTTATATATTTTTCACCCAATTACCCCCATTTCATTTTAGATTAAAAAATGAATAGTTTATAGTAAATGCTTCATTACCTTTTAGGGATTCGTCAAAAAGTAAATAAGGAACATTAAATAGAGATAATATTTTGTTATTATGGGGGAAAAGTTAAAATAAAAGGTGATCAGGCCAATGGAAAGAGTGGTACCAAAGGCATATTTTCAATATCTTTCAAATAAATGGGTAATAAACATGAGGTTTTTTTCTTACCATATCATGAAATAAATATATGTATGTTCAATCATAATGAAATTCAATTAAAGAAGCATGTAATCACTTCCTCATCCGGTATATTCATCACTTGTAAGTAATGTCTCAGTATTACTTCATGGTTATTAAATAAAATATGTTTATCACATATATGTGTCAAAATATAGTAACCAAGTAAGTGTATAAACATTAAAAGAAGTAAGTTGTGTTATCCAAGAAGCTGAGAAAGGGTGGTTCCTAAGTCAGCTGTGAAATGTACATGACTTCAAATTAAAATGTAATTGATTAAAGTTGAATTTTTTTTTAATTATAACCAAAACACTTTTCTCATGTGTCCATTTGAAACTATAAGAGACTATTCTAGGTCCAATAAGGAATCTTATTTGTGATGTTTTATACTCAAAAAATAGTTCAACAGGACATGAACCATATGCAATACATGATAAATATAAATTGTAAGAACAATATACCCCAGTGTGGAAAGATAATGTTTTTCTAGTAAAACTAAAATCAGATGTCAAGAACATACCCAGTATTTTATTTTGAATTATTGGAGCTAAACAGATTAGGTATTATTGATGTATATACATATTTATTTTTGGAAAAATAAACCTCTAGAAATAAAGGTACACCAAAAAGATTTTACAATTAGTTAGGAAGAGTGTGTGAAATATTCCAAGGGTAATCTAGTGGTAAATATACATCATAAGATTCTATTATTTTCTTAAGTAATGTGAAAGTGAATCATGGTATATACTTGGTCAAAAGATATGAGATGATTTTGGCAGATTTTCCAAGGAATATCTTGACCAAGTGTTCATTGATTAACATGATGTATCATAGAGTAATTCCTAAACTTATATTACCATTTACTCAACAGGGAGATGATTCTAAAAAAAAGGATCGATGATGAGTCTTAAATGTTAACATTTATCAATAAAATCTACCATGGAGATATTCCTAAATTCATATTTAATTATATTCATCAGATTCATTAATAAATGTAAAGTATCATCAATATTGAGATATACATTCATTTCACAAACTTCCATTATATTTCAATACATGATTCAAAAAATAATGGTGATATCCCATAACCAATTTCCAACAATAATGAAAAAATTGATATCATATGAGTTATAGTATTATAAATATCAGTTATGTCATAAAAACAGGTTTTTAAGATACATACCCATTATTTGAGGATCTAAAAAACTTTCATAAAGAAAAAAAAAGAAATTTGCATTTAATGTAATCATACAAAATGTTTCTTAGGATATTATAGAAATCCTTATGATAGAAAATCAGTAGTAAATTGAGAGACTACATTTCTATAAGAGGGTAAACATAAGTTTAGTAACATAAGAAAAAAATATTTTGGTTTTACTATTAGTTAAGAGTAGAATAAAATAAATACTCAAGAGATTGACTTAAAGTAGAAACATATGTTCTAAGGAACATGATCTACTAACTTAGGTCTAACAGTTTCATAGACCAATTCAATCATACATATAACGACATGGTATTAAAAATATGTGTTTGAAAAATTCAATAGAGAATTGATAACAGAGTCACATGGAATAAATATCTCTAGAAAAATATAGATGGGCATAGAAGTATATCTATATGATGAGTTGATTTCCATATGCTTCTATGATAGATCAATCATGTAAGCCGTGATATGTAAAAGCAATGAAATTTCCAAAATATACTTTATGGTATAAAAATATCAGTTATATCCTAGAGAAATTCAAGTGAAGTAGTCATCACTATCCAGTAATAGTGGAGAGGGTACAAATGATATGTGACTAGTATGTGGAGAGGAAGAGATACTGGTTTTGAGGGGACACAGACTAGTATTCCTTAGAACAATACGATTTAATATCTCAATAAGGGTAAAGGTGATGAGTGAGAAAAGATCATACAATTAATTGGTGTTCATATCTACAAATAAAAAGTGCACTGTATATTTTGAGGAATCTATGAAGAAAATTAAAAAACAACGAATTGTTCCAGTTCTTGGAATCAAACATAGTAATTAATGTTTTATCATTATGATAATTTGATTACTAGTACTATAAAATATGTCATGTTTAGAAATTAGACCAAAGAAAATATATTTAGAGTTCTCATCCCCTGAGATGTATAACTCATGTAGTTGAGGCCAGACATTAAAAATATCCATGCAGTAGAGATGTGGAAGATCCAAAAAATAAATTTGTGACTCACTGGAAATATGATCTTAATATTTTGAGAGCTAAGGATGGTTAGCAAGTTGTATCCAGTGCATGTTAGAGTGTTGTAAAAGTGGGAACCCTAGAACCAAATTTATTAATACTTTTTATATCATGGATATAGTAATTTATACATGTGGTCAACATTCCATTTTAGTGTCGACATTTTTGTATCCCCTATTAAATGTTAATGTCCATATATTAATTATCATGTCAAATGTTAATAACTGGTATTATGCTATAACGATAACCTCAAGATACTATTACCTTAATCTTAAATATATTTTATATGGTCAAGATACATCATACTGACTGGACGTAGAAGATATTTGACTATAAATTGATGGGGGATCATAAGAATTGAGACTTCTTCTCATGAATCTAGTACATGGTGATATATTCTAGGTGATATAATTAGTACTTACCAGCCAATAGGAATACCACATGTTTTAGGTTTCATTGTTTGTTCCTATATAAGAACATGTGTATTGGTGTCCTGACTTGAGATCATTATCAATATGTGAAATTTGATCACATACATTAATACAAGGAAAAATCATTATAATGAAATCATGGAGAGGTAGCTTGTGTTGGGTATTTCATTAGTGGTATTGCATTCATTGAAAGCTCAAGTAAAGATTAATCACTTATGAGTTGAAGATATAATTTCTTGGGCCTGGTTGATCAAGATAGCAGTGCCTTTATAAGTCCATGGCCAAGGCATTCAAGGGTAAATCCATCTGGTTAGATCAAAAAATAATAATTCAAGAAAAAAAGATGAAACAATTATGCATCCTTGTTTAAGATATATCAAAATTCAAATATATTATATTAATTATTTTGTTTTCATTGGTTGGTTTTTATTTCTATGACGATTTCATATCTCTTTAGGGGCCATGATGGGTTTCTAGACTCCAATCTTGGTCTATGAATACTATTCAATGCTATCGAGATAATTGTTTGGAGGTTCATACATAATAGCACATTGAAGATTCCTCCTTATTCTTGTGAACACGTATATATGACATGTTGGGACCCACCATGGGGTCCATGTGTTGTCCATTTTATTGATCACCTATAAAAAAATAAATCCATTATTAATCATATAAACAATAATTGGGTTGAATTTATTTATTAAAATTAGGAAAAAGTTATTTAGTGAATACATTAATAATATTATTTGAATGAATATTATTTTAATATTCCTGGTTCATTTAATATTAGTGGGAATTATGAGTTGAGTTAAATGGATCGGGTTTATCACCTATTATATTTAATATATATTAAAGGTATGTGATAAAATATAAATAATATTTATGATGTGGTTTAGTTCACCATAATTTATTATTTACTTATTTTGTGGACGTTTAATAAACTGGGGTCGGGGAACCCTTTCTAGGCATTTAAGCATCCACTATAAATAGGAGGAGAGATGCTATTTCACAATGATTGTTTGCTCTCAATTAATCGGAGTCTCTCTCTATTCTCTCCATATTTATATAGAGAGATGATCTCAATCCAGTTGATCAGATAGAGTTGATCTCCTTGCATCAAAGTAATGATGATTCATTGATCATCGAGACATCAAAGGCATTTTTGAATCATCGCAAATTTGAGGTTTGATGCTTCTGTATATTTTTTAATCATGTGTGAACAATCTAAAGGGATTCTACTTAGGATCCTTCTTGAAAGGGTCCTAGACATTGTGTAAAATATGAGAACCCTTCAATTTAGATGAGGTACACACTTAGTTTTAATTTATATTCTCTGATCAATTCATAAGAGATCCTTGGAAAGTATTGTGTATCAGATCATCGGAGACAAAAAGTTTCATTTTCTCGGTGATGATAATTTTTAAATCTTCAAATCATTGAATTCTTCTACTACCATCGTACCTTCATACCCATGTACTCTGCATCTGGACATTGTGTGGGATATATGGAATTCCAAATAGTAACTAGATGTGGTCCATTTATTGTACACCTTGTGTAGACTTGGTATGTCTAGAATAAGAGTTTTGGGATTACATGGTGTGTATCTAGAATACACATCATGTAGTTTATAGGGGTTATTCGCTAAAATTGCAAAATATTTGAAATCATTAGAAAAGATCAATCCATGTATGACTGACAACCTATAGTTTTAATGATATAAAAATAATGTTTTTTGTCAACACAACATGTAGTTCATCATTTCCTATGTCTGAAATTTACTACAAGCCATTTGGCTCATTAAGTGGACACAAGACATTTGGACAACATAGTGAGTAACTGGTATGAACACATCATCTAGTCACAATCAATTAATATACTAAGTTATTCGGTGGGTTGCAGGGACACTTGTAATTTGAAACACTTTTTGTGTAGTTGTCATGACCACGTCATGTAGTACAACTATAACATCTCGTTACTATTTTTGGGTATTCCTAAATCCACCTGTGTTAAATTATTAATTTCCTAAGTGGGAAAAATGATTTATCAGTGAATTTGTGATAATTGTGTTAAAGGAAATAACTACCAGTTAACATATTAGAATATTCAATTGAATATTTTTGGGGTTCGACATTAACTTGGTGCATGATTCTGAGAACCGAAATATAAAGTCAGAATTATATTATTAAATAGAATTTATTAAGCATGAACTTTTTATTCAAAATATTTGAATAACTATAAAACATTGTATTGTATGGGAAGATTGATACCACTGTTATATCTGAAAAATGATGTTTACCCTAGGAGGGGTATAACAATTGAAGGATCCATACATTTGGATGTCTCGCTCATGAGATAAAGTTATTAAATAGTATTTAATATATTATTTATTCAAAATAATTAAATATCTCACAAACGGTACATCGTATGGGAAATCTAATACCACTAGTAGGTCCGAAATTGGGGTCTTACCCTAATTATGTTATAGCATTAGTATCTATCGGGATTTTGGACACCTACCCCATAAAAATAACCTTTTTATTTTAATTATTTATTTATTCCATTTTTTAAATAATTTATCATTAATATCTCTCAAATGGTGCATCTTATGAGAAATATGAGATCACCATTGGGTCTTTAAAGAATTATTTACCCAAGATGGGGTATAAATTTAATGTGCAATGGATGTTGGGTTCCATTTAATTTTTATATTAAATAATAAGAATATTAATTTTAAAAAAACGTCATCAACTGTTCATCTTATCCCATTTAATTCCAAACACCATTTTTGACACAAGATTTGATACAAAACCCTCATATTTCAACCATTTTGATTTGTTTCAATTAGTAACTCTTTAATCAGTCAAAACTAATGACTTATTCATTAGTTGTCAGTTGAAATATTTATCATAATGGGTTTTTAAAATTATTTAGTTGTACTGCATCTGTTTAGGTTCTTATTTTTTTCCAACGCCTTGATATTTGGTAGAGTCTAAATAACCTTGAGTCTCCTCTAAATGTGATCGGTGAAGGTTTGAAGATCTTTTGTGGTTGGTGACCCATCTTCCATTTCCTCTTTGGTGTGTGCGTCGACCTTCCTTGGGTCCCCTGTGCGTACAGAATGAGGTTTGTTTTAAATTATTTATTTATTTATTTATTTTTATTATTCTTCCAATCTTCTAAATTCAATAACTTCTATGTTACTGGTTGGAATGGCACATTGTTTGTTTCGATGGACTCATCTTGATGAGAAAAACTAAAATCATATTTTTTATTCAAAGGTATTAGTTTATTATTTAATCTTATTTTCCACTTTTTAAAAGTTTCTTTTAAAATAAATTTATCAAAAGATAATTATTAATAATTATAAAATCATAATTTGAAAATTTTATCACATGATAATTTCAATGAAATTATTGAGTATATTTCTTAAACAGTTTTATTGAATGGATAATTGTTTAAAATTATCAAATGATAATTTTATGGATTATCAAATGATAATTAATTATATATATATATATATATATATCGATAAACACACTTGGGGTAATTTATTAAAATTATTTAATGTTATCTATTTTGATTATCAATATATATATATATATATCGATAAACACATTTGGGATAATTTATTAAAATTATATAATGTTATTTATTTTGATTATCAAAAGATATATATATATATATAAAGTTAGATATATATTTTTGATAATTACTTTGGATGTTAGGATATTTTTATTAAATATTAAATTATCAATGTTTAATTACATGAACTATTGAAGGATAATTGAAAACACATATTTCGACATAAAATGATAATCTAGATATTATCCAAGAGATAGAAAACGATATCACATTTGATATTTTAATTCCTTGTGAAATAAGATATATGTTTTGGTTTAAGGAACCCTTGATGAAGTCCGACCATTGGTGTATCGACGCTTATGATATTAAGTTCATAAAGAGGTGTATTGAACCACACTGGGTGTTTTATTCTTTCCTCTCACAACAACAACATTGAGGTTGGTCGTTCTATCCTGATTAGCCAATTTGAATAACTTTGTATTGCTTGATTTATTTCAATTATTGATTTAAATTCAATTGCTAAAAATTTTCATTCAATTAAATTGATAAAAAAACCAATTCTAGTAAATCGGGATATTTGAAATGGTTTTGGCATGGAAATTTGGAAAACCCCCAGTCCCATTGAATTGGGGTGGGTTTATAGAAATTGTTTGTTTTAAATTATTAAATTTAAATGATGGATTTTGATGGAAATGTTTTCAATTTAATTGTGGAATTTAATTGTGAAAATGAATTTTGAAATGGATGGAATTGGTTTTGAATGGATTTAAGACTTGTGAAAATGGTTTAGTATGATTTGATAGAAACCCAGTGGTTTTATCTTGTGAAAATGGCATGTTTTTTAATAAAACCTATTTTGGTTTTAAATGGAGATAAATTGGAACTTTTGAAATGGATGAATGGAATTGATCATATTTTTAAGTAGTCTTAAAATTGTTCACCCTTCATGTAAGAGTGTATGAAAGCCTTAGGTAGTTAGTGAGTTATTTGGATACACTCTACACTATGACAACCTTCTAAAACATACTTGTGGTGGGTCACATCCCCGATGGGTTGGTGATGAGTCTCCATTTTCCAATGTCATAGAGACATGTGTATACACATTTTTCTAAATTCACATTGAGATTAAGGAATCCTATAGCTGGTTAATACTATCATACCATTTGGAATATGACCATGTTTCTCTCTTTTTTATTTATATTTGAGATATAAATGTATTCCAGGAATTTGGAACTTCTTTACATGCCTACTGCTTTTATTTAAACTATTTTATGTAACTGTTTTATTAAATCCATTGTTTTAGAGAAATTCCATCATTTTTTAAAGTCTTTTCTCAAAGTATTTTTCCTTCATTTGAACTTTATAACATGATTTTTTTAATTATGCTTTAAAATGTCAAAACGTTAATCTTTAAAAATTGAAAACATTCCTTTCATTAATCAATTTTTCACATCTGTTATGGAATCTGTGGTGAGACCCTACTGGGATTTTTAGCTCACAACCTACATTTGCCTTTGGGTGTTTGTAGACTTTCTCCTTCCACGTCCGAGCAAGGGCAAAAGATATCTTAGAGGTGGATCTAGCTGTTGACCCTTGGTCTTAGTGAGTTATGTCTTTAGGGACGTGTTTCCCTATTTTAGTACTTGGGTTTGACTACTTTGGGATTGTTTATACCTTATTGTATTATGGTACTTTACTCCCATTAGATTTTTCTTTTGATATGCATATTGTCTTTCTTATTTTACATCTGCATTGTTGGTGGAAAAATCGTTCCCACATGCATGTTGAGTGATTCCAAGTGCTAGTCGCCAACCTGTGGGGATCAAGAATGCCATTTGAACTATGTCATGGCTAGCTCAGTTATTAGGTTACCAGGGTATCTGGCCTGGTTCGTGATATAATGGTATCACAGGGCGAGGTTCATGCCTTTGTCTTAAAGTCAGTATGCAATTGTGAAATCTTTTCGAGACTTAGGAGGTAGTTTTGATTGAATGTCTGACCATTTCTCACCCCAATGAACCTTGAGTCGTTAGGGGTGGTTAGGGAAATACATCTTGTGGATTGCTTCTAGTCTTTTCCCTATTTTGATTTGGATAGAGTGGAATCCAAACCCTGTTTATCCATTATATTAGGAATAGTTTTTCTGGTTACTCAGTTTGAGTGTTACTCTAATATATCCTTTTTATTTGATGATTTTGTGTAGAATCATGCCTCTGAGAAGACATTTGAATCAGATCCATTAATAGTCTACTACAGAATCTCAGCAAGTGAGTCTGGTTGTGGATCTGTGTCTGGTTGATGTGATTATTCTCACTGTCCAAACTCTAGGACAAACACCACCTCTAATTCCCATTTAGGCTCCATCTATGGATCTTCATAGGTATGTTCTCCTAAATTATTTTCATGAGTTCCTACATCACAAGCCACTAGTTTTCAAAGTCTCCACTGACCCTCAACATGCTGAGAATGGTTGAGCAGGGTTGAACATCTATTTGGGTTCTTAGAGAAACCTGATACGATCAAGGTGAAGTGTTCCACCTTTGTGCTGGAGGGACCGAGCAGGAGATGGTGGGACATGATGGTGACGAATTGGAAACATGAGGGTTTATAGTGTAAAGACTTCAATGTTCTTTTCATTAACCATTTCTATCTTGGATCAATGTTGTTGGATAAGGCTGTGGAGTTTTTCAAGCTTGAGTAGGCCAACAGAACTATGACTGGGTACTCAAATCACTTTGTTGAGTTGGTGTAGGTTTCTCCTAATATAGTATCTAATGAGAGTATGAAGGCTCGACAATTCGAGTTGGGACTTCAATTAGATATTAGTTCTTAGGTTTTTTTATTAAAGCTTCCCACTTATGATGATGTGCTTGATAGGGTGATGATGGTTGAGATAGACCTGGCTAGAAAGTCATGATTATCGGGAGTTTCTATTTCTTCCCATGATGGAATTGGTTCCTTCAAAGGAAATCGTAAGTGTGATGACACTTGCGATGTTTCTCGACTACATAGTCATTCCAAACCACCTACAACACCAGGTGGAACTTCCTTGATTTTCTATCAGTGTGGAAAATTAGGATATTCCAAGCGGGTTTGCACTGAGGCACCTAAGAACTATAGCTCTTTTGGACATTTATGTCACTTACATAATTTCTAAAAAAACGTTTCCACTCCGTGCAATGGAAAAGAATCATCACCACCTCCTAAAACTGCGGGACAATCAAATGCTTCATGTACAAAAGGTTTCTAGCCACAGGCATCTCGAACAAAGCTTCTTCACGCAGTGGCAGAGTCTTCAGAGGAAGTTGATACATATCGAGTGGTCGTGAGAGGTACCATTACTATAACTTCATCTTCAGTAACTGTTCTATTTTATATCAATGAATCTCATTCGTTTATTTCAACCTATATCATTATCCTTCTTTATCTTCCTATGGAGAAACTATCTTGGGCAATGGATATTATTATACCACTTTCTTTAAAGAGAGAGCAGTGGCATCATCTTTTGGACTCGGAGGCTTCTTTATAGGCATTATGGGGATAGAAAGTTCCTATGGTTGGGAGGTTGTAACATCCCATTACTGTTTTTGGGTATTCCTTAATCCACTTGTGTTAAATTATTAATTTATTAAGTGGGAAAAATCATTTATCAGTGAATTTATGATAATTCTGTTAAAGGCATTAACTGGTAGTTAAAATCTTTGAATATTCAATTGAATATTTTTGGGGTTTGAAATTGACTTGATAAGAGATTCGGAGCCCCTCAAAGGATCAACAAAATTAGAATAAAATTATTAAATAGAATATATTAATTTTTCACTTTTTATTCAAAATATTTCAATAACTCTAAAGCTTTTCATCGTATAAGAAGCTTGAGACCACTATTATGTACAAAATATGGTGTTTACCCTATGAGGGGTATAACAGTCAAAGGCACCACACATTTGGATGCCTCACTCATGAGACAAAGTTATTAAATAATATTTTATATATTATTTATTCAAAATAATTAAATATATCACAAACGGTGCATTGTAAGGGAAATATGAGACCACCGATAGGTCTAAAATGAGGGGTGTACCCTAGGCAAGGCATAAAATTAGTATGTGTTGATCTTTTGGATGATGCACCCGCAAAAATAACCTTTTTATATTAATTATTTATTTATTCTATTTTTTAAATAATAAATAATTAATATCTCTCAAATGGTGCATCCTATGAGAAATATGATACCACTGTTGGGTCTGGAATGAGGTATTTACCCTAGATGGGGTATAAATTTAATGCGCAATGGATGTTTGGTGTCATTTAATTTTTATATTAAATAATTAAAATATTAATTATAAAAAAAATGTCATGCATTGTTCATCTCCTCCCATTTAACACCAAACACCATTTTGAGGCATGAGTTGATCCAAAACATTGAGATTTCAACTATTTTGATATGTTTCAGTTGGTAACGCTCACTATACGAAAATTTGTATTTTGTGGAAGTTGTTTTTCATTTAGCGGCTGATTAAACCGTCATTAAATCATTCTACGACGGTTTTAGAAAACCGCCACTAAATCCTGTGCCGGGAAATAATTAGCGGAGATTTTTTAAAACCGTCGTAGAATGATTTAGCGGTGGTTTAAACCGTCGCTAAATTGTTTTTAATTTTTTTTTTAATATTTTCACTATTTATTTTTTTTTATTTATTTAATATTTTTTTATATTTTATCAATTTATTCATTTATTTATTCATTTATTTGTTTATTTATTTATTATTTGATTTATTTATTTTATTTATTTATTTATTTATTTATTTATTTATTTATTATTTTTATATATTTTATTTATTTATTTATTTATTTATTTCTTATTACCACGCTCATGCTTATCTCCATGCATAAGTCAATGTCCATGCACATGCCCATGCAATATATAGAAATTCTGCGTTGGGTGAGATTTCAACCCCTTACCTAATGCTTATTCTCCAAAGACTTTACAACTCCAGCAGTCTATTTGGTTGGTCAATAAATCGAATTTAATATACTTATACACATATATATTAATTGGAAAAACAAGTAAAACATAACAAATAGATACACACTAAAAAATTATTAATCAATAATGATTAATCAATAATCAATAATTAATAATTAACAATTAATAATATATAATATATAATATATAATATATAATATATAATATATAATATATAATATATAATATATAATATATAATATATAATATATAATATATAATATATAATATATAATATATAATATATAACATTTAATATATAAGACATAACATATAATACCTAATATATAATACATAATTTATAATACATAATACATAATACATAATATGTAATATGTAATATGTAATATATAATATATAATATATAATATGTAATATATAATATATAATATATAATATATATTGTATATTGTATATTATATATTGCAAAATATATAATATATATTTGATAATATATTACATATAATATATAATATATGATATATAATATATAATATATCACATATAATATATATGTATAAATAATAAATTAATTAAAAATTAATTGAATATAAGATAAATAAATAATAAATTAATAATAAATTAATAAATAATAGATAAATAAAGTAATAATAAATAAATTATAAATTATCAGTAATTAATTATTAATTATTAATTATTAATAATTAATCATAAATCATAAATCATAAATAGTAAATAGTAAATAGTAAATAATTAATAATTAATAATAAATTTTAAATTTTAAATTATAAATTTTAAATAATTGATAGTAAATCATTAATAATTAATAATTAATAATAACTAATAATTAATAATTGATTATTAAGAATTAATATTTCATATTTAAAAATTTATAAATAAATAATTAATTAATTATTAATTATTAATAAATAATTAACTAATTAACTAATTAAAAATTAATAAATATTGAATATTGAATAAATAAATAAATAATAAATGAATAAAAAATAATAATAAATTAATATTTAGTAAATTAAAATTAAATTCGTAAATAATAAATAATAAATAATAAATAATAAAAACTAAATAATTAATAATTAATTAATTAATTAATTAATTAATTAACTAATTAATAATTAATAGAGAATTAATAATTAATAATAACTAATAACTATTATTAAATAGTACATATTTAATTTTTAATAAATAATTAATATTTAATTAATAAATAATCTATAAATAATAAATAGATCATATATAATAAATAATAAATTAATATTAAACTACTAATAAATTAATATTTAGTATATTAAAAATAATTTAATAAATAATAAATAAGAGATAATAAATAATAAATAATCAATAATCAGAAATAAATAATGAATCAGAAATAAATAAATAAATTGATAAAAAATAATTAATTAATAATTAATAATAACTAATAACTAATCATTAATAATTGATTATTAATAATTACTAATTAATAATTAATAATAAATATCTAATTTTTGACATTCAATGTTTAATATTTAATAATTTATTAATAATTTATTAATAATTTATTAATAATTTATTTATTAAAATTTAATAATTAATTAATAAAAAAAAAATAATGAATAAATAAATAAACAATAAATGAATAATAAACTAATAATAAATTATTATTAATCAATTAATTAATTAAAAATAAATTAATAATTAATGTGAACACAATAACTAAATAATAAATAAATATTAAATATTAAATAAATAATAAATAAAAAAATAGTAGATAAAAAATAATAATTATTTAATTAATAATTAATAAATTGGTAATAAATAAATAAATATTACATAAGTAAATAATTAATTTGTTAATTAAAAAATCATAAAACGTTAAGAACTTCTGAAAACCCTAAAAACACTAAAATGACCATAAAATATGATCTGAGAGTTACTTTTCAGTGCCACAACCAGACAAATCAATGATCATGAAATGAGCTTCGATATGATATGTGGTACTAGCCAAACGGATACCTGTATCGAAAGTTATAACGGTTGGAATTTTAAGAAATCGGTGTTTACAACTAAAACCTCTCTTTCAGAGGCCTTTTGAGAATTTCTAGTGGAATAAAAAGGGGTAGAATACTCAAAGAGTTGGTACGAGACTTAAGCGGTGTAGATCTTGTCATAGGCTTCGATTTGATATGTGGTAGAGCCCAAACAGGCACGCAGATTAAAAGTTATGGTCATTTGAAGTTTGAGTTCGATTTTGGACTTTTGAATTTTGAATATATTTTTTCCTTTTTATTATAACATGATTTAAATCTCACTTGGTTTCTTCTTATTTGAAAACCCTTGATTTGACTAGTTGTGAAGCTGAAATTAACTCACAGATCAGATATTATGGTTATTTGATGCCGAAGTTTGTTCTTCTATTTATTGAAGATTTGTTTTCAGTTTAAAAATATTATTAACAAATAATTATAAATATTAATTAATTAACACATTAAAATATTTAAAATTATTAATAACAAAATATATATGATTGTAAATAATAAATAATAGATAATAAATAAATATTCTTTATAAAATTTCTAAATTATTGATGTGGTTTTAAAAAAACCGCCGCTATTTCGTGGCAGTTTTTTAAAACAATTGTCGCTGAAAATTTGATTATTTTTTATTTAGAAGATATTTTAAAAAAATGAAAAGACATTAAAAAAATGTGGTGGTTTTTTCACAGTGGTTTTAAAAACCACTGCTAAATTTTTTATCGAAAAATATTTAGCGACGGTTTTAAAAAATGCCGCGAAAAAACCACCGCTAAAACAATGTTTTCTTGTAGTGGTTTTAATGAGTCAAAACTAATGACTTTGTCATCAATTGTTAGTGGAAATATTGATCGTAACATGTTTTTTAAAATTATTTAGTTGGGCAGCATTTTTTTAGGGTTATTATTTTTGTCCAATGCCTTGATCTTTGGTAGAGTCTGAGGAACCTTGAATCTCCTCTAAACGTGATCAGTGAACGTCTGACGAACTTTTGTGTTTGACAACCCATCTTTCATTTCATCTTTGGAGGGTGCATCGACCATTCCTTGAGTCCCCAATGCGCACAAAATGAGGTTTGTTTTAAATTAATTATTTATTTATTTATTTTTATTATTCTTCCAATCTTCTAAATTTAATATCTTCTATGTTATTGGTTAGAATTACACACCATTTGTTACGTTGGACTCATCTCGATGAGAATAGCCTGAATCATATTTTTTATTTGAAGGTAGTTTTGTGTTATTCAATCTTATTTTCCACTTTTGGAATGGTTCTTTTTAAATAAATTTATCAAAAGATAATTATTAAGAATTATAAAATGATAATTTCAACAACTTATCAGATAATAATTTTAATGAAATTATCGTGGATAATTCTTAAACAGTTTTGTTGAATGGATAATTGTTTAAAATTATCAAATGATAATTATTTGTATTATCAAAAGATAATAACATATATATATATATCGATAAACAAACTTGGGATAATTTATTAAAATTATCTAATGTTATTCAGTTTTGTTATCAAAAGATATATATATATATAGTGTTAGATATATATTTTTTATAATTACTTTGGATGTTGGGATAATTTTATTAAATATAAAATTATCAATGTGTAATTACATGAACTTTTGAAGGATAATTTCAAACACATGCATTGACATAAAATGATAATTTAGATATTATCTAGGAGAGAGAAAATGATATCACATGTGATATTTCAATTCCTTATGAAATAAAATAAATATTTTCATTCTAAGAACCATTGATGAACGTTGACCATTGGTGTGTCGAGCCTAATGATATTAAGGTCGTGAGGAGGTGTATTGAACCACATAGGGTGGTCTATTCATGCCGCTGACATCAATGACCTTGAGGTAGGTGGTTTCATCCCGATTAGCCAAATTGATTAACTTTTTGTTGCTTGATTTATTTCAGTTATTTATTTAAATTATATTGCTCAAAATTTTCTTTCAATTAAATTGATAAATACCTAATTACAGTTAATCAGGATATTTAAAATGGTTTTGGCATGAAAATTTTGAAAACCCTCAATCTCATTGAATTGGGGTTGGTTTATGGAAATTGTCTGATTTAAATTGTTGAATTTAAATGATGGATTTTGATGGAAATGTTTTCAATTAAATTGTTGAATTTAATGGTGATAATGAATTGTGAAAAAGTATGGAATTGGTTTTGAATAGATTTCAAACTCATGAAAACGACTTAGAATGATTTAATAGAAACCCAATGGTTTTATCTTATAAAAAAGGCATGTTTTTTGAATAAAACCTATTTTGGTTTTAAATGGAAAGAAATTGACACTTTTGAAATTGAAGAATGGGAGTGCTCATATTTTTAAGCTGTCTTAAAATAGTTCATCCATCATGTAATATCTCATGGAAGCCTTATGCAGTTAGTTAGTTATTTGGATACACTCTACTCTATGACAACGTTCTAAAACATTTTGCAGCGGGTCACAGCCCCGATGGGTTGGGAACGAATCTCCTTTGTCAAGTTTCATGGGGACCTGTGTATACACATTTTGCTGAGTTTACATAGGGAGTGTAGAATCTTATAGCTGGTTAATACTATCATACCTTTTATAATATGACAATGTTTCTCGCTTGTTTATTTATATTTGAGATATAAATGTATGCCAATGATTTTTAACTACTTTACATGCTTTGTGATTTTACTTAAACTATTTTAGGTAACTATTTTATTTAATCCATTGTTTTAGATATATTCCATAAATTTGTAAATTATTTTCTTAAAGTATGTTTCCATCATTTGATCTGTATAGCATGATTTGTTTAATTATGCTTTAAAATTTCAAACCTGCTTGTCTTTAAAAATTAAAATCATTCCTTTGATTAATCAATTGTTGGCATCTCTTATGGAATCTATGGTGAGACCCTACTGGGATTTTTATCTCACACCCTACTTTTTCCTTCGGGTGTTTGTAGACATTCTACTTCCATGTCCAAGAAAGGGGTAATGATCTCTTGGAGGTGGATCCAATTGTTGACCCTTAGTCTTGGTGAGTTATTTCCTTAGGTACATGGGTTGTGTTTCCCTATTTTAGTAATTGGGTTTTAGTACTTTGGGATTTTTATGCCTTATTATATTTTGGTACTTTAATCAGAGTGAAGTTTTCTTTTGATATGTATACTATCTTTCTTCTTTTACTTCTGCATTGTTGGTGGAAAAATCATTCCCACTTCTATATTGTGTGATTCAAAGTTCTAGTCACTGACCCATGGGGATTTGGAACTCCCTTTAGGTTATGTCAATACCATCTTTATTATTGGGTTACTAGGGTACCTGAGTTGGTTTGTGACACCAGCTGAGGTACATGATCAAATCCCAAGGCATGTATCCCAAATCAATGACATCTAGGTACACAACATGTAACTTATAGGTACACACTGTGTAGTGTCCCTATTAATAATGTAATTAAATTACATTAAATTGATATTTACAGCATTAAAACCATATTTTTTTGATTGGAACTTGTTATGTATGAAAATTTAATAATGTTTTTAAATTATTTTAAATAATCAATTAATTTATTGTAATTACCTATAATTATTGGTTTTTTCATTTATTTTCTATGAATTCCATTATTATGGGTGTGACTATATGAATTCATATAGTCATAAATATGAAAGGGAATTAATTTATTAAATAAATATTTGATCAATACTAGTGTGTTTATCTTAATAATAAAAAAAAGAAATGAATGTTAACCTATTTACTTTCCCATATATGTTGCATATATGACCGTTCATGATCTTGACCAAGACATGTGTATGTGTTATAGGCTTTAATTTAATTTATTTACTGGATTTTATTTTATTTAAGATTAAATTAAATTTATTGGCATTTGTGCCATCCCTCCCCCTTTTATTATGTTGGACCAGTGTGTTTAAAGTTATTTATGTAATCCACATCCACTAATCCTTTTGTTCCACACACCCATGAGTTATTTATAAATACTTTTAATTAATGGATCATCCCAAGGTGTGTGTAGGAAGTTCAAGAAAGAACCATAATGATGCCTACCCAGGTGATACATAGGTGGATAGGTGCAATGTTGTATCTCATTCCAAGAGTAGCAATGGATTTTACCCCTAGGTGAATTACTGATTTATTGCCTTATCAATAAATAAATCATTAGATAATATAATGATCAGGTCCTTTATTATTTATTTATTTATTTCTTATGCATTATTTATCTTAGGGGTACAATATCATGATCACTAAAATAAATGAACTGGTGTGCAAATATGGAATTTAAATAAATGTATTGTGTGTAAATTTTTTATCCAACATGGTTAATTAATAAAGAAAAATAAACTTAATACTAAAAAGGTATATATAGGATAAAAAAAGAAAAAAATTATTCATAATAAATTAAAATCCATCAAATATTTATTATGTCATACATGGACTTCTGCTGCTTGATTGGTAATGAATGTTGTATAACTAAGTGTTTTTTCAACCCTCATTGGGACACTTACTTTTAACATGAATTTCTTAAAAAGGTTATGGGTTGACTTAACCATCTCACATCAAATAAATTATCCCTTAATTGAATTGATTTAACATAGAGGAAATCATTTAGAAAAACCTAGTAAATATTTTAGATATGGGGACTCCACTCAATAGATTAAGGAAATGAAATCTCATAGTTTTCAAAGACATGCCTACTGAAATACCTTAATGTAGTTTGAACAACCCTATTTTTGGTTATGTGAAGGGGAATATGGATCCTTTTCACAAGAATTTTCTCCAAAATAGACATTCTAATTTCAATAGTGAGGGTATTATAGTCATGATAAAATAGCGGGAGACTTAATAATACTAAAATTATTATTACTTCTCATAGAATGTTTAATCAAACAATGTATTGGTAATATATTTTAATTATTTTAGAAAATGGAGAAAAATATGATGAAACCACTATGGTCATTCCTTACCTCGGGGTATATCTTTACCTATATAAATTTTGAGATATGGTGTAATCATTTACACGGTCTCATTATTATCATTAAAATTGTATTATGTGTGTAATTACCATATTATTTTACCTACACACTAGCACGTGAGTGATCGTGATAAGGATGCATACCAGAGACATGTTGAGGATGCTTCTTATGTCTGTTGTATTATATTATCAACTATGTTGGGAGATCTGATAATATAACATAAGGGAATAGATGCACACAACATAATATCTCATCCCTAATTTCTTGAGAAAGATAATTAAAATATTGAAATAAATATGATTTTCATTTCACTATATCAGTGTAAATTGAATGTAGTGAATCTAGATACTAATAATTCTTTAAAAATGATGGGGTATATTGATCAATTTGTGAAATTTTGATTCTACTTCGATAATAAATTATACATTAATCTAGTCTTATTATCCTTACCACTAAGATTATCCACATTTTTCTAAGAATGGATAAACGAATTGGATTAGTTTCTCAAGAATCTTTTTTCCATATTTTACCAAGAAGATAAAGATTGGTTCAAACATGTTTCTCCACCCCTATTAGTGAAAATTTTGAAATATCGGGTTTAATATACCATGGATAATATAAATTTAATAGACCATTAACAATATCATTCAAAGATACAATGGATTTGAGGGTATAATAATGAATAATAATCTATTTGATTCTTATGTGGAAATATTGGACACTATAAAATAAGTTTCAATTAATCAAATAAGAAAGAAGTAGCATCCACATTAGGTTTATTCATTAATGTTTTATTTGTAACTTTTCTATTAAATAAAATATTATTAAAAAATATATGTATTAGAATATAGGAATTGGATAAGAATATAAATTATATAGAGTAAACTAAAAAAGAGGTAAGAAATGGTACTTACTATGTATTACAAGGGGAGATTACTAATTCTCATTTCCAAAATGAATTTATTAAAACTAGTAACGAGTTATACCAGAATATTTATCTTAGTGTTCGACTAGAAAAAATGGGACATTTTTTTACATTTTTAATATATTTTTTTATGCTAATTTAATACTAAACTATTAGTTCAGTAGCTCTTGAATCTATGATATCCATCGCAATGAATAATTTATAAAAAATATAGGACTCTGACTTTATTATCGAAAGATGATTCTATAAAAAATAAATCTTAATGTAGATTAATTTTATAACATAAAAGGTGTTTAAATCCCTATTGTGATATGATTCTTGGTATAAAAAAAACTAATTAGCAGGTATAGATAAAAAAAACTTTAAATGTACAGGTTAAAAAAATATTCATTCAGTATGGTCATGTGAACAATTCTAATGATAATGGTAACCTCATATGATTCATGATAGTGTTTTAAAAAAAATAAAAAATTCTCAGTGATGTAAATGATTTCACATGGTAATGAATGAAGAATATCCAAGAAGTCTTATCGAATAATATCTTATTCAAGTATCTATTGATCATATATATGGAGTAAAGGTAATCCCAAGAACACATTTATTTATAAACATCATTGTTATGGTGGTGGTAAAAATAATATAAGTGATTAGTCTTATATATATATTGAAAATCATCCATTATTCCATCCAAGGAATATTTTTCAAATATAAGTGAAACAAATACCCATATTATAACTACATATTCTAATGTATATCATATCAATTGTGATATGATAAGAATCTATTAAGATACTACCAAAATCTTTTGTTAAAACATATTTTTCAAAAACAAGGCCTTAGTTACAAATTAAAATCAAAACCATGTCGTGAATCTGATTTAGTAATCCTATAGTTACTAAGGATATTAACTTTTTAGTCATGAATGACTATATTTTCATAATTTAAGAATATGTTATTAAAGATAGTAAAAGAAGACGTAAATTCTATGAGTTAATTTTTTGGATGCATAAGGGTTGGCATTCGAATATTGTACTCCACTGAGCTATGGGAGGAGTAGTTCTAGAGAGACATATATGTAGGATCAGTTAACAAAAATAGTTCTTTATATTCACAAAGGTGGGTGATACAAATAATATTATTTCAGAATAAATATTCCTAAAAAGAAGAAGTAAATGTCTATATGATAAAGTTGAAAAGTATTTATAAATTTAAGTAATAGACTCCATGAATCAAGATTTTGTGATTCCAAATATTGAATGTTTCTAAGACATGATACCACTAGTGACTTTTCAAGATAAAATGGACATGTATAGTAAAAAATTGTTCCAATAAATCATGATTCATTAATGTATTTTTAGTATCTGACAAAACTTGTTCACCTCTCATCAGGACTATAATACTTACTGAATTATACTTTTCAATGTATATTTCAATGATCATCGTATTGCGCTATTGATTTTCAAGTGAGCATAATTTAGTGGAATCCAAATGGAAGTTGTTTATATGACATGACCAAAAAATAAATCCTATGGTATATGTCTACACAGGATAAATATAAAGGGTCATTGAAATCAATAAATTATAATAAGGTATGAAGATTAAATAAATTAATTTATGAATAAATATGAATAGTGATCGTAGAATATTTTATTTCAAAATGAGTAAGTACCATATTTCTTTATCTATTTAGTGGGATCATTATATGTTTAAATGATAAATGTGTTGAAAACATAGGGACATAAATAGTTTTTTATTAGAATTTAGTTAATACTAATGTATGGAATTTTATCCATGTATGATATAATGTAGCAGCCAAGTTCTAAGAAACAAAATCTACAATGTAGATCCCTTGGTTCAATAAATATAGTCATTGTACATATATTAACAAAGTATTGAATAATACATGTTAAAAAAACTCAAGAAAAGAATTATTTGGCATATAATTCTTAAAGTTGAAATGTATTTTCATAGGGAGATATCATTTAGATTAAAATAATTTCATAGGCTTAAGTGCTTGGAATTTATCACATATTCCATGATATGTAATGATATTTTATATGAATTTTGCATGATTAATTATTACTTAATATCAAATAGATCCAAAAATAATTACATCAACTTGAAGTCAGAAGTATCTAACAGTACTTTGATAAGTTTAACAGGATGAGTTTCGGGTGTATAGAGAAGTGGGAATACTAGTGATCAAGGAAATTTAGCTCTTATATTTAATTAGTTCAATTTGATATAGTATCACAGAAAAATGATAAGTTAATATATAATAAAAACTTGTTAAAGCTAGTGGTTTCTATATCTATAGTATTCAAGTAAGCTGTGGCATTTGACATAGATTAAGAAGATGTTAAACCACATAATATTCCAATTTTGGGTTATAAAAAAAGATATATCCTCATTATTTTATTATAATATTTGAATGTGTATTTAGTAAATATATCAGGATTCTGGCATGGGAATAATATGTGGATACTCGGTAATTTAACTACTTGAGGTATTTTTCAAGGTAGTAGTGTTGCTCTAAACTAATTTATCACAAAGGCATGTTCCTTTTCTAACCCTATCCACAGAATCATGATAGGCTTAGCAGTTGTATCCTTACTTAATGGAAGCATGTTCTTAAAAGTGAGAACTAATCGGTCATTAGTTGCTAGATCTATGGAAAATGGGAGTTTGTTGGAGTTATTTCCCTAGAAACAACTAATTAATACTTTAAATTACATTTATATTCAAAGAAGTTAATATAAATATAAATATCTTATCACATATTGATTGTTCTTATGAATTACTTTAATTTCATATTGTTCATGAGTGTCTATCACATTGATAATGTCATAGAAGTTCCCCGCTATGTTATAAACCATGAGATTCTTTTACGATATCTCTTAAATATGGTTTTACAGTTAGGTAATACTTTATGATAGGGAATATCATACATAGAATGTCGGGTGTGAGTACTCGTAATAAGATTAGGATTTTTATCATGATGTCTGTACATGGTAATCAATAAGAAGGTATTTTATGATAAGATATCGGTCAGTATGAATTCTTCAAGTGTTGGTGTCTTTAGATATTCCTATCTATTAGTGTGTACAATGGTTCTTAAACCTTGATATTAAAATTAATGCATGTTATGACTCACGATATAGATTTAATGAAAAAATCCATCACACCTTATATTTGTGGGAAGTAGGTTACATTGGGGTAATCATGAATGACATGTTATCAATGTATAAGTCGTGGAAGGATTTTCCCTTTGATATTCATAGAAGTTTATATATCATCCCTTTGATTGAAATATATCAGTCACATAAATTCCATATCCATGGTGTTATGATGTTTATTTCATATAGTAAAATAAGTTGAAATCAAAGATATGTATTGATGAAATAGATGTAAAACCTTCTTGATGAGATTTTATGGTAATGGAATTATATTAAAAAGAGATTTTTCATATGTGTTTGTAAATGTTGAGACATTAAGTCCTTTCTTTTGTGCGACATGACCCATTTCTAGAGAGAAATCGTGGACTTTAGGCCTACCTACCTAATTCCAATGAGAGTAATCAGGGACTTTTGGCCTAAGTGTTTCCATTGATCATGGATAAAATCTATTTGAATTTAATTAATGAAATAAATATTATTATCATGACCAATGAACAATATTATTCATGTGTTATTTATCACATAAATTAAATAAACATTTATTCACTGAACTGTGAATAAAAAATATTTATTTATTTTATTGAATATTTAATAAATATTTATTCACTATTTTTTTGGACTAAAATATTAATTTATGAATAAAATATTTAATTTTGTATTTAATAAATATAAAGGAGGATGAATGGATGATGATCATATTCATTGATAAATATTTATTTTCAAGTAGGTAAAATATATTTATCCCAGAGAAAGCTAGTGCATGCCATCAAATAATAAAGTAGTTATTATTATTTGTAATGGGTTTTGTTAAGGAATATTATATTATTTATGACCCAATACACAATCATAAAATATTTTTATATAAACCCTATCTCTATTAATTGACAGATATGTCTATAGTATAGGGTTAATCGAAAATTGAGAATAGAGAATTTATGTACACAACAAACTTACCCCCCCCCCTCTCACACACACGCAATATATATATATCTCTCTCTCTCAAATTCTATCCCTATTTCTCATAAGAATAAGAAGAACTCCTCAGGACCAAAGGATCTTAGAGTGATCAAGATGATCATGAAAAGACAATTTATTCTCCACACTAGCACCATGAAATCAGTTGGTCTTTCTTGAAGATCAAATGAGTATATGTGGATCACTACGAGAGGGATTCTATATTTACATCCTTATAATAAAAGGTCATTTGAAAAGGGTTTTTCAGAATTTTCAACATCCATATTGAATACAAATATAAATATGAGGTATTTTTGATTCTGATCATGAATGTATTAATTGAGAATTTAACATGAATGGTCTTATCTTCAGGTTTCAGTAATCTCATTGTTAAATGACATTTTAAAATATTTCCCATAATTGGTGCTTCCATTGCACACAAAACCTTAATGTGATACCTTTCTACATTTTTTCTATATATATAAAACCTGTAAAGTGTTTTTAATACCTTTAGACATTGATTTTATATGAACAACATTGAGATTTATTTACATTTTCTATTGAAATATTATAAATTAAAAAAATTAAAAATAAAAAAAACAGATAGTAAGTTGTATATTTCTAATGGTTATGGTAGAATAATGAGCCATACAGTGGTTTCAAGTGAGGTAGGTGTTAGAGATATTGGATTTCAGAATTAGAAACATGTGGAGTCATAGTCTGGCACAAAAAATAATTGTTTTATGATTCCAAAATAGATTGTGTCATTAGTGACATGCTTATAGTATGGGAAGACAATGTGTGTTCAAGGCTAGTGTAATTAGACAATAATGGAGTGTCTAACATGTGGCCAGATGGGATATCTGAAGTGATTTTTTATGAACTTATAGAAAGATGGGGATCTGGACTATGTTAAACTTATTAATTTGACATTATATCGTAATTGGTATTGAGATCTAGCATCCAAGATTCATCGACATGTGTGGGTTATTTTAGTGTATGGGATTCCAAATAGTGGGGATAATGGATGGAAATGGGTACGACTTCATAAAGAGGAAATAAATTTGAAAATCTAGTATTAAGTTAGCTATGTGTGATAAGTTTTATGTATATAGAGTGGGATGGGGGTCCATAGATGGTTAGAGGTATTCCTTAAGAGTGTTTCCTTTTACATTGTATTAATTATGATGGTACATAATTTGTGTGTGTAATAAATTGATCTTCTAGATACCAATTGGGCTATAGGCAGGAAATTTGATGTGTGATAACTTTGAGTTGAGTTTTAATTGGGTAAAATGTGAATATTTTATTTGATGATGGATGGTAATGAAATATGGTTGGAATATTTTCACATTACGATGATGAGAGAGTGTGATTATATCATCGAAATGTGTAGTAGGTTGTAATGAGACCATGTTGGAAATTACTTTGGTGGGGTGTGCCCACAGAAGGAATCTATTAGATGTATTTGTGTAGTAAGAGTGATTGGGATGGAAATATATATTTTTATCATACTCTAAGATATTTGATAATGAAAAGAGTAGGATGATCAGGTTATAGTGAGAATTAGTCATGATATAGCCCAATATAACTCAAGAATAAGATATCATATGGTGGGTTTGTTGTAATGTTCTGGGTATTTAAGAGTGGTAATTTGAGTCATATCATGCATCAAAAAAGTGTGATTTGACATGATTATTGTGTCATAGGTATTTCTAGAGGTTGGTAATTTGGTTTGGGAGATGTACTGGGATTGGGATTTGAATTCTGTAGTATGAAGAAGACCACACCATAACCTAGGGGGATCACAACATAGAGGGGTGAATTAGTCCATGAATGAGGGAATCAGGGAGTGGGATGAAGGTCATGTTACAGCCTTGGGTTATAATTAGATGAAGGGATCATGGTCTCTCCATGTCCATGACTCATCATGACAATAATTTTGGAAATAATTAGAAAATTTACATGACTATTTAGTAAGGTTTTTTAAGGATGCATAATTTTTTTGAGTTAGTGAAAAAATGGTTACGAAAAGGGGTGATTCATGTCAAAACATAGGGGTTCCAACCTTGATGAGACCTTTCATAATGTTCACTGTATATATATGAGTAACATATATGTTTTGGGTAAAAAATAAGGTTTATAACACTGTAAAAATATATTTTTTGGGGTGTTACACTGTAAAGGGGGTGGTTTCACCATATTGGGGGCTTCATGGGTTAGATTCATTCCATAAAGTCCTAATCATGTGAGGGTGTTAGGATATAAAGGGTAGGGTCATTCCATGATATGAATATGGGCAGTGAATTTGATATTCGGTTAGGGTTTCAAAGGGAGGTGTGTTATGTCATGATAAAGGGAATCACACTACATAGTGTCCTGGTATGGGGTGTCACACTATGATCATAAAGTGTCATTCCATGAATTAGAACGTGTATTTAAAATAAAAAATATATAATAACTTAATTGATTAACTTTAGAATAAATGTTTTATTATTCCAATTTATCAAACAGTGGAGAAATCCATATTTTCACATTTCTAACATTCCTTCATCTATTTTGAGGATTCATCATTAATTTTTATTAAATATTTATGCTATATGTTTCAGGGAATTTTATTAGTTAAGGATAACTAAATTTTGGTGTTTAATACTTTATTTTCTCACATTTTCCCTCATTTATGTTAGTTGTTCCTTAAAATATGGGTTTTTTATTTTACTTGGTTTCATCTATTTTGATCCATATCAACCAAAGGTTATTATCATGTGGGGTCTTGAATATTATAGGTATGTGTATCCAAAAAATTTACTATATTATATATGTGTTATGTGTCTTTTGATAACCACCATAAGGTTTAGGTTAGGTATTTTTCTTGGTACTGAGATGACTATGGTTTCTGCTATCTTTAAGAAATACCCGAGCATAATCTCATGTGTAAATTGGGAGTCATGCCTTGTAGTTCATGGTTCACTTGGTATTATGGATTTAGAACATGATGGGCATGATGAAACAAGATGTTGTAATTTTTTGAGCTAAAATTTGGATGTGGTTCCTTGGGAACACGATGGGTGTAACCTGTGTGACATAGAGTGATGATGATCAATATAAATGGTGAAAATGGGTTCATTGATATGATATAGATGATGTTGACTATTTTTATGGGTGGTAAGGGAGGTTTATTGTGGTTTCTTGATATGTTTTTTAATTTGACTCACTATGAGGTGTTAATGCCATTTGGGTCACCTCCATATATATTAAGGCCCCTAAGGAGGGGATTTAAACTCATTTTGTGGTTAACCATAAAAGATTGAGTGACATAGGGGATGGTTCTAACCATCGGTATGATGGAGTAGATACAGTTCAATTTTCCATGACTAGTTTTGTAGAGGCCACTAGATAGGAGAATGATTCATTCCATATATTTCTAATATATTGGTCCAATGGGTAGGGTTTGGTAAGTTTGGGTGTCACTGTGACTTTTGTTTTTTTTATTTTTCATCTGATGATTTCAATAAGGGATTAAGAAGGCCATGGGTATAATGATATTGATTTTGGAAGTACCTTATGGTGTCATGAATAAAATTGGATAGTTTTATGGTTATGTTTAAAGTATGACTCAATGGGTATAGTGATATGGAATTTGGATGTACCCTACGGTGTCATGATTAAAATTGAATAGTTTTATTGTTATGTTTATCGCATGACTTCATGTAGTTTTTAATTGTTTGGAGGACCAATGGAGAATTCAGTATGATAGAATTTGGATGCATTGTTCCACTCTAAAACATACTAAAGTAGGTAAAGGCTCAATTTGGGATGGTTGAGAATGAGGGGAGAAAGTTTTATTGTTTTTATTATTCATATTTATTATAATTTTTAGATCTAGTTATATTTATAAATATTATATAGGGACACCATTGGGGAAAGCCTACTCAGTTTATACTTTCACCCAACAATGGTCCCTAGGACCTGTGCAGAATTCATGGTTTTTAACATAGGTATGGCAAATGTCTCACCGTCAATATCTTATTGGAGATAGTTTTGAAGACTATTCATGGGTTGAATGTTGTAGTTTTTTTTATTGGTAGGGTGGATCCCCAGCATCAAGATGGTGATATCTATAGTTATTTTTGATTTTTTATATATATTATTATCCAAACAATGATCCTGTTTATTTTTTGTGACATGTCTGACCAAGTAGAAATTTTTTCAATGAGTGGTATGATATGATATTAGTTTTTTTATTATTCCACCAATATTGATATTTTATTTAATGTTCTTTATTTATTACTAGAGTTTAGAGTCTCCAAACTATCACCTCTTAGACTATTTATACAATTCGGTAGCCTTTGGAAGTAAGGGAGGTACTCCTAAGGTCAATAATATCACCTGTCTCGTTACTATCTAGTCAGCTAAGCTATGGATGCTATATTATTTTTATATAACACTATAGAAAATTATTCAACCTTTTCCCATGAAAAATCTGTACATGCTGAAAGACTTATCTCCACCTTAACAAAACACTGAACTTAACTCTCATAGCTTCACATAACACTATGAATCCATCTCACGTACCACATTTCATTCTTTACTACAACATGGACTTGTCAACATGATATGACTATATTTGAAATTACCAAGCCACTAAAAATACTTTTTTATATGTAGCCAACATCACCATGTGAATATATTTATGATGGAACAACCTCTAATTTCCAATTGATTGTATTATTACTTCTATTCATGATATTTAATCCATAAAAGGTGAAAATCCTTACATATAAAATAATATCCAAACATATCAAAGATAAAAATCTTATGTATTGAAAACCTTACATATCAACCCATGCATTCAAGAACTTTTCTAATTTTTTATCCCAATATTCTCATAGATAAAATATTATTTAGGGAAAAAACATACATACAAAAAACCATTGATTATGAGGATATCATAATTTTTAGAGAGAAGAAACTAATGTATCTGAATTCCATACATTTTAATAATTCAAACCTTATATATGTAAAACCTTAAATTCTGAGGACTTTTCTTTTTTCAAGAAATGTTTCACAAAAAATTGCACATACTTATTCCAAACACCTTGACACTTCTTTAAGCACCTCCAAACATTAAAAAATCCCTCTAAATCAAAAAAATTTATTACTTGATATTTTAATATCATAAAAACCATAGAGTTCACCTCACATAAAATGACAAATCATGTAATACTTTAGTTCAAAAAAAAATTTCTTTTGATAAAATATCACAAGAACCATATCCAAATATTCTATTCTAAAATATTATTCCATTTGTTAAAAAATCAAAATTTATGTGATTCTCCACCAACTATTGTTCTGACAAACCACCCCAGTTTTCCAAAAACTCTCCAAGGACAGAAAAACTCAAAATATAAATATTTTACATAATTAAATATTGGTATAAAACATACCCCTTCAGATTTCATTTTCAACCATTGAAAAAATTAAAATTTTAAACATGAAACACAAATCAATGAATTATTATTTAGTAATTCTAAGCTTATGTGAGTGAACTTGGTGTTGGGAACAACAAAATTGAATAGTTATTTCGTATTTCTGATAAAAATGACTTATATCCAGTTTTTTATACATTAGTCTCTTGGAAAAAAAATTAATCCTCTTTTAAAAAAAGTATTTGAACCTGTGTAAATAGGTTTTGACATATATTCTCATGAAAAATTAGAATAGTTTAGAGCTCACAAAACCATGCTGACTTGAAAACTTCTCTCTTTTTAGAAATAGCCTCTAAATATACACTCCCCATAAATAAGGAATTTTAATGATTAGGTTAAACACGTATCTTTGTATTCTCCCGATATATTTTTTTTCTCCCACATTATAAGTACATTAAGGGATAGAAATAAATTTATTTAGGTTTTATTTCTTTCCTTTTGATAATTAATATTCAAATAATAAGTGAGAGAGGGTATGGAAAAACCATACCTTATACTTTGATGAGTCAAGAATGATATTTACTCTTCAATGTACATGTAGTGGTATTAAAAACCTTCTTTGATTTAAAACCACCTTGATCAACCAAAAACATATTTAAATCCTACTTTATATCAGGAGAACTAATATTTTTCTTCACATCAAAAAAAATGACAAACTGAAAAATCGTTATTATTTTCATTATTTAGTTAAAAAAAATTTAACAATTAACTTTACATTATAAAATAATATTATATTAATCTTCATTAATTTTATTTTATATTCAACATGATATAATGATTTTATCCATCTTATTTAGTAGACATTATTTTCTACCTTTTTTGGAGTTAATAATCTCTAGTGGATTCTCAATATCGTCCTTGTTCTTCTTTGTAGACATCTCTTTTTCACTAATTTACTTATCTTATCTCTAACCTAAAATCCCTTAGGCTCTTTTTGTTCAAACTATTGAACCAGTAAGGTCATGATACATTCTTCAATGATATAACCTTTTTGGTCATATATCCACTACATTTCATTATATCCATCAAATCAATTATTCAACATGCGACCTTGTTATTTTATAACATACTTCTTGACATTGATTCCATTAAGGGGTTTTCTCCCCTATAAGTGTGCCTTCTGTAACTCCTTATAGACTAACATTGATTTTTTATAAACTAGAAACATATAACCATTAACCTATAGCTTCTATAAAACCAATAATGACCATAATAGTTATATATTCCTATCTAACTTCTAGTCTATCAAGAAATAATAATTTTTTAAAATTCATCATTTTGAATGCCTTATGAACCATAGTTTGATAAAAAAAATCCAATATACTCTATACAAATATTTATTTATTTAATAATTTTTTTATGATTTTTCATCTACATAAACAATAAAATATTTTTATTTAATGTTTGTATTTTTTGAAAAAAACATATTTTGAGATGTCTCATATTGTACACTTATCTTCACATTTCTCACATTCTATTGGGTTTTAACCTTCTATTTATTGATTTAATGATAATTAAAAATTAATAGTTAAAATACTTATTGATTATGATAATCTTCATCACTGAAGTTAACTACAAAAAATATCTTAGATTGGTCATTCTACAAATATATACTTGGAATTAGAAAAAAAATATATGAAAATTTTAATATAAATTTATTTCTATAGAAATTAAACTTATGGAGATACTATTTCAATATCATATAAATGAAAATTATAAGTAATAAATTTAAATTTCCTTTTCTCCTTTGAGATAAAGTATTTTTCATCATCAATGGTTAGGAGAACATCAAATTACTTCTTTCTTAATCCTTCCATATCCTATTCAACCATATTGGGTGCATTATTCCTTATTCAATTTTTTCCTCTAACTTAACAACCATGGGGATTTGATTATTTAATTCCTTTATCAATAATAACTCTATTTCGAATTCATGTAACTCTTCACTACTGCATGATAAAGACTTTACTTATTTCTTTTAATAATACTCACTGCATGACTCCATTACATCCATCATTTTAATGCATGATTTATCACCTCTATTACTTGATTAATGACCTGTATTTCTACCCCAACATTATTATTTATCATTATTGGATAAATAAAACATAATTTGGGTAAAATAATAATTCTTTATTGAAACACTTGATGATAAATTACCTCTTATTAAACCCATAGAATTAGTACTCAAATATTTTTTATTATACTCCTTTACATCTTCTCTTTCACATTCTCCTATATTTATAAACTTTTCTATAAAAATTTCATTACACCAATAGTTGAAAATTTTCAAAGGTTACATAACATGAAAATTATATTTTCATATCTAGAAACCTAATTAAATGAGTGATGTGATCTTTTAAAACTTCACATAAATATCATAATCTAAATCTAAACATTCAACATCAACTTCATATTTAACCTAAATTTTATTAGAGGGACTTTCATTTATAATGGCATTGAATTATAATTCCAACTTAGATGAAATAGTCGTAAATAGGTTTCAATCCTTTATCATCTATTATGTATCTATGATTATTTTCAAGTTATCCAGAATAATTATATGATGATTATAATCCAATGGATTTGAAACATTAACCAAGAATCTGTTTTGTATTATATAATGTTTTCTCTCGACAATAATTGAATCCTTAAGAGTCTCATGAAATCCTATAATAGTTATCACCACCTCATTGAACCTTGTAAAATATTTATAAACTTATTCGTCTTTAAGAATGACAATATATTCATAATTCAATCACTAAATTATTAATTTATCCCTTTAAACTTTAATTTTTCCCACATAGATATTTAATATCATGTACCAAATTCCTTTTCTTATCTTGTTCCATAGAAACCCTTTGAAATTCCATCTTTAAAAGTGGAGATAATTTGAAATTTACTACATTCCCATTGATCTCTAAATTCTTTCTATAATCTTCCTTGAAAGACGTCCTTCTTAAAATATGTGAATAACCATCAGTCACATTGTATAGAAAATACATACCCAAAAAAAATCAATAAAATATAATTATTTACTTCCAAACATTTTATTTTGTTATATTTAATATCAGAACTCCTTTATAGTTCGTTATGTTGATATTTTTCATAATTAATATTAAAATATAGGTCAAAATTAAAACTTCACTAAACAAATTTTACAAATCAACTCATACAGTACCTATATTATTTAACCGAACGAGAAAATTTAAATTAAAAACTTATTTAAATAACATTTATAGTAGAAGGAATAAAACTTCTAACTCTTAGAAAAAAATCTTGACTACTTTTATACCACATTTGATTACCCCTAACATGGTTCTTGTTCAATGTGGATGTTGTTTAATTATAACACAATCATATGTTATCCCTTTTATAATTTCTTATGAAAGAAACCTTGATCAATTTTTAGAGAAATAGATCTCATTGCATAACTTACACACACTATGGAAAGAAAAAAACAAAGAAACTCAATATAAAAAGGTCAACACTCAAGAAAATTTTCTAATATTTTTCAGGAACTATAATAAATAGACACCTTATAATCCACATTAATCACTATATTGGATGAAACAAGAAGGATTTATTCTTGAACTTGTATGAAAATAATGAAACATAGCAATCTCATAACATAAGAAGAAAGGATTTCACCTTGATAAAAACTATTTCTAATGTTATGTTTTTTCACTGAGGGGGGGATTATCCAATTACTATAAATAATTATCTCCCTAAAATTTATAGTTCTCCTAGAAATTTTCACATGGTGGAATAAATGTGAATATCCTTGTTCATCATCACACAATATTGTTGTGATGATCACACAGAACCATGTGTGTAGAATTATTATTCTTATAATTATATAAACTCTTCAATACAAACTCATACACTTCTTCCTCTTCCACACTCTCCCACTAATAATCATGAATGAAACTAATCATATTTATCTTACACATGAATATACTCTTATTCATGTTCAAATTTGAATTTAAAATTGAATTTTTAATAATAACATAAATTAAGAACTTTTAAAATTATCATCAACTTAAACAGTAGTTGGATATACCTTGGTGGACTCTGGCATAAATCACGGTAGGAATATATACCTCACAATGTGAAAATTTAGTTTTATCTAACCTTTATAGAAACGTTTTTTTAATTTGTTTCATGGAAACCCATTGAACATCGTATGTATTATCTATAATATAACACATTATAGAGATTAACTCTCACAATTTCTCATAAATATATGAGTCTAACTTTTATACCTCACTTAATTGTATAATAAAACATGGCCCTCTCAATAAGGTGTTATTATCTCAATAATCATAGAGTTACTAAAATCAAATTTTTTATCCATAGATTACGTAATGGTTTGAATATCATCTTTTTAGCCCAACTAGGTTAAATACCCTGAGAGGGGGTGAATTAGGGCATAACAGATTGAACTACTACCCCTTTTTTATCTTGTTTCACTGTTAAACAAAAATATATTCTCTCCCTTTCCTCCAGCAGTGTATGAAAATAAATTAAAGAATTCACAAGACATAATAATTTTACTTGGTACACCCTCACTAGTCTATGTATAAGGAGAATTCAATGACAATGTGAAAATATACCAAATCCACTAAAATTGCACTTTTGTTTTCAATGCTCGTAGAGGACTCACTATCCCTCCTAGTTTACAACCAATCACAAATTTAAATCTCGCAGATCTCTCAACTGAAGTGTGCTCACGGATTCTTCAGAAAATCTACCTTTTATTTCTTAAATCAATTTACTTTTCACCTTATTTAGTGTATCATTGAGTTCCACTTTCATCCACATGATGAATTACACTTTACCATAAATGTACTGTGAAACTTAAAACTTTTGAGCAACCTTATGGTGACTTGCATGGAGCTTTAATGCCCTACATGCAACTTTTTCCTTTTTCATGGAAAACCAACTTTTGTATAACTTCCTACTCACACAAAAGTCTGTTCTCATAAGAAACTCATTATTTTTTCACAACTCCTCTATTACCCTAAACTTACTACTTGAATGCCACTCTGAGCTTATAAAAAACTCACTACTTGTGATATTTTGAGTTAATATTTTATCTAAGTGTTGAGCATTCACAAATGGGGGGTATACACCTATTTATAGGCATTTCTGACCCTACATGAAACTTCATTCAACTTTTCCCTAAGTTCACAAATATCATTTACACAAAAATAATATAATATATCCCTAAGGTATTTTTTTCCCAACACATATTCAAATCACAAAGATTATTTTCCAATTTCGTTTACCATGAATTCTAGTCATGGTATTTAATCTATAAAAGAAAATATTTAGAAATATTATCATTATTTTTTGGAAATGTTAAAAACATTTAAATTTCAACAAAAATAACATGTATCACAAACAAAATTACTATGTATGGATAACCTTATCTATCAACTATTACGTTTGAGTACATGGAAAAAAATTATCCTAATATTTATAGAGAAAATATAATCTATAGAAAAACATAATATATGAAAAAAATTGTGTTAAATGGATTTTACAAATTTTCTGAGATAATTAAATCACGTATTAGAATTACTTAATTATTGAAAATTAAAATTTTACATATGGAAAACCTTATGTTTGGAATAATTTTTCATTTTTTAAACTTATCTCTTATAAACACCAAAACCATTTTAGATATCATACAAAAACTAGAAAATTGTTTTAAACACCTATAAACTTTCAAAAACCCAACTTGAACATAAATAATTCTTTCAGGATGTTTTAATCACCCTAAAAATTATATTGATGTTCACCTAAAATGAAACATCATGTATCACTTAGGTTTGAAAATGATTTTTGGGTTAAAAACAAAATATAACACAAGAACACATTCTCATTATTATCATCGAAAATAATATTCTTTTAAAAAAAATTAATGTATTATTATTCAACTAAAATTTCAATTAATGTCTCACCAGGTCTCAAAAAACTATGTAAGTTCATGGAAATTTCATATATCTCCATATTCCTTAATTATCTCTTAGTCTCAATAATATAGACATTGATGATAAAAAAGATTTTATTTACCTATCTAATCGATATATATTCATAAATTAGGATGAATTTTATATTTTTCTTAATTCTCCTAGAACCTTTAGATATTTTTTAGAGTTCATTTCTATATACATCCTTATAATTTCTTATAAGTTTTCATGGATGATTTCACCATTTCTTTCTCTTCATTTGATAATTGGTTTGTATATCTTGGTTTATTCCTCTATCGATTCATTGAAAATGTATCATATTAAATTATATGAAATTATATTTTATAGTAGTGAGGGGTATATTTATTAGGAATTTAATCACTAGTAATGGAGTAAATATTGAAAAATAAGATATTATGTAACGCCCCGACCCCAGTTACCCAGAGTCGGTGCATTATTGAGTAGCATTGGCATGATCACAAAAGATCAAGTCTCAAAAGACCGATTAGTTTAGTAGCCTTGGAAACACTAGATACATTAATAAATGTTACATTACATCATAAAGAGAAAAACTAATAACAAAGTCTTTATAGTATACACTCATATCCTCTTCTGACTATCCCTACAGGTCATTCATAAAATACTTCTTCACATCCTGGAAAATATTAAAACATTGAAAGGGGTGAGCTCAGATGCTCAGTAAGGATAACAATATTGCGGAAGCTTTCATAAATAAACATTAACATTTAAGGCAATGTATAACTAAAACAAAAGCCTTTTAAGCTTGAACTTTAGCATAATATGGAAAAAGTAAAATGAAATAATTCTATTTCCTTACTCACATGGATATTATACTAGTCAAATAATCACATGAAATATCATTAACCACTTTCATAATGATGGAATGCATAATCCCAGACTATCATAACCACGTAGCCAAGGCCTCGTGCCAAGACCACAAATAAGATTTTGTCAAGGCCTCGTGCCAAGACACTAGTTTGTCTCATGAGACCTACGGATGCATCGAGGAGCTGTAATGGGCTCCACCCATCACTTATTAAGTCCAATTCATTCCTCATATGAATAGGTTTAAACATATCATAAACCATAACATAATTGTATCACATAAAACATGCATAAAGGAAACATAACATTTCAACATTTCAATCACAAGATATCAATACAACACATTGATATAATAAAAACACTTTCAAAACCATTTTCAGTACCAAAATAAAAGAAAGTTAAAACTTTTTATTTATTTTTCATTAAAAAAAAGTTATGGCTTGTAGAGGAAGCCGAAACACAAATAATGGTCATGGTGGCGGAGAAGTATTTGTCGCCGCATACATAAGACAATAACATTCTTTTTGTCTTTTAGTAAAAATCTTTGTAAAAAAGATACCTTTTTGAATAAAAGTCAATGTCAAAAGGGGTTTATACACCGTATAAAAGAAAGTTGTGTATAAAACAAAATATGCCTCAATGAAAGGAGATTGAGACGAAGACCCTTACAAAGATCATTTTTTTAAAGTAAAGTACATATATTATGTGTATTCACTATAAGTACACATAAATAAATTTCAAATACAAGATAGGACATAATAATATCATGACATAATTTGAAAGTAGGAGATTAACCCAAATATTAGAAATTGGGTTAAGAAGTTCCCTTACCTTGCATCTTGTCTTGACTCGACCATTCTTTAACCTCCTTAGTAATAAACTAGAGTTAATTTATAATTTCTTAAGAACATTTTTCATGTTTTTTATTCCTTATATATCACTTATTACCATGTCATGAACATTATGTAATTATTTAAGTTAATAACGGTCGTTTTGTCGATCGTTGGTACTTGAGTCAAAAATAAACTTCTTATAATTACAAGTTGTTCATGTGGTGAAATATCCATTATATCCAGAATAATATTCATGATATAGATATCATATATCTCATATATATACTGTATATACATGCATTTATAATATTCCATAACGTTTATAGGTAAGAAATGAAATGCACCGTTCATGGATACGGTAAGTCGTACGTACGCATGAACGCTACATTCATTTCTATTTCGCATTTAAGGAAACAATAATGATATAAAGGTATATTATAATTCTAGTATAATATCATATATAATATCATTTACTCCATCCTTTATACATCCCACATATTTCATTAACCATTCAAATCACTTTGAGGGGGCGGTAGTCCGCACTTCCTAAAATGAAAATATCACGTTTACCTATAATGGAAACAATAAAGGTATGCCATAAATGAAAAATACAGAACCTTAAGTAAAACATAAACATATTATTTATTATTTATAAATAGATTGACATCTTAATTTCCACCTTTGAAGGTGTTATATTAGTGTTGAACAATCATCATTTCGTGAGGCAGAATTTCGCCATCCACAGAAACAGTATGTTCATTAACCATTAGATGTAGGTGTGTGTAAGTGTAGCTCGAATACTTATCATAACAACATCATAGTATATTGAGGATATTGGTGTTGTTACAAAAGAAATTAATAAAAAGAGTTTAGGGGGTTGGATAAGCAAAATAAAACAAAATAACATAAGAGAAGACATTATCTTAAAATCGGGTAACTCTTTTGATTTGAGCCAAAGGCTTCCTTGGGAAGCATTATACCCAAAGTGAGGATTCTAGGAGTAAGGTAGGTAATTTGGGAGAGTATTTGGTCAGAGGTTGGCCGAGCCAAATGGCTTGATGGTGTGAATAAGGTGGGAGTGGTGGGGGCCTTTTATAAGTGGAGAGGAGGGGCACTCCTGGAAAGATTGAAATGTTACTTTATTATGAAATTATTTTCGGATTATAAAGGTCCCACAATGATATATTTCTAGTATAAGGTGATAAGGTTTCGAAATATACTCATCCAATAGGTTTGTGACAAGTTTAATCCTTGGATTGTACATTATCTTTTCATTTTATTTAAATCGTTAATTAATGAGGTAATCGATGCATCATCATTGTGTCATAAAACTTTTAATTTATTTAATTTATAAAAATTATAAAAAAATATCATGATATAGGAAATCTTTTTAGATTTATAATGAATATTTATAGTCTAAAATATTACTTGTATAACCCCATTTAAAATTTGTTTTAGTAAAATAACTCATGCTTGTGACATTTTTATTTTAACAATAAATAAAAATTTTTAATGTCATTTTCCGACCAAAGTGACTCCATGGGGTCCCCAAGTTGACTCATGTATTGTATTGGTCGGCCATGACTCATCCAATAGATGTAGGACAAGTGTAAAGGTCATTTCATATTTTTATAATATCATTTTTACCTTAAATTTCACTAATTACCTTTAATCGCGATTAATTAAACTTAAAAGTTACTATTCACCAAAAATTATTTTCATCCCATTGAACCACGTTTTACTTCCTAATGACAACCATGTATGTCGGATTTTTGAAAATCAAATCAAAGAAGTGGTAATATTTCATTTAAATGAAAAAAAATCAGTTATTTAACTACCACTTAGTGGTTTCACTATTCATCAAAAATTGAAGTTTTTCAGAACAATGCCAAAATTTCACCCTAAGATATAATTGATATTCCAAATTCAAAAATGATGTCTATTTTAATAAATTACAAACATATAATTTGCATTAATTAATTTTATAATTAATTCTCGTTTTCACAATAAATATTCTGTTTTTAAGAAACAATATATATCAAAAGATTGACAATTGTTTATGTCTAATTTCAAAGTGAAATTAATTATAATGAAAACCATTGGATAAAATGGTAAAAATATATTATAATTATACTTTAAAACCACTCAATTGTATAATTTATCACTATAAATAATTTTGATTAAAAAAGTTGTTTTTAAGTATTCTTCATTATTCATAAAAAAATGGAAGTTCTCAGAAAATTACAAAAAAAAATCAACTTAGGATAATATCGATATTAAGAATAGAAAAATGAAGTCCATTTTGAAATATAAAATTTCTATAATTTTAAAAAGTGGGTATTAATATTCATAACGACTACTTTGATTAGTCGCGGTGTGTTAGAACTCAAACTTGCGTACAATTCAAGCTATTGCATTATTGAAAGAGAGGCGTATCATGAAAGCTTGGGGTGTTACATTCTCCCCTCCTTCAATAAATTACGTCCTCGTAATTTGAAATTTTTCTTTGAAAATAAAAGGTTGAAAATAGAAAATACATTTGTGGAAAACCCACATCAGAAATAAGGTTAATAAAAATATAACATTAAAAGAAAGAAAGAGAAGTACAAAGGTCACCTGAGATAGCCCATACTAGGATTCTATGAAAATATGGATATGGAAGAAAAAAACCATCAAGGTCTGATGGAGAGTAGTAGAAAACTGGATTAGGAGAAAGTTAACCATAAGAAAATCACAAACATGTTATTGGTTAAATGGTCATTGAATCCCCAGTTGGAAATGTTAACCGGCAAAGTTTTTGTTTTAAGTTACCTTTTATAAAGTTGAGGAATTTATTTAGGATATTTACTAAGAATGTAAGGGAATATACATACTTGTTATGTTGACTTTCATTCTTTAATAAATGTTTACCACAAACCCATCTTTCACTGTAAAATTAATAGAACTCAAAAATATTCTATTTATCCTAATTCTATAAGGTTCCAAATATTAACACATACCATTTAGATTAGTAAAACTATTTTGTAATAAACAGGGACTTCTTGTAGGCTAGTGGTAGGTAATAAAGGCCTCTCACACTATCGTTGTGGGTTCGTTTCCTGCAGCTCTGTCCGACGCGACGGGTTATGCCCCACCCTTCAGGTTGTCCTTTTCCTAAAAATATAGTATTATAATATTCCAAAAGTAATCTTCAGAAATGTTTTAACCTTAAACAATACTATCCAAGGTTCAACTTAATCCATCCCAACCTTTATAGTTATCCAAAATACCTCTGTAAAGACTTTCTCTAAAAGGTCTCTTAATTCCAAAATCAATTTATCAGATTCCCCAAACAAAGTAAAGTTTCTATTATTGTCACATACTAAAAATATGATTACCTTCATCATATTAAAACCTTAATGAAATCAACAAGTACTACAGTACAATCCTTATATATATATTACATTATTCTAATAACCAGAATATAATCCATGAGTCCAAAATCACCAATACATTACTTATTCTGCTTCAACTATAGTCACAATATAAGATTGTCCATGATCTCTTGGCCTTTCTGAGGTAAGTTTTCCTGACGCTTAGGACATTCATTTCCATAATGACCCATTTCTCTACAATTGTAGAATTCAACATTGATAGTCTCTTTCTTTCCCTTGCAATCATACGCCTAGTGACCTTTTTCTCCACGTTTATAACAAACTCTTATTCCTTTTAGGCAAGTACCAGGGTTATTCTTCCCACAATTATCACATAACGGAAAATCCTTCTTTCTATTTTTCCCTTTATCTATCTCTTGTTCCACCGTTCTCTTCTTCTCTTGCTTTACTTTATTGTCATAAGATTTAGAGAATTCCTTTTCTGTCTTGATAGAACATGAGATAATGTCTTCGTACGACGAGAAGATTTGTGAGACTAATGCTCGATGAAGAAATGGTTTTAACCCATAAAAGAAACAATCAATATTACTTCTTGGGTTATTTATATAATCTGCCGCATGCCTCGCTAACCTTGTAAAGTTGGCCTCATACTTTGCGACATTCTCATCCTCCTTTTGTCTCAGACTCAAAAATTGTCTTTCCATATCTGCTCGATGGTCGTGAGGATAGTATTTTTCTAAGAAAATATCTTTGAACTCTCTCCATTCCATATTTCATACTTCATCATCTTCTTTTGTGTTTTGAATCAATGACCACCATTGATCGGCATCTCCAGTGAGGCGGTAGACTACCATGACAACCTTCTCCCTTTCGCTACTCCCCAAGGCATGGAATATTTTCTCTAAGGAGTTTATCCATTGCTCAGCTACTAATAGATTTGTACCCCCCATTAAATGTTGGCGGTTGTTTCCTCATGAAGAGGTCTAACGTTGATCCTCCACGTTGTGGATCAGGGTGTTCCATATGAGTAAGGTTATTATTCATAACCATAGTGAGTTGTCCCAATATGGTAATAAGTTGATCAGCACCAGTTGTATCTCCAACTCCACAACAATTATCTTGAGCAGGAGGGAAATACCTACATGGAGTGCGTGCATTGATACGGTTTCCATTCCTTCCACTAGGCGCCATTTCTAAACAATGGCATAAACTAGATCAGTTTATGAATCAAAAAACATAATTCGATACTTGTAAAATACTTAACATAAATTGAACTATTTATGGATATAATCCATTAAAATGTTTTCTTTGAAGAAGTATATACTCATAACCCTTCATATTGGTTTGTAAAGAAAATGAGAATTATCCTAAGCATATCCCCCAGGAGTGTCGTAACCAAGAGTGTAGCAAGGCCCGTTGTCGTGCACCAGTTCTCGTTCGAGTCTAGATCAAAGCGGTGTTTTCAGGTTTTACCCCTAGTTACATCTGTGCCAGAGCCACCTCTACCTGCTCGTATCCAGATAGGAATGTATTTCTCGGAAGACTCAAAAAATCCCTATAATACCAAAATTCTAGGAAGTTATTCTATACTAATCCTAAAATTTTATCTTAGATCTATGTGCTCTAATCAGAGTTTATTTAAATCTAGCTTCCAAGGTTAGTACTAAACTGCCTCTAATACCAACTGTAACGCCCCAACCCCAGTTACCCAGAGTCGGTGCATTATTGAGTAGCATTGGCATCATCACAAAAGATCAAGTCTCGAAAGACCGATTAGTTTAGTAGCCTTGGAAACACTAGATACATTCATAAATGTTACATTACAACATAAAGTGAAAAACTAATAACAAAGCCTTTATAGTCCACACTCATATCCTCTTCGGACTATCCCTATAAGTCATTCATAAAATACTTCTTCACATCCTGGAAAATATTAAAACATTGAAAGGGGTGAGCTCAGATGCTCAGTAAGGATAACAATATTGCGGAAGCTTTCATAAATAAACATTAACATTTAAGGCAATGTATAACTAAAACAAAATCCATTTAAACTTGAACTTTAGCATAATATGGAAAAAGTAAAATGAAATAATGCCATTTACTTACTCACATGGATATTCTACTAGTCGAATAATCACATGAAATATCATTAACCACTTTCATAATGATGGAATGCATAATGCTAGACTATCATAACCACGTAGCCAAGGCCTCGTGCCAAGACCACAAATAATATTTTGTCAAGGTCTCATGCCAAGACACTAGTTTGTCTCATGAGACCTACCGATGCATCGAGGAGCTATAGAGGGCTCCACCCGTCACTTATTAAGTCCAATGCATTCCTCATATGAATAGTTTTAAACATATCATAAACCATAACATAATCGTATCACATAAAACATGCATAAAGGAAACATAACATTTCAACATTTCAATAAAAAGATATCAATAAAACACATTGATATAATAAAAACACTTTCAAAAACATTTTCACTACCAAAATAAAAGAAAGTTAAAACTTTGTATTTATTTTTCATTAAAAAAAAGTTATGGCTTGTAGAGGAAGCCGAAACACAAATAATGGTCACGGTGGCGGAGAAGTCGTTGTCACCGCATACGTAAGAAAAAACATTCCTTTTGTCATTTAGTAAATCTCTTTGTAAAAAAAGATTCCTTTTTGAATAAAAGTCAAAGTCGAAGGGGTTTATACACCGTATAAAAGAAAGTTGTGTATAAAACAAAATATGCCTCAATGAAAGGAGATTGAGACGAAGACCCTTACAAAGACCATTTTTTTTAAAATAAAGTACATCTATTATGTGTATTCACTATAAATACACATAAATAAAGTACAAATACAAGATAGAACATAATAATATCATGACATAATTTGAAAGTAGGAGATTAACCCAAAGATTAGAAATTGGGTTAAGAAGTTCCCTTACCTTGCGTCCTGTCTTGACTCGACCGTTCTTTAACCTTATGAATAATAAACTAGAGTTAATTTATAATTTCTTAAGAAACTTTTTCAGGTTTTTTATTCCTTCTATATCACTTATTACCATGTTATGAACATTATGTAATTATTTAAGTTAATAACGGTCGTTTTGTCGATCGTTGGTACTTGAGTCAAAAATAAACTTCTTATAATTACAAGTTGTTCATGTGGTGAAATATCCATTATATCCAGAATTATATTCATGATATAGATATCATATATCTCATATATATCTAGTATATACATGCATTTATAATATTCCATAATGTTTAGAGGTAAGAACTGAAATGCACCGTTCATGGAGACGGTAAGCCGTACGTACGCATGAACGCTACTTTCATTTCTATATCGTATTTAATGAAATCATAATGATATAAATGTATATTATAATTCCAGTATAATATTATATATAATATCATTTACTCCATCCTTTATACATCCCACATATGGCATTAATGATTCAAATCAATTTGAGGGGGCGGTAGTCTGCACTTCCTAAAATGAAAATATCATGTTTACCCATAATGGAAACAATAAAGGTATGCCATAAATGAAAAATACAGAACCTTAAGTAAAACATAAACATATTATATATTATGTATAAATACAGTTACATCTTAATGTCCACCTTTGAAGGTGTTATATGAGTGTTGAACAATCATCGTTTCGTGAGGTAGAAATTCGCCATCCACAGAAACAGTATGTTCTTTAACCATTAGATGTAGGTGTGTGTAAGTGTATCTCTAATAATTCTCATATAAACATCCTAGTATATTTAGGATACTGCTTTTTTTACAAAATAAATGAATAAAAAGAGTTTAGGGGGTTGGATAATCAAAATAAACAAAATAACATAAGAGAAGACATTACCTTAAAATCGGGTAACTCTTTTGATTTGAGCCAAAGTCTTCCTTGGAAAGAATTCTGCACAAAGTGAGGCTTCTAGGAGTAAGGGAGGGAAGTTTTGAGAGTATTTGGGTAGATTTTGGCCGAGCCAAATGGCTTGATGGTGTGAATAAGGTGGGAGTGCTGGGGGCCTTTTATAAGTGGAGAGGAGGGGCACTCTTGGAAAGATTGAAATGTTACTTTATTATGAAATTCTTTTCGGATTCTAAAGGTCCCACAATGACATATTTAGAGGATAAGGTGATAAGGGTTCGAACTATACTCATCTAATAGGTTTGTGACAAGTGTAAGCCTTGGATTTTACATTATCTTTTCATTTTATTTAAATCGTTAATTAATGAGGTAATCACTGCATCATCATTGTGTCATAAAACTTTTAATTTATTAAATTTCTAAAAATTATAAAAAAATATCATGATGTAGGAAATATTTTTATCTTTCTAATGAATATTTATAGTCGAAAATATTACTTGTATATCCCCATTTAAAAATTGTTTTAGTAAAACAACTCATGTTTGTGATACTTTTATTTTAACATTAAATAAAAGTTTTTAATGTCATTTTCCTACCAAAGTGGCTCCATGGGGTCCCCAAGTTGACCCATGTATTGTCTTGGTCGGACATGAATCATCCAATAGAGGTAGGACAAGTGTAAAGGTCATTTCATATTTTTATAATATCATTTTTACCTTAACTTTCACTAATTACCTTTAATCGCGATTAATTAAACTTAAAAGTTACTATTCACCAAAAATTATTTTAATCCCATTGAACCACATTTTACTTCCTAATGAAAACCATGTATGTCGTATTTTTGAAAATCAAATCACAGAAGTGGTAATATTTCATTTAAAAGAAAAAAAATCAGTTATTTAACTACCACTTAGTGGTTTCACTATTCATCAAAAATTGAAGTTTTTCAGAACAATGCCAAAATTTCACCCTAAGCTATAATTGATATTCCAAATTCAAAAATGATTTCTATTTTAAAAAATTCCAAACATATAAGTTGCATTAATTGATTTTATGATTAATTCCCGCTGTCACAACAAATAGCGTGTTTTTAAGAAACAATATATATCAAAAGATTGACAATTGTTTATGTCTAATTTCAAAGTGAAATTAATTATAATGAACACCATTGGATAAAATGGTAAAAATATATTATAATTATACTTTAAAACCACTCAATAGTATAATTTATCACTATAAATTATTTTTATTAAAAAATTTGTTTTTAAGTATTCTTCACTATTCATAAAAAAATGGAAGTTCTCAGAAAATTACAAAAAAAAATCAACTTAGGATAATATCAATATTACGAATACAAAAATGAAGTCCATTTTGAAATATAAAATTTCTATAATTTTAAAAAGTGGGTATTACTATTCATAACGGTTACTTTGATTAGTCATAGTGTGTTAGAACTCGAACTTGCGTAAAATGCAAGATATTGCATTATTGAAAGAGAGGCGTATCGTGAAATCTTGGGGTGTTACATATTAAAACAATTTAAACCCTATCATTTCCCAATTACATTCAGTAGGTTCTTTGTTTCATGGGTCATGTTTGTTTTTACCACAAAATCATTAAAGACTTTATTAATATCACAATTCCATTATCCTTTTTTTCATATAAATGTATTGTTTTTTTAATGAACTTTGAATAGAATACTTTAATTCTATAAAAGGAAGCTTACTTCCCCACTCAATATCTAACGACCTATTTGTGATATCCCCTACATGATCATGTTTTATGGATCTAATTTTTTATTTGTAGTATTTTTATCACAAAAGGTTGAATAGACACCTCATGTTATTTCATATTATTTACATACCTTAGATCCTTCCTAGTAAATATGTACTACCAATAAAAAATAAATTCTTTTCACTATGTTATCCTTGGAAAAATTTTGAGTTTTTATTATTTAGATAAATGTAATTTTATTTTTTGAACATGATTACATTAATTTTATACCTTATAATCCTAAAGATATGCCCTAAAAAATATGGTGCAAACTATTTATTTATAATTTTATACTATAGAGTTGTGATAAGGATCATAAAATGTTGCATGTGAAAACATTACTAATATTTTCCCATTACTTAACACACATGTTAAATCCATTTTCCCAATTGGATAATTATACTGTAATTGGATCTATTGTGTTTTATTTGTCCTTATCTATTTGTATACAAGTATTGTAAATTATTTGAATGTACTCAACCATGAGTTCACAACTTTTTAAAGTCTATACTATACTTTGTGTTGTGGGAAAAAATTCTCAATAAACCACATGGAATTCCACTAAATTTAGAGTTACTTTTCCGGTAATGTATGCAGATGATCATCAATTTTGTTATTTATATACACGATGTTGATTTAAAATGACCATCTTTATGAAGAATGATATTACCTAACATCCCATGTTATTTTATAAGATATTTAATCCATTTGGAATTTACTTTGAGGGTTATTTCCAAAATTTATTTGGATTTATGTACTTATTTTTGGACATTTATTATGTCTATGAATGGGTGTAAATAAAGGAAATGAGTACCTATTACACTCATGTGGTAGTCAATTTGTTTATATTTAAAATTGTTGCAGTATTTGGTTTGAAAACATTTATAATTAGTAATTAGGGTTCTCATTTTAGTAATCAGAATATGAAAACATTACTTCATAAGTATGGGGTTGATTATAAATTATACATTACAAGTCATGAATAAACTAGTATACAAGTTAAAATTTAAAATCTATCATTTTCATAAATATTGGAATAATTGATACAACCGATAAATTAATATTAGAGTATGTGGATATATGATGTGATGTGGGTAAAAAAACTACTTTTAAATCCCCCAACATAATTTCACCTTATAATATTTTCATTATATGGGATTGAAATATCTCCATATAGGTTTACCACTATTCATATCAAGATAATAAATAATTAAATATAAATACATTTTATACAAGTGTATATTGAAACTAAGAATTTAAGAGTTTAATGATATTCAATGTGATGTATTTAAGAACACATAAATTTATAAAGATAACATAGATGCTATACTTCGTGATCTGATTCATTAAAATAAGTTCAGTATTTGTTATATGGTCATCATGTACAATTCAAAACTGAAACTCCATATAGGTTAGATTTATTCCTTATAGATTGGTTCTTATATTATTACTCATGTTTTTTTATTTTTGGTATAATACATGATTTACATGGGCTAATTAAATGAAGGTTTACTGTTAATTTCTATAAACCTAAAAAAATTGTAAATATTTTCAAATTAATTTTTTGGATGAACTCAAATTGAATGATGCATAATATGTTACCACATAGTTAGTAGTCCCTTATACCAACTTGTATATACATGTCTACAAATTTAAATTATATATATTAAGGAAAATATGTATTTCATTTATAATGGAGCGGAACATCGTGAATTTAATATTTGAGTTTTCATAAAAATAGTAAAATGTAAAAAAATAAAAAGAAATTGAAATAAAAAAATCAACCCAAAAGTTGAAAACATGCATGAAAATTATTTAATATGAATAATTAAATCTCATTTTTTTCAAAATTAAGTTCATTTTTTTGGTATAATGTGTATTATGAGAAATATTTTAACATTAAATAGTGTTTTAAGAAAAATGAGTATTTGAAAATGATAATGTTGATTTTATCTTTATAAAATCGTTTTTGAACCCATTTTCTATGATATTTTTAGGAACAATTATGACATTTAATATCTCTATAAAATGTATCAACCAACCATATATTTTGATTCTTTCCCATACTATTGAAAACCTAATAAATTTAAGTATTATTTTGGATTATAAGAGTGTTTCTTTTGTACATTCATATATCATCCCATCAACTTCTTGATAATAAATTATTTTCCTATGCATGTATGCTAGCTATCCTGCAATTATAGACCCTCTAAAAAACAATAACTAACTAATGAAATAAATAAATAATAAATAAATATGAGAGTAATGAAATATACAACATATGAAGACATATAGACTAATAATTTATGGTTTAATATCTAAGAATTCTTATGTGAGTGGGTTTTAAAATTTTATTGAAAATGATAAGAACACATTCAAGAGGAAAAACATTGCATGATAAAATGTTTTACTTAATCATGATATTATAAATTTAGAGTGGGAATATAATCTTGAAATGGTTTTCACAAACACAAAGACATGGTGAGTTAGTGACATAGTTGTGTTATAAATTATTTCATTTAAATTAGTGTCAAAAATCTCATACATATTTTTATAATTCATGATATAATTAATTTCATATTTATTAAGATTAGCTCATTATTCCGATTCTTTCATTTATTTTATTGTTATCATGGAATGATAAATATAAATTTTATATCCAATCATCATTTTTTGGTATAAATAAAATGATACTTTTCATAATAGTGCAAAAGTTGAAGTGTAGGGGTGTGATCACTCAATGAATTATATAATTTTTTCTAACTTACACAAATGGTTTATAATATTTATAGAAATTTGTATTAGATTATTAAATACTTTTTAATTATAATTATATTTGGTATTTGTTATTTAAAAAACTGTTAGAAATGGAAAATTAAGACTTTTTTATTTTTTAATGGAAGGAAAACAATTTGGTATTATTGAAATGACATTACATATGCTAAGAAAAATCAAAAAAAATAATTTTAATGATTTTATAGTTATTTTGATTAAATTTTTCAACTAGACCTGAAATGAAATCCAACCCCGTGAGGCCCAATGAAGTCTTATAAATAAAATAATATTTTGAAATAAAATTTGGACCTAAATGTACTTAATAGGACATAACCTGGAATTAAAACTACAGTTTTTTTATTCTCGTTTTCTTGAAAAAAAATTAAGGACAACATATCAAGAATATTTTATGTAAATATTTTTTTTATTACATAGTTATCTATACGAATAAAATTATGGAAATATTTGTGATGGATAACTCACCAATATTAATAGAATATTAACTTCTTTTAAATCTATCTTGTGTAAAGTTTTAGTAAAATGTATCATATACTACATTATAAAAGTATTCTAGACCAGTGTGTGAGAGAATTTAGTTTTAGATATCATTTTTTCATCTATTCCTTTCCCTTACAAGGAGTTAAAAATTCCATGTGAACACCCGGGGGGAATACCATGATGTAATCCCTTGCATAAACATGTAATTTTTTTGGGATATTATTAATTCATGGATTATGTTATATTATTTTTCATTTTTATATTTTATTTATGTGCTATTTATTGATATGATTACATAACAATCATAGGAACATGAATCCATCTATTTTCATGCATAATTTGGATCATGTGATGACTTGTTTTTATTTGAATCTTCATTAACCTTTTCAATTTATTGATTGTTATAGTGCATAAATTAATATTTTGAAATCTAAAATCCAAAATTAAAAATATAATTTTTTAGAAATTTGATCATATTAAATATAGAAACAAACCTTGAAATCATCGAGCTTCTCATGTATCTCATTGATATGTTTGAGTTATAATGTCAGATATAAATCCCTTGATCCTCAGTGGTAGCTGGTGAATCATTTAGTGTTCTAATTGAATCCTAACTTGTAACCTAGTAGGAACTCACATCACAATGTGGCTTTAATTTTTTATAAATTAAATATTATAATATATATCACCCTCCCTTGATTTGATAAAGCATGACCCTTAGGGTAATTTTCTGAGGTTGATCATACTCTTATAAATTATGTTAACTAATTCCTCATTTAATTTCATTATTTACATACAATGTTATACTAAAACACCTTATTCATAAATTCCTATTAATTTTTATAACATTATAAACCATTGTATTTTAACTTAATGGTATAATGATTCATTAGAATATGACCTATATATTCACCTTTGATGTTGTAGTTTCAAATTAAAAAGAAAAAGTAACTACACACATATCAACAACTCAATCAATAAACTAATGAGAAAAATTAACTTTTTGGGAATCATCACACAATAATGAATATTTTATATTAATTTTATTGGATTTAGATTGGTTTTTATGGGTTTTTAAATGCTAATATCTGTTCTATTATCTTATTTGACTAAAATATTTTTAAAATTTTAAAAAAATAATCCTTAATATCATATTTTAACCATGAAACTCTTAAAAAAAACTACCAAGTATAAAATACCCCTCATAAAGTCTTATTAATTCAAATAAATGTTAGTTTTTACTAAAAAAACTAATTATTTTCTAATAAAATGATATATTTACAAGGAAATTATTCTTTCTAATCTACAACATCCAAAGTTAAAATCAGATAATGAAATGAAATAAAATTATGATGTTTTATGAAATATAAGTATTATTCATAGTTCCATTCAAATACCTTAAAATATTTTTGTAATTATTCAGATGAGGTTCTTTTTTTATGAAATCTAGCACAATAATACACATAAAACATGACACATGGCCTTCTAAAATGAATATATAACCAACTACCAATCACTCCTTTATGTAAATTATTTCTATCTAGTTTCTAGAAACATACCTTTAAAGATGAATTTTATAACTCATTGTAATTAATTACACATTAATATTTAAAATAAAATATTTATTTAATTAATCCCATGTAAATTTTCATTTATTAAAAAATTTCCCAAATATCTCTAAAAATTTGAAAATGAAAAAAAAATAATACTCACCCATCATACTCATTTGAAACTTATTCTAAATGGTATTTGAAAAAATAATCACCTAACATAAATATATATGAACCATAAATTACATCATAAAATTTTATTTTAATAATCAATATATATATGTTTAATATTTTCATAAATTATTATAGGTATTCTCTCCAAATAATAAAACAATCTAATAAAATATAAAGAACATAAGATTTCATTATAAGATTTACATTCTTTCTCAATACAATAATATGATTTATTATGCTTAAAATAATAATTAATATAGGGTGGATGTGTAAATCTAGGAGTTTATTGGACATAAACATCCACCAAAATAAAATAATTTTGAAACAAAATTAACATCTGTATAAAAAATCTTGACATTCATTTAAGATGAATTAGGATAATCCAAATGGATTATAATATGGAAGTAGGAGAAAATTTATCCTCATAATTTATTAATTCCTTTTGATTATAACCCTCAACCACTAACATATATGTATTCCTATAAATCATAGATTAATACCATCTTTATTCATAAAACCCCACTTGGAATATATATTTTGACACATAGAGAGCTTCTAAACTACCACCCATAATTTATTTAGTTTATAATAATTAATATCATCATGAATATGTATAAAATAAATCTCATCACTAAATTATTTTTCTTTAGTTTCAATATTTATATAATAAATAAATTTAGAGAACATAGATATATTTCCAATAATACTCAAATTCCCACCACCATTGTGTGGAACACCTACAAGAAAATATATAGGATGATTTCTTAAGGTTTTATGTTTTCTAGATACTACACTCTCAGTGTCACTGCATTCAAAATATTAATGATTAGGCTCTATAAAATTAATTTCCTCATTATCATCATTTTTAGCTTCTCTAGGAGGATATAAATTCTCAAGTTATGAAAATATTTATAATAATCATCAATTCCAGCTTTTATATAATCAAAAGGATTACATTAATAATACTTAAAATTAATATATTCTTTAACAATATATGAATTTTTATTAATAACTATATAAGATTAAAAATATAAGAATAACCACAAAATATTCTTTCAAAACAATTGGATAATATTTATCAAGTTTTTCATTATTGTTAAGAATATACATATTTCACCCAAGGAATTTCAGGTATATAAATTCAAGTTTTTATCATTTCATTATATATAAATATTTTTCTTTTAAATAGTTTTTATGAGAATTTATTTTTGACCTAAAGTTATATATTAACTTATTAATTCAAAAAAGGTGTTGTAAAGCTATGTTCAAATAGTAGTATACTACCAATTTCTTATAATGTTATATTTCTCATTTTAATAAAACGTAACATTCAATTTCTCATCCATTATCAATTTTTAATGAAATTATTTTGATATTCTTTCAATATAAACTCGTTTAAAAAAATCATGATGATAGAATAAGATTATATTTTAAGCTATAAAATGTAAGAAAAAGTTAACATAGAGAAATCATAGATTGACCAAAAATAAAATGTTGTCATAAAAGGAATGAAATACTAGAATGACCAAGAATATCTATGTGATTATGTTCTAATGGTTTAAAAATAATAATCTCTTTTATGGATTTAAAAATGATCCAGGTTTATTACCCATTTGAAATGTATCACATATTCTCTTTCCCTCAAATACGAGTATAGTAAAATATGAAATCAAATAAATTTTAAATAAAATTCAAAATGAAAATTCCTTACAATATCAAAGTATTTTATACTAAAATTAATAATCATCTGCTTCAATATTAAAATAATTAATATTTTGATAACAAAAAATTCAATATCTAACGTGTAAACATTTTTAGTAATATAATATTTAAATATAAAGACCATAATTCTAAAAATTGATTAGTAATATTTTGAAAAGGAAACAGTATAATCATGGTCGTGAAGATAAGAAATATTTATTAGATTATTATTCAATCCATCAATATATATAATTTTACTAATGGGGATAATTTAATGATTTAAAATAGATCCAACTCCAACAACATTTCCCTTTGAGTTATGAAAAATGTTAATTTTTTCTTCATTAATATTTAAATGATTTTTTTTTATTAATTACAACTTTTATTCCTAAAATAGTTAATTTCCATATACTATTTTATAGAATTTCAATGACTAATTCCCTATAAAACCGAAAAAAAAATTATATTTTGTTTATACACATATACTTTTTGGTATGACAATGATAGAAATTATAGACATTGAAATCCAAATATTCTTTCTTTGAATAAAATATTTAATATATACAAAAAAATCATTACAAATTTAGAATGAATAAAATCATTATATTTAATTAATATCATATAAACAAATTTGAATAATGACAACATAATGAAGACAATAAATATTAAAAATTAATTTTATATAAGAATTAGGAATAAAGTTAATTTAATAAAACTTTAGAGATTTCCTAGAAAATATAATTCATTGTATTTCCAAAGAACTCATTTAACTTAAAATAAACTTATTGACGGAATGCACATAATGACCCAAAACTCATAAGTAAATTATCACAAAATTTTATGAAAAGAAACCATATAATAAATCCAACCAATAATTTTATGGTTTAATTAATTTATGAGATTAACTACATAATAACAATAAAATAAAAACAAAACTACATAATTAGTTATTCTCATATTAAGATTACACTCCTATATTTCATAATATTCATATAACTCCATGGGATACCTTGAGGACATATATAAAAGAGAATGTGAGATAAAAACACAATAAGTGGATAACTATGATGAAAATGAGCATGGGGTGTCATAAGACACAATAATAATACCATGGGATAATAAAAGAGGAATATCATAAATCATAAGACAAAAACAAGGCATAATAGTGATAATACAATTGGAAAACCAAAATAATTTAAAGGTGAGAATCATAAGAATGTGGAAAAAGAATAAAAAATGTCATCATAAATATTAGTTGGAAATCAATGTCAAGGCATCATAACCTAAGGTGTTTTCCTTACAACCCATGTAATATATAGTGTCTCAAGAGATTATAGCGTTACCCAATAGATTGGGGGATTTATAGTATTTTTCCTACCCATAAAATCATAATATTTCATGCATATATGTTTCATATTGAAATAAAATAATATAGTAAGTAATATCTGGATAAAACCATTAGATCGTAAAAGATATCATAATAATGTCACAAAAAATAAATTAATTACATATCATAGAGCTTCCAAAGAAAGAATGTATTAATTAATGTTGGATATTTATAAGTGAATAATGAATAATGGGTAATGAATATAAGGATAAAAGTGACAATGAAAAATCATTAAAAATAAACAATAATATTTTTTAGATTTTAATCAATTTAGCAGTATTTTAAGGTATTAGTAAATAAAACTTTAAATGAAATAAAATAATATAATTAATATTCAACAAAAAATTAATAGTATATTTAATGAATAAATTATGAGGTTTATCTTTCAAAATAAAAATATTTATATGGGTAAAGATGTTTGAAAAAGAAGTAGTGATATAAAAGATTCCTTATATACTTTTTAGGGTTTGACTTAAAAGAAATGATTTCAATGGAACAAGATAGACGTGTATATCCTTAAATAAATAAGAGGTAAATTAAGTAGATTTAAATATGTAAGGATTTATATATAACATAAAATTCATATAGGTGACAGTGATAAAAGAGGATGATTGAGAGAGATTATAATTGAAAATGTAATATGTCAAGTGTGAGCATCCCCTTACCTCGAGTTTATATATTTTTTGGATTATCTCGTAACTTCCAGAATAATAAAATTATATCAGTTAGTTTTATATTAAAAAACTTCATTAATTTTTATTTCAATTATTATCAACCATTTATTGTAATCTATTATTCATTTTTATATTTATTTTGTTTATGTCAACAGTTCGGGGTTGTATAGTCCACAACCCATAAACCACTTCAAAATAATGGTAATAGTCAGTGATATTAGTCCAAAAATTCCTTAATATATAGAAATATTAGGTTATATATTCATATATTTCATTTAGTATAATATCACCATAGTTTAACAAACTCTATAATTTTAACAAATCAAGGAACAATTCTCGAAAAAAAATTATGCATTTAATTGACCGTGGTGCTTTCTCATTAATATTGTTAATATCGGGACAATTTTATCATTACAAATTATTAAAAATTACTAAAAGTTATTTTAATAGTATAATTTTACCTAAATAAAAAATTTAAAACATCAATTAAAGGTTTCAATGATTAACAAAAACCAATTTCTACATTGGTGATACAGACCTACCATGGGGTGAATAATATTTTCAAGAAAGATTAAAAAAGAAAAAAAGATAATCTATGGTTGAATTTAATAATTATGTTAAATTAAAGTTATAATACTAATATCATTTGATTATAATTATAACATAGATTTAGGAGTGGTAATAATTTAAATAAAATTATAGAGTTGTGCTAAGAAAAAAATTACCTTCTATTTGAGACAAGTCCTATGGAATACACTATAAGGACTTGAATGATGGTATTTGAGTTATAAAACATCCAAAAATAATAATTCTAATAGGTTTTAAGGATAGTATTTAGAAACAAAATAAGTCTAAAAAGAAATTATAATGAGGTGAATGAGGGTGTTATTTATATGTGGTGGGGTATTTTGTATAAAATAACATTTTTTGTTGATAATATGAATATTATTGATTATTATGAGTAAATAAAATGGATTATTCATTTAATATAAAAAACCTTTCCTAAATAAATCACTATAAAATTAATCATGTATTAACAAAATAATAATAAAATATTACAATTTTCCATATTCCACTATAAACCTTTATATATCACAGTTCATGAAATTACCCTAACATCACCGTTATTAAATTTCATTATGATTATTATAAAAAATTAAAAAAAATACAAAAAAAATTTATAAATTATTTATTTACAGCATCTATATATAGTATAAAAATTACTATTATTGTTAAAGAATTCATACTTATATATTATTGTCAGAGTGAATAATTATTTTACAGAATCTTAATTTTTATACGTACTTAATTTATTCATTATTAAAAGTAATTATAATTCATTTTTATCAAATCCTATAATTCATTTTACTATTCTATTTTTTAGGTTACTATTTTTTTATTTAGGTTACTAATCTAATGGTTATATTTCAGGTAGTGATACCACCCATTTATTATGGCTGTATTAACATTTTTCTAACTATATATACCACTCAATTCCTTTATTATCCATTTAATTAATTTTTTTATAAATTCTATAGAAGTTACTTTCATATTATTAATATTTTTTTATTAACACATTCTTGTTCATGGCTATGATATTTCTTTGATACAATGACCCATCAAATTTTAATATTATAGTTATATTATTTTTCTATGCTGATTATCCCATTATACCATTTTTTATCTTATATATAGTATTCAACATTAATTTTTAATGTTATGTCATGATATAAAATTAATATCATTTGATTTATTATTGCACATGTGAATATACTCTATAATTTCTATAAAACCTTTGAAAATGAATCATACGAGTTTATAGAATAATTTTTTCATATAAAACAAGAGATTTTATAATCTTAACCCTTTATAATTTTCATCCTAGAAATATTAATTCAAACTCTTACATGAAAATATTTAATATTTACTTTATTTTATTAAATCTGAAAGTTAACATGTTTCCTCTTCATGCTTTAAATTTAAGCAGATTATAATAAAAATGTGGGTTCTACTATTTCCTAGAACTTTATTTCAAAATTCATTGATTCTCCTTTATTTAACTGCATATTAGAGACCATCCTCCAACTACACCAACTCGAAATTCATTATATTAGAGTTATATAGTATGTAATTCCTTACGAGATATATTTAGAATTCATTATATTGTTGAGATATGATTGGTGGAAGTGCCTATCAATATTTCATAACTCAAGCATGATCAAGAATCTTAAAGCGACTAATATACCTAGCTATTATCATTCCCTTATTCTGAAACCCCACTAAAATATTTTATGGAGTATTTGATAGAAATATTTATCCTCAGTATCAAAGATTATAAAACATCTATGATTTTAAATATAGATAATCTATGGCCTATATACTTCTATGATATGTTGTTGAATGACTTATACTTTATCACTCATTTCATCAACAAGTTCTAGTGTTAATAACACTAATTCTCCAAATTTATCCTTTTATGATAAATTTATATATTTATTCCTATAAAGGTATTTATATGGGTCTATCTGATTCATTAAATTAAATATAATTTTATATAATAAATTAAAAAGTAAAAAACAATAATCCCATCCTCTTTTTAAGTTTGTTTACCAGGATCTAAGTATATATTTTAGAGTTTAAATGTTACTTTTAGATTGGTGTTCTGTCTAAGGGTGATATTCTATACAAAAGTTTACATTCCTGTTTAATGAATTTTTGATTGATTGTTATTTATAATTGTTGAGACTCCTTTCGTCACAGAATCTAAAGATCGGAAAAGGGGAATATCTGAGCTCAAAGTGATTCAACCTTTGAAGAAAATATCAAAAAATCAACAAAGGCATGAACAAGGGATCAAAAGCACCTGTGTCGTGCAATTTCTATCACTGTCGCACAAGTCCACTTGCGCGAAGCCTTATGGTCGTGCAAGTGACTTGCCCGACCTAAGTGATAACCGCCCGGTAACCTCCCAGGGTCTTCTCTTGCCTATAAATCGACCCTGGGGGGCCCCTATTCGGGGAGGATTTTTTTTCCAGAAACTCATATTTGAGCTCTTGGCGCCCTAGTCTCTTCTCAAAGCTTCTGAAACACTTATAAGGAAATTTCTTACCTAGAATGGAACATATAAAGAGAGGGAGGAAGGCCTAAGTGTTGAAAATCATCAACACTTGCGTGCCTGAGTGGCCATCCCTTAAGGGAATAGGACCACACTTGCGTGTCGCCTTACTCCTTCAATAGATCTTGCGCGCCCTTCTTCTGGAAGAACCTCAAGAGGATTATAAAGGCTTTAATGAGGAGTCACTCAAGTATTACCTTTCTGGTTAACCATCATGCAAGTACACCATGTGTCGCGCAGGCATATCTTCACGACCAGGACTTACGCGCCCACGCAGTACATGCGTGCCTGCCAGGACTTGCGTGCCCCTACCTTTTTTGGTGCCTTTCTTTCCCATTTTACCCCTCTTAAGCCATTACACCTTTCCTATTCAAGATTCAGTCCTCAAGACACTCTTCAAATCCATTTATGCCATGATTTCTTGATTTGACTTTTTTATCTGAAAGGAATTATGTGGAATATCTCTCAAAACCTAGTGATTTACATATCTTTATGTCACTAAATATTGAGAGTTCATTCATTCAACCTCATCCTTTAAGATGAGAGAATCCTTAACCTGGGTCTCCTTTTCAGGAATAATCCCCAGTTATAAGTCCTCTAACCTGGGCATCCTCTTAGGAGTAAGCCCCAGATCCCCTAACCTAGGCTTCCTTTTCAGGAGTAAGTCCCAGTCTCAAATATGGGTATCTTCTCTAAAAGTAATCCCCAATTCTTAAAATTCCCAAATTTGGGCATCCTCCTTAGGATTAAGCCCCATGTCCCTCAATTTTTGGGCATCCTATTTAGGAGTAAGCCCCAGATCCCCTAATTTGGGCATCCTCCTCAGGATTTAGCCCCAAACCTTAATCCTTAACCTGGGCCTCCTTTTCAGGAGTAAGTCCCGGTCATAATCCCTTAAACTGGGCCTCCTTTTCAGGGATAATCCCCAATCATAATCCCTTAACCTGGGCCTCCTTTTCAAGAATAATCCCTAGTCATAATCCTCTTAACCAGTCCTAATTTACCTTTGATCTGGGATTCCTTTTCATGAGTAAAACCCAATCATAAGTCTTCTCCTAATTTAGGCCTTTTTTCAGGAATAATCCCCAAGTTAGAGTATTCAAAATCTCCATGAAGCACATATACCTTTATGGACCCTGTTCCTGGATTTCTTCTTTAAAATAAATCCTAACCTTCATTTATCTGGGAAGTCATACATACATGAGCCCCACATTATTTCTTATGATTGCATCTTTCAAGGCACAATTGTCTAATTTTTACCCATACCTCTTGTTTCTCACACCAAGCATGACTCATGTGAGCTTAGAGTGTAAAAGTAATTGTGACATCCTTCTTTGAGCCATCAATCATAAACATCATACTCCCTTACTCGAACTATGTGGGTTCTGATTCCTTTTCTAAAACAAAGGATACGTAGGTAGCCCGTCTACGGGTTCGATTCCAACTCTAAAATAATCCATGTCCTTCTGAATGACAATTAACTTCAAGTGCCCACTGAGTGGATTTAAAACTAGCATGGTCATCATAATGACCAAGAGACTTCTATATAAATGTGTCGAAGGCTACCATTGACCAAGAATCTCTAACAAATACAGATGATTCTCTATCGATGAAGAACCTCGAATACATACAAAAGATTCTCTAAATTTCCTAAATTTTTAATCATTGATTGTTAGATCTGAAGGAAAGATCATTTTATACTTGGTAATGTAATAAGGATTCACGAACATAACTTAAATCTATAAATAGAGTACCGGAGTAGACAATAATTCCCCTCAAAAAGGTGTGATGAGTCCGACCTCCCATCCTCTCGACCAATGAAAATTCCTAAGCCTCATCAGTCCACAAACTAATGAGCACCTACCTTTGGAAAGTAGGTCCAAATGGATGTGGAATCATTGGATGTTTCCGGTTCTATGAACAAACCCGTTAGAAACCGATCGGAACGTTTCAACCTCCCATCAAGGCAGTCATCCTCGGATTCTGAGGGAAACAAAAAATGGTGAACCCGACGTGAATCCTTAACCAAGTTAAAATAATGTTTTACCTATTTGTTAGGCCCCTATTTAAACTCAATGATAGGGCCAACAAGACAGTCAATAACATATGTGATTATCCAAAAGATGTAGTAGCTGAATTTATCTTGATTACATCTGTTATATCAAATAGGCAATCTTTTCCAAGATCTTCTGCATTTCTATAATGGCTACTCTCAAATTCACACCTGTGAATACTACTGCTGCAAATTCCACTGCTGCTACTTTTGCTGGATCATCGTCCACTCTTAGGACGATATCACCTACTCAGCGTCTTCAACGCTGGGTATCAAATGCACTAGTTAAGGAGTACCTTCAACATGGTACCATCTCAACTCTAGAGGCTTCCCGATAATCCCTCCAAGTAAATAACTCACATCGTTCATCCAGACAACGACAACCAGTGATCAAGAAACAGGCGGTACTGACTACCGTCTCCAACCGTTTTGGGTCGTTATCCCCAGAACACAATCACCATTCACTCCCTTATTCTGGGGAGGTGAATGAGAAGGTCCCTCAGGACCTTAATTCAAACAGACAGGAGTCCTTCCTGAGGGCTCCCACCAACAATCGCCGCCAGACTCGTGCAGCAGTGCGCCCTCAACATGGTGAGGGTACCGACTCCAGGCGTTCGTCTCAGGTTCCTCGAACCCGAGAAAGTAAGACGAACCACCAGAGGTGGAATCCGGTCAATAGTGAGCAGGTTCTCATCTCTGCCATCTCCGGAGAATTCCACCAACCTAACTTGGTGGCAAGCAACGAGCAGGCACATACACCTACCGGTTTTAATTCCGATGTCCAGCAGACTCGTCTGGCAGCATCACGCCAATCCCGCCAGGAAATTCCGGTGGAGTACTATAGGCAGGAACATACACCTGTTTATACACCATCAGCTAGTCAGCAGGCTCATATGACTACATATGATGGATCTCATCAACCACGTTTGGCGAAGTGCAATCAGTAGGCACATACACCTGCTGGTATTAATCAATCCTACCAATAGTCTCACTTGGTAGCATTCAGAGAAATTAGTCATAAAGCCCTGACAACAAATAGGAGGCAGACTCAACTCTCTGCCCCCACACTTGAGTACTGTCAGGATTCACTGACAGGAAAAGGAGGACACGAGCAGTCACATACACCTGCTCCAAGCCCGGAATGGACGTATATTCCCGTTTTGGCAGCTGAAGTCACCAAGCATATTCTATCAATGGTGAAAGAGCAGAAGAAAATCCCTGCTCATATTCTGGATGCCTGCTAGGATATTATAACAACTTCAGCGGAATCTCAGGGAAAGACACATAAATCTATCCCTACCAGTGGAGTGATACATCAACAATTCACTCCGGAACAGACAAACACATCTGTTCCAATCCAAGAGGGTTATGGGGCATACTCCCCCATATCATACGGACAACCAAGTCAGGCACATACACCTGATTTGAGAGGAGATCGTCAGCCTAACCTGGCCATCTTTCCTGATCAGGCACATACACCTGCTCATAGTAGCCACTTTCGTCAACAAGTGGTTTCCAAGGAGAGTAATAAGGTGTCTAAGAAAAAGACCCGCCCAATACAGTCAAGAGATCAAGTGCCAATCTGTAACAAGGCCTTTCTCGATGCTGGAGTTTTTGAAGCCCTCAAACAATTATCTGTTGGAATTCAAGATTCTACTCCCTCAGTTCCCAATAGTGGGAACATTAATTCTGAAGTTCTTTAATAGACACTTCCTCATGAAGGCTTGCTTCATGAAAATTCAGTCGATCTCAAAGTTTCATCTTCATATGAGAGCCACTGGAACCCTCTGTGTGGTCAGAAGACTAAGGAGCAAGAGATATCATCTTTTGTTGTAACCCATTATGGTGGTCCTCCCCATGATGATGAATTTCACTGCGAAAGTCCTCTCCGCAGTAGTGATGCACATTGCCCAGAAAATGCTCCAGTGGACAATGTAGTGCAGAGAAAGCCCTCTTATCTTGAGGCACTTGCAAATGAGAAACTGGTCATGTCTGAAGCTTCATTTCTAGAATGTGAAATACTTTCTCAATCAGAAGATAGCCCAGGGTGTAGTTCATTCTCCAAACCACCCCTAAGTCATGCATCTTCTAGTTTGATCAATGATTTCTCTACCAATCATGTTGAATCCAATGAAGCAACAAGGAAAGACCAACTCTGTTCAAATCAGGTAGAAGAATATTCATCAAATGATAAAGAGGAAATGCTCAACATGAGAAAACAACTGTCAAAAGGTGAGGTGCCAGTTATGTTTTGGCCTCTGGCTGAATCTCAGTATAATATTCCAGAAATGTTGACGGAGGATGAAATTCATGATATTCGTCTCAACATATGGAAAACTCTTTGTAAGTTGAAAAATAAAGTATTATCTTATGATGAATATGAAAATCATCTTAAGATAATAGAAGGGTTACAACATCAGATTGATTTGGCGTCTCTATCAGTCTCTCAATATCTGAAGGTTGAAAAGCAGCAGATAGCCTTTCAACATTCATGCTTTGGCGCACTAAGAAGATTTCTTCAGTTAATTGTCAATTCCCCATCTAGTATTCGTGTCAGAGTATGGGGTGTTCATGGAGCACTGCATTTTATGGTGCTCTCTAGTCAGCAAAGCCCGCCGAAAACGGTCTCATGCAATGTTATTGCCCATGGCCGGCCACAGTCAATAGGATTTTTTTGAAATCAAAATCTTGACCAAGAACAGGCTTTAACTAGTTCCTCTCAAAATCAAGAATACAGAGAACAATGTGTTGAATTACTCTTACATCAAGAAAACGAGAATATCGAACAGGCCTCTCGTTTGGAGGAAGCACGTCACCAAATGAAAGAAGTGTCGGAAATCATCCAACGGTCTTTTGAACCAGGTGATAAAAGCGGATACAGATTAATGTATCCAACTAATTTCTGGACTAAGGTTCATATGATCAGGAGGACTTTCAAGAAAGTCTCAGACATAGCATGTCAAGAACCACCCCAGCTCGCCAGACTGGGGACTCTTTTGAACCAACCCTTAGAATCAACAAATAGTTTCCAAGGAGTTGAGCGAGAACCGCAGGAACATCCCCAGTCCACTGGATTGGGACTTTTTCAAATCATCAATCCCCTCCTCAGAGAAATTCGGTCTTTTCTCGACTGGGGAAGAAACCTCAAGAGGAACGAAGAGCCAAATTATCAGGAGATTCCCTCCAAATTAAGGTTCATCAAGAAGTTACTTAGGGATTGAATCAACAAAAGGCAATGTCTCATCAAAGACATGGAAGAAGACAATATCACATAAATTCTGATAGAAGGGATGCGATGAGTTATGCATCAATCAATTTCATCAATGTCGTTGTTGTTGATCCACCAGATGAGGCTCACTCAGGGGACTCAGATGAAGAGGTTCCTGCTCAAGAAGATGTACGCACCGACACAAATGAAGAAGGTGTGTGTACACAAAATCAAAGGATTACTCAGAACTTAGGTAATCCTTCGAGTAACCCACTTCCCCCTCTCCGGAAAGGATCCATCAAAGGGAAGGTAAAGAATTGGGTTACATATCCTTCCTCTGGAGAAGGTCAATCGCTCTCACTAGAGCAGAGGTTTGCACAACAGGAGGAAGAAATGAAAGAATTAAGATGGTTGAATGTATAACTACTTTAGAGTAGTCTTATTCTTAAGCATGCTGGAGTCAGACAGCCAAATCAATTTATTGCAGCTACTGAGATGGATTAAGAATATCCTCCTCTATTAGTACACCCTCACAGGTCTAATCCTATGGGTCAAGTGCAACAACAGTTGGCAGTGCTACCATTAGTTGCAGTGCCAATCGCCACATCTGTCCAAGCTCTAGTCATTGCACCTACCAAAGTAGAAGTACAACCGGATGTTTCTCAAAAGTTAATAACTGCTATTGAATCATTAACAGCTCGGTTAGAAACTATGGAAGGGAAGCGTGCGCAAGTTCAACCAGAAAAAAAAAGTTTACCCTGAATGGGTAGATTCAATTTCTCCTTCATCCAGTTTTGGGAACCCTGTATTCCCTATTTTCAATGGATCAGGTGATCCAGAACAACATTTGACACATTACGTGTCTTGTTGCGATCCTATGATGGGATCTCCAGAGCAGAAAGAAGCAGTGAAACTCAGATGCTTCGTGATAACCTTGCAAGGACCAGATTTTGTTTGGTATACAATCTTGCAATCTCGGTCAATTACCGGATGGGAGTATCTTCGCCAAAAATTACTCCTTCAGTTTAGAACAACTTTTCCAAAGACAACAGTTTTCGATCTTACAAACTGTAAGCAAAGGGATAATGAAAGGGTCTCTGATTTCATTTCTCGGTGGAAGGGATTAACATATTCCTTGAGTTTAGCACTCCCTCAAGAAGAATTGTTTCCAATCTATGTGGAAAATCTGCATGACGAATTACGCATGCCTTTAATCCCTGTGAAATACACAAGAGGGTTTCGAGTCCTTACTTCAATCGCTCAACATATTGAATATTCCCTTATACAGGCTAAGGCTAAATCTCGTGTAATTCCATCAGCTCCAGGAAGGATAATGGGTAAAGCAGAAACTGTTTTAGTTATGCTTAAACAAGCACCTATACCTATTTCTACCTCAAAACCTTCATCTTCTCGAAGGGCTCCACCTTCTGAGCACCAACAACAAAGGCCTTTTCGTCTAGATGATCAAAAATATCAAATATGAAAACAATATGAGGATCTGAAGAGCAAAACATATTCTTTCTGAAATGAACAAGTTCCTGGTTATTTCATTTCGGCTCTGGAAAAAAAATTGGTTCAATTTCCAATACCCAAGAGGCCAAACAAGAAAGGAGATTAAGATCATCCTAATTATTGACCTTTTTATCAAATTTTGGGGCATCCCATCCAGGATTGTTTTGTCTTCAAAGACCTCCTGCAAAAGATGGTTGACTCAGGACAGGTCACATTGAAAGGCTCCTTAGCCCAGGTAGCATGTGTCACTGCTACAGTTCCAAAGGAGGAAAATTAATGGTAGGAAGTCAAAAGAAAAAATGCACAAAAGTATGATGATTGGATAGTCAGAAAGACAATCAATCAAACTCATACTATTTTGTGAACACAATTAAGGAAACCAATTGTGTCTTATGCCATGAATATTACGGCAAAACCCTCTTCGTCATAGGGACAGTCCTCAAAGAAACGGCATGATTCAAAGAAAGAAAAAGAATCAGAAGAAGATGATTATGTGTCAAATCCTATGTTGTCTTTGACTTTGGCAGACTTCAGGCCATCTACTTCAAAGCCACGGGCACCGCCCCACCAAACGGCACAGCCTAAAAAGGCTAATCAGGCAGAGTCTTCATCAGACGAAGAATTAATCTTTGGTTCTATTAATATGATTCAATTAACAGATCCATATGCCAGTCGCAGTTTCGATTTCAATGAGCCTGAATTCCCGGTATCAAACAGAGGAATCATAGGAAGTTCCAGGGGCTCAGGATACAGGGGAAGACGTGGATCTTTCAGAAGCCACTATTCCAATTCCACCCCTACTATAACTGTGTACACAGCAGAAACTCGTGGTAGAGACCTTTAGCGAGCTCAGCAAGAATAAGCAAGTTCTTCTACCAATAGAAAATTCAGTCCTGGCACAGTTATTTTGGAAGACCGGTTGAAGGTTCCATCTTCTTCCTCTCAGCAAGTAAATGGATCTAATCAGTCTAATCTTCCAAAACCAGGAATACTACCAACTCCTATACAAGATGCATCAACTTCCAAAGCATCTGCTTCCAAGGTACCTGCTAAACCACATATTCTTATTGGGAAACACAGACCTATGGATCAAAAGTATGATATATTGAAACACTTGGCCCAAGTACCAGCCAAGTTATCAATTCTGGATGCTTTGAATTTATCAAAAGATCTTTGAGAAGCACTCATCGAGGATTTGTCAAGTCCTCAGGAGTTTGAAACTGAAATTGCTGCAGCTGAAGTCTATCACATAGAGAATAATCCTGCAGAATGTCATGCAATAATATCCTTTACTGATGAAGATGAAGATGATGTTGTGCATGGACATATTAGACCATTGTACTTGTCTGGAAAAGTCAATGGCGTGGATGTTCGAAGAGTTTTCATTGACAATGGTTCAGGAGTCAACCTATTGCCCATTCGTACACTTCATCGATTGGGCCTCACGGAATCTGATTTATCTCCCTCCACCATGATGCTACAGGGATATGATAAAAATTCACAAGAACCACTGGGTGAAGTTACACTTAGAACTTAGTTTGGAGATCTTGTATCCAATTTAGATTTCATGGTTGTTGATCAAGACTCAGCCTTTAAAATTTTGCTTGGAAGACCCTGGTTACATCAACAGGAGTTTATCCCTTCTTCATACCATCAATGTCTCAAATATTGTTTCGATGGTCAAGTTGGGACGTTTTATGGTGATAAGGCTCCGTTCAGGACATGTGAGTCTCAATACATTGAGGCAGAATTCTATCACATGAAGCAAAGGGAGAAATCCATAACAAAGGAGATTACCAAAGTTAATGATCCATATGGTTTGGAAAAAATTCCAGTAAATCCATTTACGCATGTGAGTACAGATTATGTGTTTCCTATCAGTCAAATTGACAAGATAGACCCAAATCAAAATACTCTTATGGAAAAATCCATAATTTCAATTACGGAAATTGAGCCAGACAACATGGGAGAAATTATAAATCTACCAAGCAGTGATGAAAGCACGAATGGTGACGTCTTCATTTCATCTGCTGAAATCCAAAAATTCTATGCTTCGCCAATTAGGCCAGATGAAGTTATAGCAACATCAGAGGTGAACAATGATGTTGATTCTCAATCCATCATCTCCTCTTTATTACCCAAATAAGACCCTTCACCATCAATCGGGTTGGAAATGGAAGCTTCTTCTTCAAAATGTGAAAATTTTGACATCTCTTCTGATCAGGAAAATTCTGATTTTTCATCTACTATGCAAGTAGAAACGGAATAAATAACACATGATGAAGAAGAAGAGGAAGATCTCATAGATGCTCCTCCAGCATTTGAAGAGGGTATCTCTACCACTGTGGATGAACTCAGAGAAATAAATCTGGGTACAAAGGAAGATCCACGCCCCACTTTAATAAGTGCGGCCATGACCCTTGAAGAGAAAGAGATGTATATTTATTTTCTAAAGTGAAATAGAGATATTTTTGCTTGGAACTATACAGAAATGCTCGGGCTTGATCCTGATGTTGCTACTCATCATTTGGATTTACCAGAAGAACATCGAGGATTTAAGCAAGCCGCGAGAAGAACACACCCAACTTAGGCTTATACAATTTAAGCTGAAGTGGATAAGCTTATCAAAGCCAACTTCGTCAGAGAAGTTCAGTATCCCAAGTGGTTGTCAAATATTTTCCCTATAAAGAGGAAGAACGGACAAATTAGAATTTTCATCGATTTCAGAGATATTAATCGGCATTGTCCTAAGGATGATTTCCCAGTTCCGATTACAGAACTTCTAATTGATGAAACAGCTGGCTATGAAGCACTTTCCTTCATGGATGGATATTCTGGATATAATAAGATCCGAATGGCCCCATATGATGAGGAATTCACAGCCTTCAGAGCCCCTCAGGGTGTGTTTTGTTACCGGGTAATGCCCTTTGGCTTAAAGAATGCAGGTGCAACATATCAGCGCGCCATGTATCGTATCTTCAAACACATCTTAGGGAAGTTTGTTGAATGCTATGTAGACGATTTGGTGGTTAAATCCAAACAATGTTCTAATCACTTGGATGATTTGGAAGTCATATTCTGCAAGATTCGACAACATAATTTGAAGACGAACCCCTTAAAATGTGATTTTGGGGTAACCTCAGGAAAATTTCTCAGCTTTGTTGTACGCCATCGTGTTATTGAATTCGATCCTAAGAAGACCAAGTCAATCCTTGGTATGTCACCTCCTCAAAATTTGAATGAATTAAGAGTACTTCAAGGACACTTAGCCTATATTTGGTGTTTCATTTCCAATTTGGCAGGAAAAACTTTACCCTTTACCAAATTGATGAAGAAGGGAGTCACTTACCAGTGGACTGAAGAATGTAAAGAAGCATTCGATATTCTCAAGAAATACCTCTTGAGTCCACCGGTACTAATGCCACCTGTTGAAGGAAGACCACTTATCCTCTACGTGACAGCTTTAGAGCAATCATTTCTTTTCTTGCTCAAAAGAATGATTTTGGGAATGAAAATATCCTCTACTATCTCATTAGAACTATACTTGAAGCAGAAACTCAGTATTCAAGTATTGAGAAGTGCTGCCTGGCATTAATCATTGCAGTTCAGAAGTTGATACATTACCTGCAACATCACGAGGTCCAATTGGTATCTCGCAATAACCCGCTCAAATTCATCCTTAGTCATCCAATGCTTACAGGACGTCTAGCAAGGTGGGCAGTTATTTTGCAGCAATTCAACATTCAGTATGTGTCTCAAAAGGCGATAAAGGGACAAGATCTGGCTGATTTCCTGGTTGAACACCCTTCAGTGGAAGACACATCTTCATATATTGAACTCCCTGATGAGGAAGTCTTATCTATTCAAGAAAGTCCTCAAGCATGGGAAATGTATTTTGATGGTGCTTCCAGAAGTCCAACAGGAAAGAAAATGGAAAATCCTAAATTCAACAAAGTTGGCTTAGGAATTGTACTCATTTCTCTAGAAAAGGCAGTGTTACCTTATTCCTTCTTATTGTGGGAAGGTGGCACCAATAATGAAGTCGAATACCAAGATCTTATCACAGGCTTGGAATTAGCACTTCAAGCACAAGTGAATCACTTAAAGGTGAAGGGTGATTCAGACCTGGTAATCAAACAATTCAATGGGGATTATGCCATCAGAAAAGAAGAACCAATCCCTTTGTATGATTATGTCAGAGAGTTAATGGAGGAATTCCCTTTGGAACCGACATTTTCTTATGTCCCAAGATCACAAAATGCTCAAGCTGATGCATTGGCTAATATAGCCACAGCTTTGGAAGATCCAAATCGGGACGAGACAACCATCATTATTGCCCACCATCGTGCAATTTCACCTTATGTTCAAATCAAAACAGAGGAAATTAATGAAATTATTCCCATTCCTGAACCATATGGTCATACTATAGGATGGAGGTCACCTATTAGGAAATACCTTCAAAATGGAACACTTCCACCTGATAGAGCTGAGAAAGAACAAATCTGGGGACGTGTGGTCAATTTTACTCTTTATGATAGCCCAGATCACCTAGAGAAAATTCTCTACAAACGTGGTTTTGAAGGAGTTCTCTTCAGATGCATTGATGGTGAAGACACAATGGCTGTCATGAAAGAAGTGCACGTAGGAGTCTGTGGTGCCCACCAGTCTGGACATAGACTATCTGATCAGGTTCGAAGGCTTGGATACTTTTGGCCTTCAATGATACGATATTGTGTTGATTTCAAAAAAAAGTGTCATTCATGCCAAGTACATTCCAACTTCATTCATCAGCCTCCATAGTTGCTTCATACAGCTAAATACTCATGGCAATTTACCACATGGGGAATGGATGTGGTGGGACCTTACCCTTCGGCTACGGCTAAGCAGTTTAAGTATATTCTTACTGCTAATGAATTCTTTTCCAAATGGGAAGAGGCAATAAGTCTCAAGGAATTCAGTTCTAAATCCATTGTTAGCTTCATCAAGTCAAACATCATTACTAGATTTGGTGTCCCTCATACCATATTGACGGACAATGGCACCAATTTCTGTTCATCTGAGATGAAGAAGTTGTATCAAGAATACAACATCAAATTCAACCATTCATCTCGATATCATGCATCGGCCAACGGCCAGATAGAAGCCTTTAACAATACTCTTTCAAATATACTGCAAAAGATGGTGGATAAAGATAAGAGGTCATGGCCTGATAAACTCTTTCATGCTTTATGGGCTTATCGGACTACCACCCACACTATAACTCGGTCAACTCCATATTCATTGGTATATGGAACGGAAGCTGTCTTCCCATTGAAGTTCAACTACCCTCGCTCAGAGTTGCCATTTTTGATCAATCATCTACAGATGAACAATCTCAAATGTGATTGAATGAATTGGAATGGTTAGATGAGAAAAGATTGTGCACTTTCCACCACTTGGAAGTCTATCAGAATCGAATAGCACGAGATTTTAACAAAAAGGTTTGTCTTCATTCATTCGCTCAGGGAGAATTGGTATTAGTTCTCAGAACTCCAATGATACCAGGAAAGAAACCTCCCAAGCTTGAGCCAAAATGAGAAGGACCTTATTCAATACATAGGGTCAACTCCAATGGAGCTTATTCATTAATCTCAATGGATGGATAATTCATCACTACTCCAACCAATGCCATATTTTTGGAAGAAGTATTTTCTATAAACTGCAAAGTCTGTATTTTGTCCCTGAAACATGACACTAAACTGTGCAGCACCAGTTCGTCCTTGCTATATGACGTTAAACTATACAGAAATGGTCCAGTATGACCTTAAACTGCAACCTCATCCCACACGACGTTAAACTGTGAAAAAAGTTCCCTAAATGGTCCAGTATGACCTTAAACTGCAACTAGGTCCTATATGACCTTAAAATGCATCATCAACGGTCCATGCATATGACCCTAAACTTTTTTCAAGTCCCTTACGTCCTGCAAGATGTTAAATTTTGACATCCTAACTACATGATGCTAAACTATATAAAAGTCCCTTACGTTCGGAAAGACGTTAAACTACATAATCATCAAAGGTCCTGTATGACCTTAAACTACACCACCGTCCAGCATGACATTAAACTGCACCATCCACAGTCTATGCATATGACCTTAAACTATTCCCACTTTCATCTAGCGTGACATTAAACTGTATCGTCCCTTTTTCATCCAACATGACGTTAAACTGTGGAAAAAATTCCCAATGCGTCCAACATGGCGTTAAAATGGTGCACTCTTTTGTCCTCACTGCATGACATTAAACTGCACAGTCCCCCCCCCCTTCGTCCAACATGACGTTAAACTCTATTGTCCCCATCGTCCTAACTACATGACGCTAAACTGTACAGAAAGTTCATGATACGTTCTACATGACATTAAAATGTATTTTGTCCCTGCTACATGACACTAAACTGTGCAGCACCTATAGTCCTAACTGCAAGACTTTATACTGCATAGTCCCTTCATACATCCTACATGACATTAAACTATGTGTCATTAAGGTTGTTGATACCTCTTGTTTCTCACACCGAGGATGACTCATGTGAGCTTAGAGAAAACCTCAACCATAACACTCTCTTTGGGCCGCTAACCATGTGTAAGTCCCAACATCATTTTTTAGGTCGTTGTCCCCAAGAACAACTTGATCATTAATTCATTTTTTAATTAAACTACACGGACTTTGATCCTTGCCTTCTAGGCTGGGTATGTAGGAAACCTCCCAAGGTTCAAGCCCAAAACCAATCTCTTCACATCGGTTCACCTCCATCTCATACGATGTTGATTCGTGAAACCGCCCCTAGAATCAATATCTTTACATTGGTTCACATTCGTCCTTGTTATACGACGTTAAACTATACAAAATTTTTGTCGAGTATGACAATAAACTACAATATTCTTTGATACCCTCACCTGAGAGGGAACCATTATTTATATTGATTTTTCAATCATGTTTCATCTCAAAGACTACATGCATACATGGCAATGCCCAAACCTTTTATCTTGGGTTAAACCATCATTGTACTAAAGTCCCCTTTCACCCTTTATATGTATGAACCAAATTTGTACAAAGGGTATTCCTAGAACTACGTGGGCTTGATTCCCATCCTTATGGGATACGTAGGAACGTTCGAGTGTCCCTCGAATCCAGCCCCAAGTCTTTGGGCCTAACCCCAAATTCCACTTTCAGTCCCTTGGCTGAAAGGTCCCCATGAAAACACACATTGTGTATTTCTTACAATGGTCCAAGATCTATGACCCTAAACTAATATCTTTAATCCTTTTGTCCCACACGATGTTAAACTATAGTTTAAGAACTATGTATGGCTTGATTCTCATCCTTATGGGATACGTAGTGAAGTCCAACATTTCAATTCAGGACCAAGCTACAACATGATTATGGTTAGCATTGATCTGTGTATCTTTGCATACATTGAACAATATCCATATTTATGTGTCATAATCCTAACCTTAAATATTTCCAGATCTTCATAACCCTTTTCATGACTTCTAGTCACAAAAATGTCAAACTTCTAAGAGTTCTTTTGCCTGACTATGCAGCACGTGCCCATAGGCGGCCTTGCATAAACAGTCTACATAACAGAATTGTTAGCCAAAAGATACTATTATTTGACTATGCAGCCAATGCCCTTAGGTGGCCCTGCATAATTCAACCCCCTAACGGGTTTTTAGGATAGTGGTAACTTCATTCTTGGGAAGAATGCCTCTTTTGTCCTTATTTTTATTAAATAACAGTATGTAGGGATCCGCAAAAATAGCCATCCTTAAGATATTTGTACCATATCCTTTCTTTCATGATCTGAAAGTATTCAAGTCTATGGTTTATATTCTCCTTCCCTACGTTTGGGTCAGACCTTTGTAGGAGTGATATTCATCCAGTTCTTTGATAATCTTGTTTTGAAATATCTTCTCCATATTCAAGTACCTCCTTCCATACAGCAAACTCTATACTTTGGAAGATTTGAATCTCCATAAACATTCACTGGCTTTCTAGCACTAGGAAAGTAAATTTCTAAGAGTTCTTTTGCCTAACTATGCAGCACGTGCCCATAGGTGGCCTTGCATAAACAGTCTACATAACAGACTTGTTAGCAAAAAGATACTATTTTCTTTAACTATGCAACCAATGCCCTTAGGTGGCCCTGCATAATTCAACCCCCTAACGGGTTTGTTAAAAAATGGTAACCTCATTCTTGGGAACTACTTATTCTAATTCCTTTTACCTCTTTTTCATATCATTCCTCATATTCAAATATTCTTAAGTCATAACTTACATATTTTCCCTCATACTTGAGTATGGTACTATGTTTTCAGATGAGTTGTCAAGGAATTGAGTCAATTCTAATCCATTTTGATCAAAGCTATTTCGACCTTAAACATTAGCCTTTGTATGTCTGATGTGCATGACTTTAAACTACCCACAAAAGACAAGGTAACTCTGAATAAAATTCAAGTTCACAGCTCACTAAACATACATTTTTGTATGATTTAGGTAATATTGAGAAATTAAAAGGTTTGCAGTTTGTAGGGTTATTTACATTAATCCTAGTAAAAATAAAACTATCCTTACTAGGCCCATTGGCTTAAGTAAAATCTAAAGAATTTAGAAAAGGAGAATGAAGGTACAAATGAGTGAAGGTGAAAGTGTTTTTCATTGATGCACAAGAGTTAGAAGGACATCCACAGACTGGAGTCTCTTCTCTTTTTTCAAGAATTACAAGAGGCTTTCAACATAACTCTTCATTTGATTTACGGCACCCCCAAGCTTCATCAGAAATCACTTGGAATTCATTCATTCAACTGGATACAATAAGAGATGCAGTAATACTAGCTCTTCTTGGAACAGTTGTAAAAGGATGTTCTTGGGTGCGGTTTGAGAAAATTTTCTACTGATCAAACAGTGACTATGTTTCTGTCCAAGAGACTTGGAAGATGGATACATGGATTTGAGAATGGAGCATTGGTAGTAAAGAGCCATTTGGAGAGAGTACTTTTTTCAGATATTGCTCTAATTCCATGTTTGTCTTCTCTCCACCAATTGACAGCAGAAAACATTTCAGCCCATGGGTTTTCCATTTTCATATCTGCAAGGAAATGACATGGAGGAAGAATTTGAAAGTTCACACCATTGTTGTTGCTCTTAATACACAGCATAACCGAAATGAAGGAGTAGCAGCGCAGCTGCATTTCAGGTGTATAGTTATTTGCATCTAGAACATTGACTCCTTGCATATGACCATGACCATATAGAGGCAGGTGGATGCTCTGTGGGAAATTAAGATGATATTTCTTCAAGTACTTAGCCAAATTCGGGAGAGTGCTGTCACAGATATCATAGTAATCATGGCCAATGATGTTCATCATGTCATCAATCCGCTTTCTAGCCAGTTCATCAGACATTTTAATTCCCTTAGGATCCATTGAATCTGCACAAAAGTTGAATAAATTAAACTCTTAAATGGGTTTATTTTTCATAAAATTTGTGAAAGAGTTCGAAAAAATGGCAAAGTAATTAAGGAGCACAAGTTTAAAAATTGGCGTGCAAGTATGGATGTGCCGCGCAAGTATTAGCCGCGTAGGGATCACCGCGCAGGCCCAGATACCTTGACAGTAGCGTGACATCAAGGAAAACACCAGAAAACAGAGCAACCTACGCGGCTAAGGTGACCTGCGCGGCGAGAGCTCGAAGGTATGAAGTCCGGAAATCCGGATGATTGTAAGGAAGTGAGGCCCTCTATTTATAGACACGTCCGAGACCCTACACGCCGTACCCTACGCGATCAAGGGCCATATCCCTGCGTGATGCACACTTGCGCGCCGCCCACTGGGCCACCAAAACTTGTGTGCCACCTTTCCTTTGGTTTTCTTCATTTCCTCATAGTCAAATCCTCATTTCTTTCAGATCCAACTCTGAGGGGGGACTTTTGTTGATGCTCATTTCTTCACAGAATCTAAATATCGGAAAATGGGAATATCTGAGCTCAAAGTGATTCAACCTTTGAAGAAAATATCAAAAACTCGACAAAGGCATGAACAAGGGATCAAAAGCACCTGTGTCGCGCAAGTTCTATCATTGTCGCGCAATTCCACTTGCGCGACGCCTGATGGTCATGCAAGTGACTTGAGCGACCTAATTGATAACCGCCCGGTAACTGGCAAGGGTCTTCTCTTGCCTATAAATAGACCCTATGGGCCCCCCATTCGAGGAGGATTTTTTTTTCCAGAAACTCATCTTTGAGCTCTTGGCACCCTAGTCTCTTCTCAAAGCTTCTGAAACACTTCTAAGGTAATTTCTTACCTAGAACGGAAGATCTAAAGAGGGGGGAAGGCCTAAGTGTTTAAACTCATCAACACTTGCACGCCTGAGTGGCCAGCCCTTATGGGAAAAGGACCACACTTGTGCGCCGCCTTACTCCTTCAATAGATCTTGTGCGCCCTTCTTCTGGAAGAACCTCAAGAGGATTCTAAAGGCTTTAATGAGGAGTTGCTCAAGTATTACCTTTTTGGTTAAGCATCGCTCAAGTACACCATGTAACATGAAGGCATATCTGCGCGACCAATACTTGCGCGCCCACGCAGTACCGGCGCGCCTGCCAGGACTTGTGCGCCCCTGCCTTTTTGGGTGCCTTTCTTGCCCATTTTACCCCTCTTAATCCATTACACCTTTCCTATTCAAGATTCAGTCTTCAAGACACTATTCAAAGCCATTTATGGCATGATTTCTTGATTTAACTTCCTTATCTGAAAGTAATTCTATGGAATATCTCTCAAAACCTAGTGATTTACATATCTTTATGTCACTAAAGATTGAGAGTTCATTCATTCAACCTCATCCTTTAAGATGAGATAATCCTTAACCTGGGTCTCCTTTTTAGGAATAATCCTCGGTCATAACTCCTCTAACCTGGACATCCTCTTAGGAGTAATCCCCAAATCCCCTAACATGGGCTTCCTTTTCAGGAGTAAGTCCCACTCTCAAATATGGGTATCTTCTTTAGGAGTAAGCCCCAATTCTTAAAATTCCCAAATTTGGGCATCCTCTTTAGGAGTAAGCCCCAAGTCCCTCAATTTTTGGGCATCCTATTTAGGAGTAAGCCCCAGATTTCCTAATTTGGGCATCCTCATCAGGATTAAGCCCCAAACCTTAATCCTTAACCTAGGCCTCCTTTTCAGGAGTAAGTCCCAGTCATAATCTCTTAAACTAGGCCTCCTTTTCAAGAATAAGCCCCAGTCATAATCCCTTAACCTGGGCCTCCTTTTCAAGAATAATCCCCAGTCATAATCCTCTTAAACAGTCCTAATTTACCTTTGATCTGGGATTCCTTTTCAGGAGTAAAACCCAATCATAAGTCTTCTCGTAATTTAGGCCTCCTTTTCAGGAATAAGCCCCAAGTTAGAGTATTCAAAATCTCCATGAAGCACATATACCTTTATGGACCCGATTCTTGGATTTCTTCCTTAAAATAAATCCTAACCTTCATTTATCTGGGTAGTCATACATACATAATCCCCACATTATTTCTTATGATTGAATCTTTCATGGCACAATTGTCTAATTTTTACCAATACCTCTTGTTTCTCAAACCGAGCATGACTCACGTGAGATTAGAGTGTAAAAGTAATTGTGACATCCTTCGTTGAGCCATCAATCATAAACATCATACTCCCTTACTTGAACTACGTGGGTTCTGATTCCTTTTCTAAAATAATGGATACGTAGGTAGCCCGTCTACGGGTTGAATTCCAACTCTAAAATAATCCATGTCCTTCTGAATGACAATAAACTTCAAGTGCCCTACTGAGTGGCTTTAAAACTAGCATGGTCATCATAATGACCAAGAGACTTCTGTATAAATGTGTCGAAGGGTACCATTGACCAAGAATCTCTAACAAATACAGATGATTCTCTATCAATGAAGAACCTCGAATACATACAAAAGATTCTCTAAATTTCCTACATATTTAATCATTGATTTTTAGATCTGAAGGAAATCTCATTTTATACTTGGTAATGTAATAAGGATTCACGAACATAACTTAAATCTATAAAGTGAGTCTCGGATTAGACAATAATTCCCCTCAAAAAGGTGTGATGAGTCCGACCTCCCATCCTCTCGACCAGTGAAAATTCCTAAGCCTCATCAGTACACAAACTAATGAGCACCTACCTTTGGAAAGTAGGTCCGAATGTATGTGGAATCATTGGATGATTTGGGTTCTACGAACAAACCCGTTAGAAACCGATCAGAACGTTTGAACCTCCCATCAAGGCGGTTATCCCCGGATTCTGAGGGAAACAATAATAAAATCAACTAAAACCCACATGTCATTATATCTTTTATTTTTTTGAATAACCCATGAGAAAATACATGGTGATGTTCTCCAATTTCTATGATTTTATAATTAATCACAACACCACCTTTGTTGAATTTTATTATTACACCTTAACTTTCTGGTGTACCAAGTAAAATTTTGTATATTCCATAATCTCCTTATTTATCTTTTACTATTATAAATTATCTCATAGATATTTTTATGTCATTAGGTATTCTTGGTAGATAGAGAAAAATGATCTACAAGAATCATTAAATAGATCCTTATTTATTTCTAGAATTTATGTTATAAATAATAATGTACCAATTCTTCTAAATCCATGTTTGTCAATTTTAACCCCTAATATTTTCCCCATATTAATCGCTTATTATTATTTAAAAATTTATACACTTTTTCCATATTAATATTCCCCAATATTAAAGGATGTGAAATAATTTGATCAAGGTAAATTGTCTTCCAATATTTTGTGATTCCCATGTATATCCATTTCATATCAATGAAGATTGGATCATTTTCAATCCTCAACACATAGAAGTTTATCAAATATATTTTTTTTAAATTGATCATCATCTATTTTGTTTTCTTATCTTCTAGGTTATTAATGAATTGGGAAATGATAATCTTTGATTAAATATAACTATTATTGTTGGTGTGTGTTGAGAACGTTTTATATAAATATATACTTTATGATTTTTTGATCAGTATATATATCACAATCCCAATATAGAGATTACTCATCCTTGTAATTAATTCAATGATTGGGTCTTATAACTCTAGATCATGCATCATGTAATATTTCTCATGCATCATTAACCTTCAGAAGTCATATTCTATTACTGTATCATTTTTTAGAAAAAAAACCTAATAAATTCTTTGAATTACCACTATACACCACAAAAAATTTCTTAATTTAGGGTAGTTTGAGTTATATTTTATTAAAAAACTCTTCCTTAAATCATTAAATCCTTCAAACTTTATTCTTTTATTTAATCTATAAAAACTTACCCATTCCATGTTCTAATGTACAGTGTATTTGGAAATCATGAAAAATTTATTACAAATAATTATTAATTATTATATAGTTTATGAATATTAAAACTATATATCATATATATTGGTTTAATCCATTATTCAATCAATTTTCTCTTTAATATAACAACATATATCCTCTTTATTGTAATTTTCATTCCCAAAGTATGTAAATTTCATAATTCAAAGTTAATATTATATATACTTTTGATAAAACTTATTTCTTATAAATACATTTAACATAATACTCAAATATTCCCAATGTTCTTACTTTATTTTGTAATATATGATATTAAATTCTATAAAAACCTCCAAAAATTTATCAAGGTAAATTATAAACTATCTATACATCATGTATATAATTATTTATTTAGAATTTATGAGTCTTAATGGAATAACAATAAACTCATAGTTTCAGTACATTTTTGGAAAAAATTTATTTGTAATATCCTCATAATTACTTTTAATTGATTATCTATTAATGAATGATCTATGTTTAAGTAATATTAATCCCAAAATATTTGATTGAATAAGTCATCAATATGTGGTTAATGATATATATTATTTATCGGGAACATGTTAAGGTCAAGATATTCAATACAATTATGTTTTAATCCTTCCTTCTTCTTAGAAAAAAGTATTTTTGTACCTCACAGTGTAGTGATAAGGAATATAAAACCCTTATTTATATTATCTTATCCTTTCTTATTAATTTATTTTATTTAAATAGGGTATTTTATATAAGGAATTTATAATATGATTAAATCTCTTAGAACATGTTCTCTTGAGAACCTAACCTCTCTATCGCGTGGAAGACCAAAAAATATTCTTGTAATACATCAAAAATATTTATCACAAATTTCATGTCTTCAAAGATTATAATTTCCTTTATCCAGAAAATTTTATCCTGATATTGTTACTCATAAGAAAATAATAACCATCTATAAAAAGAATATTCCAATGTAGATTCATAATTCTATATACATTTTTATGGAGTATGAGGATATTTTAGGATATTACATTACATTTATTTCTATAGGTAATTGATATTAATTCCCTATAATAATATTTAATACATTAACAATATAGCATCAAATTATATTTAATGGGTAATAAAAATATTTTAAGAAGATACCTTTTACAATATTTAGTTGGGGAAGAGTTATATTATTATAATGAATTAGTTTCACTACTTGAATCAACCTCTTTATCTTGAGGTGGTGTTTGAATATTTATAGAGTACAATTATTGTATTAATGAATGCATAAAACTAAAATCAAATGATTCATTAACAATTATTCCATAAATAACAAGTATATCTATCACCACTTCATTTTTATGATGCATGTTAATATCAATGATAAATAAGACCTTATTTATTCACTTGTATTTTTAGAAAACTGATAATGGTTTTATTTAGCCAATGAGCTTGTACCTGAGTCTTAGAGGCTCCTGCTTGGCATCCAAGAGACCCAGGATCAAATCTGGGTGGGGTGAATTTCTGGGGTACTATAGAAATATTGTAGTAGGTACAGTTTATTACTGTAGTATCCTACACTATTCCCCCTATTTGGGCCATCGGGCCATTGGTTTTGGCCTATGGGTCTCAGGGCCTTCGGGCCAACAACGGACTTTGGGCCATAGGGCCTGCGGGATGTAGGGCCTTCAGGACACCAATGGAATTCAGGACATAAGTATTTTGGGCCATATAAAATACAAAGAACCACAGGAATACCACATAGGAGTAGACCTAGATGAGGATTCCGAGCAAAAATAGTAACCACCACAGTAGAGATAACTAGATTTGAAGAATGAGATGGTATGAAAACTTCCCTTAGGACCAGGCACCATGTAGCTCTGCATGGGAAAATTCTATCTGGTCATCCATGTGAGGTGGGGATATAGGAGCCTTCAAGATGTAGATGTTGGGAGGGGCTATTTCAAGTGTGTTAGTTCTTGGTAATTTAATGTCATGTATTGGGTTGTGTATGGCCCATGTGCCTTGGGCCTATGGGTCATGTAAGGGTTCCCATTCAACCATTAAAAGGGGTATTATCCAAAAGAAAAATAAAACGAAGTATTTCAGGACATTAGGTTGATAAAGGTTTTATTGATTGAATTATACCTTGGTTCATTAACATTTATAATGTTCATGTTTCATAAAGAATAAATGTTGTATTATATGTGTAATATTAATTTGAACCTATTGTGAGAGTGAGTGACCTAAACCCGACATGAGTTGTTCTTTTTTATTACTAATTCATCTATACATAGTGATATATATATATTATTTTATATTAAGTTGATAGTTTTATTAATTATACCCACACTAAATAAAAGGAAATTTTTTTATATTACATGTTGTATCAAAATTTTATAGGAGATTACAACAATAATAAGAACCTTAAGATTATAGGATAGTAATATTAATCATATATCTTATGTTTAGGATATGTTATAATAATGTGACATTGATGATGCATGAATACTAGGTGTTTGAGGATCATAATCATTGAGACTTCTTATCATGACATTCTTACATAGTGATGTCAAGAATAAATGTCATGAGGAATGACTTACTAATAGAAACACTACATATTCTGGGTGTCACTGGATATTCATATGCATGAAAATGTGTATTGTTATCTGAATATTATATATTTAACACTATATAACAATCATCCATAAAATTTTATTCATAATAAAAACCATGATAGTTTACGTTTGTGGAGTAGTAGCCTACATGAGGTGTATCATTGGTTGAATGAAAATGATTGAATGATGAAGACAAGAATTTTCACATTCAATTATGTAAAAAATATATCTCTAGAAAATTTTCTAGAATAGTGTTTCATTGAATAATTCTATGTATAGGAAAGATGAATTCAAGTACATCTTATATAGTCATTCAAAGAAAAAATCATTAAAGTATGACTATAAAAAGTATGCACCATATTTATAAGAAATTGAGTGTCAAAGAAATGTTATTGCACTATTATTGTTCATATGTGGTTTCCATCACTAAGAGGTATCCTTATATCTTGAAGTGAAAATATGTGTTTCTAGATTCAACTATTGGTATCTGATCATGTCTCAATCCTAACAAGGTAATTTTTTCAGGGCTAACCAAAAACATTTTATCTATAAGTTCAACAAGATTAGGTGAATTAGTATTTAGGAAAATGTGGGCCCCATGTATATGGGCTAATAAATTTATAAATATGATTGATATTAATTAAATAACTTAATAAATTCAATTATATATTTTTTCATGTTTATAATAATTAGAATTGAATTTATTTATCATGTTATTAATATGTTATTTTTGTTATATATGATAATTTTTGAAATTACTTTTTAGATGAAATTTAATTATTTAAGTATTTTTAAACATATTCAGGAGGAATGAGTGAATATAATGGTTTTTATTTTACTATGATACATGTAATTGTTTTATGTATAAGTGATAGAATGATCCTGAAATTTATGATGAGATAAATTATTCATATACATTACCATGTGTCAAAAATTTTATTTATGTTTCTTTTGGTTCTAAACAAAATTTTTGAAAACTAAAACCCACATATTTAAGCTAATTTTAAAGACCTTAGTCATGTGGTATGACCTTTTAATAAATTTTTACCCTCTAATATCTTATATTAGGGTTTATGTTGGTATTAAAGAGAGAATAATATGATCAAATTGATCTTGCATTCATGGATTGAGTCTATATTATTCTATGCTCATAAACTCGTCATCAGGAACTTGGATTACTCATTCTAGCACACAAGGGTATAAGATTAAAAAATATGGAGTTATTGTACATGTGTGGATTATATAGAAATCTCATTAGTTGGAAAAATTAAGGTATGAAACATCATCTATGAGTGGAATGTGTCGAGGACTTCAAATTTAATGACGTACTATTTATATTATGTTATTTATATATAAAATTAATTACAACTAATCCTTGTGGTTAATTAGGCATGTACATTAAAACCATATTGTTTTATTATAAAATTTTTCTAAACATATTAAATTTATCTTTTTCACACTTCAATAAAATGTTTGATTCCTTCGATTGGTATCATAGTGGGCATGATTTTTTATACAGCAAACTTTTATGTACATTCACATGAATTAAGGTATAGGTTTTCTATATGATACCAATGTTTTATATGTGATGTGATATGACCCTATTGAAGGTTTAGAGTTTTAAATATATTTTTAAACTTCATTTGTAATATAACATAATGGGATGCCTAATGATTTTCACACAAGGATACTTTTAAATAAATTATTATTTTTGGGTGTTTTAGTTAATATGGAATATAAGAAACATGGGGAATGTGTCTACAATCGATAAAAAAATTAAATGAAGCATGAATTAATACTTGAAAACAAATTTTTGGAATAAAGATTACACATTGGGAGTTATTACAAATGAGATATTTTACTTTCACACACAAGTTCAAATAATCATTACTCTTGGAACACACTCCATTATTTGTATGATAATCTCTCATTTTACTATAGATATTATGAATTCCTAGCTCAACCAAGGATCCTTCAATATAATGTGAATACACATTATTCATAGTTAGAAAATAACATAATTATTGATTGATAAAATACCCCACTAACTTCCCATGGGTAAAATAAAACCCATTAAACACCCATTGGTTGTGTCATCTACTAGAATACTTAATTAAGAAAGTTGTATTGATTATATAGTGTGAGGAGAAAAAAGGTATCTAACAAGAATGTGAAATGTTTTCACTAGCCTCGCATCCCTATAACTACTTGAATCCTTATATCATGAAGTAGATAATGAATTCAAAGAGTTTCGCGGATGGAGATACTAGTATCATATCTTATAGAAGAAACCCTTAGGTTATCTCCCTATGATCATAGAGATGATTGATCATAATAACATATAAGGATACAATACAATTGATTAATAATAGAATTAATGTTAATTAAAAAAAAGTAATACACAATGGGGAATATTTTTATATTGGAATCATCCTTCTATTTATACATTACTCCCCACTACTCTTCCCTGACCATTAGGAATTAATTTCCATGATCCTAACTTTTCATGATCTCTTACATGTGTCTAGTTTATTGAGTGACTACTCTAATTATTTAGGAAATTGGTATGGTAAATATTTTATGGTTTCCTTAGGTTGTGCATATTATCTATGTGGAATTAAATTTTTATCAAATTCCAAGGTTCTTATTATTTATTTCTATATAAACATGATTCTTCTTCTACTTTATGAAAATATTATCGAAGCTTAAAGAGTAATAAATATTAGATATTACATTGACCTTTGATGTAGCATGATTTGGATTCAAGAGGGTACATTGAGTTGAGAATGATATCATAGGTTAGGACCTAATACAATATTGGAAGGTGGGAACAACATGTGTTGTAGGAAAAATAAATATTTGGGTGAAAATGTTGTGTACATTTTGACTCAGACTACATTTATGTGGTATGTTATCATGGTGAGTTTATATAGAGTGTATTATAGGTGATTGCAGCCTTTAGTTTGAGATCCTAGTAGATTTTAGGATTTAAAGTTTTCTTTGGACGGTGGATGTAGTTAACATTGGTAAATCATGTATCCTCAGGTTAGGATAAATTTTCTCTTTTATTTCTTCTTAGGATAACCTAGTTTATAATTAAATCATATATGTTTACTATTACATACCTTATCCAAATACCTATTTATTCTTATATAGCCATATAGAAACATTAAAACCACTATTTTAATATAAAAACATTGAATGTTGACAAACAAATACAATTTAAAAATAAAATTAAAATGTTAATACATATTTAAAATAGTATGGAAATTGTTTTTAAATAGTAAATAAGTATTTTATTCTTAAATATTTAGAATTTTAAATTGATATTAATAGTGAATGAAAAAGGAAAATATAGATAAAATGGGACTTGATACTCCCCTAAACTTATGTTTATTCACTCCTTGGAAAATACATGTAAATTAATTTATATAAAATATTACCCTTTCATGTTGAAACATACAATTAAATGAATATGGAACTAGATAACTAATTCATCAGTGATATTTATTATCCATATTTTATAACCATTATTTATAGATCACTTCTTCTCATTCGTATTTTCAACCTTTTATTATTATCCATACAAAATAGTGACTTACCTTGTATTATTGTTTTACTTATAACATGGGGAACTATTTATATAAAGTTATTATCATTCCTCAAGTTCATTTTTTCCTCTATAAAAATTACATAATTATAATTTTACTTCTCTAATATTAAAATATCACTACCCATGAGGACTTCAAACTGGTTGTTCTAGGTTTCAAAGTTTTTTATTCAATTAACATAAAAATAATCAGATATAGAATAAGGTAGATACTATCTTAGTCAAAATTCATGATATAATTTCATCAACATTTAAGATACTATGATCTTCCCCAACTAAGTTTATTACCTCCAACTCATAACTTAGGTTTTCTTTTTCTGGTTACAAAATTAAAAAAGAATATCAATGAAATATTCATAGTATTATCCTCATTTTCATAATTTTTTCTATTTTTTATATTTTTAATGGATAATTTTTTTTTCATAAAATCATTTTTTTTCTAGGACATAAATAGGGTGAAAAGATCTCAAATTAAAAATTCATGTTTCTTAACATGATTCCTAAAACAAATAAAAAGTACCACCTTAAATTGCCAAAACAATATGTCATTTATCCAAATTGATAACGTTAATATAATATGTATCCCCTAAACATATCAAAAAATAATTCATAAAATTCACTAAAATATTGGATTGAATAGATTAATTTGTTTCTAATATTGCTTACGTAACAGATATTTCATGGTCTCTAAATCATAAATAGGGCTAAATATAAAGGTGGTCGTAAGTGGGAAAATAATCTGAGACAACTAGTTAATGAAATAAATATTTATATCCATTTTAATAAAAAATTAATTTATATTAAAATAATAAAATAGATCATATAATTAATAATTTAAATAAATGATTTAAATATTATAAATTCTATAAATAATGGAATGGTATCATCACCAAGTAGGTTTGATTTTAAGTTCAAATAAATTTTTTTAGTTCTAAAGAAATTTAAAAAAAATAAAAAAAAATGAAATCCCAAGAAGTAATTTTAAATTAATATATACTCATTTGTCACTACCCTCCTTAAAGAACAATTTTTAATGTAATAATAAGAAGAAAATATGAATAATATTGCGAAAATCAGAAAATGTGATAGAAAAAAAAACATAGTGTATATTTCAAGAAAGAAGTGGAAGTTACGATCCTTACTCACCAGTGCTTCTAGAAAATACTATTAAAATAGAAAAACCATTGTAATTTGAAGGATATAACAAACCTTATTAAATATATAAGAAGAAATATAGAAACCCAAATGATGACCAATAATTCCAGATAAAATAAATCATGCATAAATAATACATGAAGAAACCAGTGTAACATACACTCTAAATTGACAGTGCATTCATCTTTATCCTTTTTTGGTTGATGCAGTTCACATGAGAGGAATACAAATGATATCTATCCTCTACAGGTATCCATGATCTAGATAAAATTTATCAATGTTAGATTTGAATTCCTCCACCCTCATCGACATTCCAGTTCCTTTTAATATAATAGAGTTAGGAGAAAAGAGCTATGGGTAGGTGAGTTTTTGAAAAGGATTAGATATGTCTACGAACACACCATATCATAGTGAATTACCATTTATAAATACATTAGGTACACTTCTCAAGAGTTCATGATTTTATATATTCATTATAATGCATGAGTACTTCCTCATCTAATTATTCCAACCCTTGAATCAATGCAATGAACCCCAAACCATTTTATCTTATAAAAGGAATTTTTATAATTGTAAACATGGAGGAACAATAAAATGTTAACATTTAATGTTTTAACACTATAAAAAATCAATGAAAATGGGAAATATACATTTCCTTAGATATGGAAATTCATACATTATGAATTTTATGGGTTATGGAGAAAAACAATGCCTTAAAATATCCCTATATCAATAAATACTATATATCTATGATAGTGACACATAATTTTCATAAATAGATCTTATATATTATTATATGAATATTCATTACATAAAAAAACAATTCATGCCAAAATCGTATAGGTCTAGTGTTTTTGTAAACATGGATACATAAACCACTAGTTTATAAGAAAACCAAATAATCTCACATTAATTTATTCAATAATAGAATCAATCTTACACAGATAAAACATAATAAATTTCATTATAACCTAGGGAAAGGAAACATAATAAATTCTTAACTAAAATTCTCATTAAGGGTAAAGAATGGTGATACTAATGATCACATAAACATTTCATGAAAATAAGGGTCTGTGAACATTAACATAACATTTGAAAACCTTACCCTGCATATCATAGATGGTAAAAATGATTCATGGCATAAATATTGATAGTTTAAAAGACATAAATTATAATGGAATCAAATAACAATATCCATGAGAGTATAACATTATCATAAGACATAAGCTTTTGGCATACACGCCAATATAGAAACGTATTTCCTTAGTTGTCAAGACTCACTTCCATGACTATCAGGGTTTATTGGGATCACTCCCCATTAAATTTTATTTGTAAATGTTCACTTCCAAGAGTATCAAAATTTACATATCCCCTTAATAAACTTGGTTTAATTCCCATTCCAGTCCTATCCATCTCAGGATCTGTCCATGTTTACCTATTGTCTTAGAGGGAAATATAATCCAGGGCCCACCAATAACATAATGAAAATCATAAATATATGTGAAAAAATATGATAAAACTTTCATCATATCATAACAAATAAAAAAATAATTAGGTTTCATTAACATTTTTTCATCTCATAACCCTTGGAAAAGAAATGGGTTTCAAAAACATTTAACAAATTCATCGCAAAATAGCCCATGGAAAAGGATTTATTTTCATTAAAAACATGTAATCAAAATTATAAACCATTAAAGTAAATAATAAGTATAGTATTGTTTTATCATAACCCTATTAAAGAAAAAATAACATAGTTGTATGTTTTCATAAATGAATATTTTCAACGGAATATATTTGGAATATTTCTTGAGGAAAACACCCTTTCCACTTTGAAATCACTCATTTAAAGAACAAAAAGCACCAAAATATTAAAGAAACATATGTTTAAAAATAAACTTGAAAACATGTAATGTTATCTTGAAATCATTTAGTGGTATTGATGGTGATAAACCACATTCATGTCATATATGTTAAAATAATACATTCCTTTCACACTTGTAAAAAATGTTAAAGAGTACCTCATTCAAAAATTGAATAAATGATTCCTCTTTAATCATTTTTTAAAATTTTAATCATGGGTAAAATTAAAATTTAAAATTTATAGTGTAAAATTTAAAAAAATACTGAACATATTTTTAGAATTTTTTTAGAAAACATGGGTATAGAATAGAAACCTTTATTCCCATAAAAGAGAGAAATAAATTCAGTTCTCTTTAAAAACATTATTTTGGTCTATTGAGTTCTTAAAGAGAGTAAAATGAAATAAAAATAATTAATCTCAAAAAATTACCAAATTATAATAAAATTAATGAGTTTATTGATTAGTAGAACATAAACATTTCATCATTGGAAACTTAATCATAAAAAATCAGGGTAAACGATGATATTATAACATAAAACCATTACCACTTTGGAAAATGTTGATTCATAATCCACATGAAATGTTAACATAATATTAAAATTTAAATATCCTTAAAATAATGATATTATGACAACCCTTATTTTTAATACAACTTAATCATGCTTTATTACATAAAACTTCACTTGATACAACAAAGAAGATCGAGAGGTTTAGTGTATTTGGGGATTAGGATCATTACATAAAAACTTTAAACTTGAAATACAACATCTTTATTGAAAACTTACTTTACATGACCACTACATTCCTTCGTACTTAGCAGTGCATGGGATAACCTGAGGACATGCATAAGAAAAGGGTGAGCTATAAAGCCCAGTAAGGGAGTACACAATGAATAACATGAGGAGTACAATACATTTTAGGCAATAGGAACATCAATAGAGCATTATAGTAACATGAACATAAAGGCATGATAAATCATGATAACCAAAACATGGAAATGTGGCAACAACACTTAACATTGAATTAGCATGATCCAAGGCTCATTGCACATGGAGCATGAGTAAACCCTCATTACACTTGAAGCGCGAGTAAACCCTCGTTGCACTTGAATTAGCATGATTCAACACTCATTGCACAAGACGTATCATGATACTATACTTTACCCAATGCATTGGAGCACTATAAAGGGCGCACCCTTCTTAAACATTTCATTTCATGTATAAGTGTGCCACATGGATCATAAAACATGGATTCATAAAACATAATCATTTATTCCACGATAAAGGAATGTGGAATTCACACATGAAACTTTAAAATCAATAAGTAAATGTGAATAAAGTTGAATACCCTTGATGGAGAAATGGGCATGGTATTCACTACACAATGACATTGGCTTAGAAAATCGGTGTGATTTCAGCAGCATAACGGCGTGACATAAGAATTCATAAAAAAGTTTGATGAGAGAGAAAGGGGTTCCTCATCATATTTACATGTAATGGACACTAAGGATGACATATATATACATGTCCCAACAATTTAAATGGAATTTAAATTCATGATACAAAAGTATTGCTTGAATGTAAAAGAAGAGAGAGAAGTTCCTTTCGGAATTTCGGCATAGTAACGGGTGTACATGAGAGGCATTTAATGAGAGAGAAAGGGTTCTCTCATCACTCAAAAAATAAGAGGGCAGTATGGGGGAGGTTCAAAACCATACCCCAACATTCATAATTGAAATTAAAAGGGCAATACAACTTAAAGAAAATTGACAAAAATGAGAAAGGAAGAAAAAAACTCTTACTTGGAAGTGTGCTTCCAAAGGTTAGAGAGAGAGGCTTGTGAGAGGCTTCTTGGGAGCTTGGGGCACCTTGGGAGGATTCTAGAGAATGTAGGGCAGAGGTTGGACGAACTCGAAGGGATTTTAGTGAGGAGGAAGTGGGAGCTTGGGTGGGTTTATATAGGAAAGGTGAGGGAATTCTTTATTATTTAGGTTTGGGACCCCTTATATTAAAATAATCCAAACCACAAACCATACCATGGTATTTGCCCATGGTTTCTGGAAAATGAAAGAGGAAAACAATATTTTACAAGTCCAAGGTCCGAACTTATTAAAAAAGTAGGGTTTCTTATGTGGAGGTGAGTCACACTCCCATGGAAATTAATTTAAAAAGGCAAAGTGTTGAATAAGTCTTGAGGGCTCCATTAATGCTTGGAAAAGTAAGTCAAACAAACCCAAAACCTCATTATTTTAATGATAAAACACATATTGGACGAACATAAGGATTATGTTATTTTATTACATCACCATTGGGTCATTATGATGTCATAAAACACATTATATATTTAAATGGTATTTAATTTTTACCCAAAAATTTGACTGTCTCAGAAAATTATGAAAAATTCACCGTTGGATAATTTTGATGTCCTAATTCCAAAAATAATATTTATTTTATCTAAATAATTTTCTAAATATGTGAATTTTCACTTTTAAAATAAAAACCGACATTTATAAAAAAATTCACGGGTTTTGACAGAAATGGATTTCAAACCTTAATAAAAATTTTAATTGAATTCATAAAATTATAAGATCATTTATACTTAATAAAAATTTAATTTAATATTAATAATAATATTTTATTAAAATATTATTTAATTCAAAAATCCTTTAATTTAATAAAATATAATTCTTAATTAAATAATAACTAAAAACACCATTTGTACTTTAAAAACTAATTACAATGTATCAAAAATGACTAGAAATTATATTCATTATTATATACAAAAATAATGTACATGAACATGGTGCTACTTATTTGTTACATAACCCCTTAAAATAGCCGCATAAGACCTAAGGGTAAGGTGTGCGATGGTGACAGACTCTTGGGGTGGCTCGGATAACATCGCTCGAGTGGTAATTTCAATCAACTTCCACTTTTCCCGTATATGATCACATTCGAGCTTGACTTAATGAAGCTCAGCTTGGGCTTGGTAAAGGGAAAGCCCAAAGACGCCACCTCTTTTCCGAACTCTGACAAATGGGCTTCGTAAGGGGCAGTTCTACTGGATGAGGCCATCGTTTCCTTTGTCTGAGTAGAAATGGGTTCGTTAAATCCTTATTTTTATACTACTCAGATGATCACTGCTCAACGACTAAAAAGTAACGGTCACAAATATTAACGTAAAACTAAAGAAGTTGACATCTTATAAAAACATTTTTCATAAAGAAACATTTAACTGGATCAAGAGGGATTTTCCATTAATGAAACTTTGGGTCGTTACAACATTCCCCCCTTAAGAAATTTTGCCCTCGAAATTTTCCTTTTCCCACACTAAAACAAATGTGGGTAACTTAGCTTCATCATTTCCTCTGACTCCCAAGTTTCTTCTTCAAACTTGTGGTTTCTCCACAACACCTTGACGAGGGGCATTGTCTTATTTCGTAGAACTTTTTCTCTACGATCTAAGATCTTCACTGGTTGCTCCTCATAAGAAAGATCATCTTCTAATTGTACCACCTCGGAAGAGAGTACATGTGAAGGGTCTGGTATGTACTTCCTTAAGAGGGATACATGGAAGACATCATGAACCTTGGCCATAGTAGGTGGAAGTGCTAGTCGATAGGCCACAGCCCCAACACGATCAAGAATCTCGAAGGGGCCGATGTACCTTGGACTTAACTTCCCTTTCTTTCCAAACCTCATGACCTTCTTCCATGGAGATATGCGTAAAAACACCATGTCTCCGACTTTAAACTCAAGGCCTCGTCGACGATTATCTGCATAACTCTTCTGTCGACTTTGGGCTGCCTTGATATGCTGGTGAATGGTCTTCACCTTCTCCACCATTTCTTCGACCATTTTTGGTCCAAGCAGCTTACGTTCACTGACCTCATCCCAACATTCTGGTGTTCTACACCTTTTCCCATATAGGGCTTCATATGGTGCCATTTGGATGCTTGAGTGGAAACTATTATTATAAGAGAACTCAACTAGAGGAAGATGTTGATCCCATCCTCCTTTAAATTCCATTGAGCACGCTCTCAACATATCCTCAAGTGTTTGGATAGTCCGCTCGGATTGGCCATAAGTTTGAGGATGATAGGCCGTACTGAAGTTCAGTTCAGTATTCAGGGCATGTTGAAGACTCTTCCAAAACTTAGAGGTAAATCCTGGATCTCGGTCAGACACAACAGATAGTGGTACTCCATGCAACCGTACCACTTCCCTGATATATATCTGTGCCAGTTGATCTAAAGAGAAATCCTCTCAAATAGCAATGAAGTGTGCATTCATTGTAAGACGATCCACAACAACCCAGAGTGCATTGTTGCCTTTGGATGTCCTTGGAAGTCCAGTGACGAAGTCCATGGTGATGTTCTCCCATTTCCATTCTGGTATGGGAAATGGTTGCATCATCCCCTTAGACTTCTGCCTCTCTGCCTTCACTTGCTGACACACCAGTCACTTTGATGTATATTCAGCGATCTCCTTCTTCATATTATCCCACCAAAAGTTTTATCTGAGATCTCGATAAATCTTTGTGCTCCCTGGGTGAATAGAGAAATTTGAACTATTTGCATCATCCAAAAGTTCCTTCTTCAGCTCCGAACTTGATGGAACACGTAGTCTTTTCCCAAACCGCACAATTCCTTCTTCATTAACATTAAACTCTGAGGATTTTCCCTTTTTGATAGCTTCCACTTTTTCTTGGATTCATGCATCATCCTTTTGAGAATCCTTTATCCTTTCCAAAAGAGATGGTTGAGCAATAATTTGTGAAAGGATTGATGATGTTCCCTTCTTTATGATTCCCACATCCATCTTCATCAAGTCTAAGAATATTGGATCCTTCTCAATTCTCATCATTGATAGAATAGATGGATCCTTTCTACTTAGGGCATCCGCCAACTTGTTCGCTTTCCCAGGGTGGTAATGTATTGAACAGTCATAATCTTTGATGAGCTCTATCCATCCTCTCTGGTGCATATTAAGCTCTTTCTGTGTGAATATATATTTAAGACTCTTGTGGTCAGTATATATCTCACATTTCTCTCCATAGAGATAATGCCGCCAGATTTTCAAGGCAAAGATCACCGCCGCCAACTCCAGATCATGCGTTGGATAGTTTCGCTCATGGATTTTCAACTGCCTTGAGGCATAGGATATCACTTTATCATTATGCATCAGCACACATCCTGAGCCCTTCTTCGAAGCATCACTGAATACCACAAAAAGTTCCCCACTTGTGGGTAAAGTGAGCACGGGTGTAGTGATAAGCCTCCTTTTCAACTCCTTGAGGCTTTCTTCGCATTCATCACTCCAAGAAAATTTTACTCCCTTTCGAGTTAGCTTGGTAATTTGGTTGGACAATCGTGATAAATTTCTCACAAATCGTCGATAATATCCAGCTAACCCCAAGAAGCTACGGATATCCGTTACCGATGTTGGCCTCAGCCATCCATCAATTGCATCTGTTTGGGAGGGGTCCACAGATATCCCATTGCTTGTGATGATATGTCCCAAGAATGAGACCTCCTTCTACCAGAACTCACACTTGCTGTACTTGGCATAGAGCTTCTCCTTGCGCAAAGTCTCCAGTACAGTTCTTAAATGCTCCTCATGGTCCTCCTTGGTTTTGGAGTATATAAGAATATCATCTATAAAGACAACCACAAATTTGTCTAGGTAATCTCTAAAGACTCTATTCATCAAGTCCATGAATATTTCTGGAGCATTGGTGAGTCCGAAAGGCATTACTATGAATTCATAGTGCCCGTACCTTGTACGAAAAGCAGTCTTGGGGATATCTTCCTTATTCACCCTTACTTGATAATATCTCGACCGCAAGTCCACCTTGGAGAAGTATTGTGCTCCACGTAGATGATCAAACAAGTCATCGATTCTTGGGATAGGATACTTGTTATTTATCGTGATTTTGTTAAGTTCACGATAATCGATGCAAAGCCGCATTGACCCATCCTTCTTCTTGACGAAGAGGACTGGTGCACCCCATGGTGATGCACTTGGGCGTATAAACCCTTTATCTAGATTCTCCTATAGTTGTTTCTTCAGCTCTTCAAGCTCAACAACAACCATTCTATATGGAGTCTTGGATATTGGTAGTGCCCCAGGTATAAGTTCAATTGAGAACTCAACATCTCTTCTTGGAGGAAGACCAGGATGTTCCTCGGGAAATACTTCAGCGAATTCCCTCACAATAGGAATTTCTTCAAGGGTGGTTTCTTCCTTGGACTCAACCATCTGAGCCAGATATGCGTGCTCATAAGGCAGTAATATCCATGCTTGAGATGATGGAGCTAAATGAGATTCATCTTCCTCCTGACACTTGTAAAGAATCGGGGGTCGATTCTCCATATGGAGTGTGATTTCCCTCTCCCGAAAATTTATGTTGGCTCTATATAAGGAAATCCAATCCATGCCAAGAATTGCATCAAATTCCACCAAAGGGAGTATGATGAGGTTCGCCGGGAAATTCAATCCACAGATTATAAAAGGGGAGGACTTATACTCATGGGATGCAATGATTTCCCCATTTGTCGTACTCACCGACATCTTTACTTCCATGATTTGTGGTGATGCAGGGATTGTTCTACTAAACTTTTGATATATAAAATAATGCGTAGAACCTGAATCAAAAAGTACGTTCGCTATTCTTGAATTAATAACTAGCGTACCTGTCACCACTTCGTTGTTGGGGTTCACTTCGGCAGAAGTGATGGCAAAAATTCTTCCTTGGTGTCTTGGAGGTTGCTGGTTGCCTCCGATAACCCTTGGAATAGGGCACTAATTTTCAAAATGACCTGGTTCTTTGCATTTGTAGCATTGAACAATGCGTTGAGGTTTGAACGAAGCATTCCTCTCCTATGTCGCAGCCGTGGGTCCTTCTTGCTGACAGTTAACAGGTAGGTGCCCTTCTATTCCACACTTGAAGCATTTTCTTGTCCCCCTAAGGCAATTTCCAGAGTGCTTCTTTCCACACTTTTGGAAAGTGGGTGCTAGAATTTCTTAGCGCCATTGGATATATCCATCGGACCACCAGCATTGAAGTCCACCTTACACTTCTTGTCCCCATGATACCCATGTGATTCTCCGATCTCCATTTCAACCTTGAGGGCACATCGGACAATTTCCTCCTAGCTATCAAAGTCATGGATCGCTAATGCTTTCCGCAAGCTAGGATTCAGCCCACCAAAGAAGCGGTCGACCATGCATTCAGGGGTAAAGACAAAGCCGGAAGTGTATCGTGCAAGCCTTGTGAAGTTTTCCTCGTACGCTCCCACAGATTCTTCATCTTTCTGTTTGAGGGAAAGGAAGTCCCTTTCCATCTTAAGACAGAGGGTGCATGGAAAATATTTATCGAAAAACATCTTCTGGAATTCCTTCCATTCCAAAGCCTCGATCTCCTCCTCAGGCTTTGTATTTTTTATCAACGTCCACCATTGATCAGCTTCACCCTCCATACGATAAGCCGCCAGGAGAACCTTCTCTTTTTCAGAGCATTGGAGGATGGAGAATATCTTTTCAATGGAGTTGATCCATTGTTCAGCGATCGTGGGATCGGATGATCCACTAAAAGTAGGAGGCCTTTATCTCATGAATCTTTAAATAATGACTTGTTCTTTCTTAGGGGGGTTGAACGTTCCTCTTGACCAGTGTTTCTATTCAAAACTTGAGTTAGCTGAGAGAGAAGCGTGACAAAGTTCGTGATTCCCGCTCCCATTGGATTGGGCATCTCATAAGTACAATCATCACACTGATCTTCACAACGGTTGTTAGACCGAGTTCTCCTATTACCGGCCATTGGCTGGAATAAAAGGAAAGTTAGGGGTAACACATAAAGGGTAATCCAAAGACAAAAGTTGATGACTTATAAATAAACTTTAATCTCTTTAACTCATGAGTCTATAGGATTCAATCCAGGATTTTCATGATCTTCCTTCTAACATATATTCTTAGGGGCATTTTTCCCTTAATAAGGGTTCATAATAAGATTGTGAATTTATCAAAACATATCCCCTGGGAGTGTCGTAACCAAGAGTGCAGCAAGGCCCGTTTTCTTGCACCAGTTCCCGTTCGAGTCTAGCTCAAAGTGGTGTTTTCGGGTTTTACCCCTAGGATACATCTGTGCCAGAGCCGCCTCTACCTGCTCGTATCCAGAGAGGGATGTATTTGTTTGATAAACCACTTACTTAGTATTTACCAAAACTTAGGGATGTTTTTATTATGCTTAGTCTTGTATCTAAGGCTTTACTAGGGTTTCCTAATCCCAAAAATAATTAAACCTATCCTTTGATACCAACTATGACAACCCTGCTTTTTAATACAACTTAATCATGCTTTATTGCATAAAACTTCACTTGATACAACAAATAAGATCGAGAGGTTTAGTGTCTTTGGGGCTTAGGATCATTACATAAAAACTTTAAACTTGAAATACAACATCTTTATTGAAAACTTCCTTTACATGACCACTACATTCCTTCATACTTAACATTGCATGGGATAACCTAAGGACATGCATAAGAAAAGGGTGAGCTATAAAGCCCAGTAAGGGCGTACACAATGAATAACATGACGAGTACAATACATATTAGGCAATAGGAACATCAATAGATCATTAGAGTAACATGAACATAAAGGCATGATAAAGCATGATAACCATGACATGGAAATGTGGCAACAACACTTAACATTGAATTAGCATGAGCCAAGGCTCATTGCACATGGAGCATGAGTAAACCCTCATTGCACTTGAAGCACGAGTAAAACCTCGTTGCACTTGAATTAGCATGAGTCAACACTCATTGCACATGACGTATCATGATACTATACTTTACCCAATGCATTGGAGTGCTATAAAGGGCGCACCCTTCTTAAACATTTCATTTCATGCATAAGTGTGCCACATGGATCATAAAACATGGATTCATAAAACATAATCATTTATTCCATGATAAAGGAATGAGGAATTCACACATGAAACTTTACAATCAATAAGTAAATGTTCATAAAGGTGAATACCCTTGATGGAGAAATGGGCATGGTATTCACTACACAATGACATTGGCTTAGAAAATCGGTGCGATTTCGGCAGCGTAACGGCGTGACATAAGAATTCATAAAAAAGTTTGATGAGAGAGAAATGGGTTCCTCATCATATTTACATGTAATGGGCAGTAAGGATGACATATATATACATGTCCCAACAATTTAAATGGAATTTAAATTCATGATACAAAAGTATTGCTTGAATGTAAAAGAAGAGAGAGAAGTTCCTTTCGGAATTTCGGCATAGTAACGGGTGTACATGAGAGGTATTTAATGAGAGAGAAAGGGTTCTCCCATCATTCAAACAATAAGAGGGAAGTATGGGGGAGGTGTGAAACCATACCCCAACATTCATAATTTAAATTAAAAGGGCAATAAAACTTAAAGAAAATTGACAAAAATGATAAAGGAAGAAAAAAACCCTTACTTGGAAGTGTGCTTCCAAAGGTTAGAGAGAGAGGCTTGTGAGAGGCTTCTTGGGAGCTTGGGGCACCTTGGGAGGATTCTAGAGAGAGTAGGGCAGAGGTTGGACGAACTCCAAGGGATTTTAGTGAGGAGGAAGTGGGATCTTGGGTGGGTTTATATAGGAAAGGTGAGGGAATTCTTTATTATTTAGGTTTGGGACCCCTTATATTAAAATAATCCAAACCAAAAACCATCCCATGGTATTTTCCCATGGTTTCTGGAAAAGGAAAGAGGAAAACAATATTTTACAAGGGAAAGGCCCGAAATTATTAAAAAATTAGGGTTGCTTATGTGGAGGTGAGTCACACTCCCATGGAAATTAATTTAAAAAGGCAAAGTGTTGAATAAGTCTTGAGGGCTCCATTAATGCTTTGAAAAGTAAGTAAAACAAACCCAAAACCTCATTATTTTAATGATAAAACACATATTGGACGAACATAAGGATTATGTTATTTTATTACATCACCATTGGGTCATTATGATGTCATAAAACACATTATATATTTAAATGGTATTTAATTTTTACCCAAAAATTTGACTGTCTCAGAAAATTATGAAAAATTCACCGTTGGATAATTTTGATGTACTGATTCCAAAAATAATATTTATTTTATCTAAATAATTTTCTAAATATGTGAATTTTCACTTTTAAAATAAAAACCGACATTTATAAAAAAATTCACGGGTTTTGACAGAAATGGCTTTCAAACCTTAATAAAAATTTTAATTGAATTCATAAAATTATAAGATCATTTATACTTAATAAAAAATTAATTTAATATTAATAATAATATTTTATTAAAATATTATTTAATTCAAAAATCCTTTAATTTAATAAAATATAATTCTTAATTAAATAATAACTAAAAACACCATTTGTACTTTAAAAACTAATTACAATGTATCAAAAATGACTAGAAATTATATTCATTATTATATACAAAAATAATGTACATGAACATGGTGCTACTTATTTGTTACATAACCCCTTAAAATAGCCGCATAAGACCTAAGGGTAAGGTGCGCGATGGTGACAGACTCTTGGGGCGGCTCGGATAACATCGCTCGAGTGGTAATTTCAATCAACTTCCACTTTTCTCGTAGACGATCACGTTCGAGCTTGACTTGATGAAGCTTAGCTTGGGCTTGGTCAAGGGAAAATCCCAAAGACGCCACCTCTTTTCCGAGCTCTGACAAATGGGCTTCGTAAGGGGCAGTTCTATTGGATGAGGCCATCGCTTCCTTTGTCTGAGTAGAAATGGGTTCGTTAAAGCCTTATTTTTATACTACTTAGATGATCACTGCTCAACGACTAAAAAGTAACGGTCACAAATCTTAACGTAAAACTAAAGAAGTTGACATCTTATAAAAACATTTTTCATAAAGAAACATTTAACTGGATCAAGAGGGATTTTCCATTAATGAAACTTTGGGTCGTTACAGATATTCATTATATTAAATACCAAAGTGTGATTATATATACCTAAAAAATTAAATGAGTGGTGAAAATATAATATGTCTCCCTGAAATAAAAGGGAGACTATAAATCCCTTGCCTTGAGTTACACATACTTTGAAAGTAGTCTAGCATCCTATATAATAAATATAATTTTACTATAGTTTCATAATAGATTCATTAACATACTTATAATATCATATATTGTAAAATTTTAACATATCAACACCCATTTATTATTTATTCCTTATTTAAAATGTTGATTTAGGGTGTTTACTCTTCCATTCTTCATGAGAATTTCAGTTCCCAATTTCTTATATGTGTACATTGAACATGGTTCCATAATCTCCAGAATGATAATAATGATATAAATATCATATATATTAATTCTATACATATTCATATTCATTCATAAAAGTTATATATAGAGAAATTAATTACAATATCCATAGAGATGGTAGGCCACATGTACACATAGATGATGTTTAATCTTTTTTATAGATAGAACGAAATAAAGGTAAATAATAATTTTGATTTATTTAATAACTATTATATCATATAAATTATATATATTCTGGAAATATATCATTATCACCATCCATGTAATTCATAAATGAAAAATGAATCGCATCGCTTCGTGGATGTGGTAGTCCACACTTACGAATGAGGGACAATGTTGTTTTTCAAATGGATTATTAGGTAAGAAGGTAGAAATGATATTATAATTTTAGAAGAATAATTATCTAACAAATATAATATATAAACATTAAATCCATAATAATACCAATCTATAATATTTTATAATGAAAAATGAATTGTATCCCTCTGTGGAGATGGTCATTCGTACGCACGCACAAGTGATACGTCCACTTCTCATTTGATTGAAATGTGGGTGGATAATGGTGGATTCATAATCATGATAAATTTTCAGTATATTTATAATACTGAATATATTATTTTATGATAAATACCATATATTTTGAGTTAGTAAAAGTAGATGTGAAAATAAATTCACTCATTAAGGTGATTACCTTTTCTTTGGAAAAACTCTATTAGATATGCTCTTATGGATCCTAGGGTTAGACATTTATGAATAAATAAACCTCTAAAACCTGGATAGAAAAGTTTATAATAGAATTTACCAGGCTTCTTTCAATCTATAAGGCCCTATTTGTTGTAAAGAAAAGAAATGAGGGGTGTTCTTTTATAATGGAGGGAAAGGACACAAATGGAATTTCTTAAGAGATAAAAATATAGGAAAGTCATTATCAAGGTAAAATTATTCAAAATGGAAATGAATTCAAATGAAAAGTTTTTAGGGTTTAAATAATATCAAAAAATGAAATATATAGTGTTTTTGGTTTCATTGTTTACCTTATATTTTTTATTAACCCCTTTGTGAATCATTTTTACCATAATTTTGTTAACAACTATTTAAATATTTAAAGATTAAGAATCTTACCATAAATGTAAAAATAACTCATAAACCAGGGTTGATATTTTTAACCATATTTAACTAAAATTTCTAAATTCAAAAATTTTAAAATTTTAATTAGTTTAATAAAATATAAATATTTATAAAACATCATTAATGTCAAATTTGGAACTATTCGTTTAATTTGACAATAAAAATGACAAGAAAAATATGGAATTAAAATATAATATTCTCATAAATCCATAACATTTCATATGTATTTAAAAATTCATGGAACATAATAATTTATTGAAATTATATTGCTTTTAATATTTTTAAAATCATTTATTTAATTTTTATATTAATAGAATATATATACTATAAATGTGTTTCATTAGCGTTTAAAGTAATTATTAAATCAGTAAAAATTTAAAAAATATAATATGATAAAAAACTATCTTCCAAGTCATAATTTAGAACTAAAATATTCTTCCTTTTGTCCTTATATTAAATTTTTGTGATTTTTAAGTCACAAGAGGGAAATTTTGTATTTATTATTTTCTTAAATTAAGATAAAGGTCATGTTTAAAGAAATATGGAACTGTGTGTCAATATATGAGAGAATTGGATGGAAATTTCAGAAATAAGCTCATCTGGGGGGATAAAGGAAACAATTAGAGATATTTTAAATCCATATCTAAAAATTTAATCCATATTTTATCTATTTTCCCTTATAGAGGTAATAAAATTTTATAATTGTTACTATTCGTATTGACCAAAAATAAAAGGGAAATATTTAAAAAAATTGATCATATTGATTCCAAATATGGAATCCATTTTTTAGGATTAAATTTATCTAAATTTAAAACATTAATTATAATATATGTATGAAAAAAATCATAAAGACTGCTTTTGAAAAATACATATTTTAATCATAATAATGGATTTATTCTTATAACATGATAAAAAAATATTAGATGAAAGTTAAAAAAACTTATTAGATATATATTATATAAATTTCATTAAAATCATTCAAAAATAGTGATTAATTTTATTTATTAATATAATAATACATTACACACATAAAATCATTTTTTTTAAAAACAAATCTGTTATTTTCAAATGATTGTTTTATTTATAGTCAATTGATAACCAAAGAGTTTATTTTATAAATGTTTAATCCATAAATTTTTTATAATTTAGTAATTACTATTCATACCCTATAATTTAAGTGCTTGGTTAAAATAGTATACTATATTTCTATTCATTTAGACTCAGTGTAGAGTGTATGAGAAGCTATAAATTTTTATAATTTATTTGAAAATAAATATATCATAAAATCATTGGGTATTATATTCTAACCCCATTAAAATTAATTTCACCCTCAAAATTCAATCACTTCAATACAAAAAAAATAAGGATATATTTTCTTTCTTATATCATCAGGTTCCTAAGTATCTTCTTTAATATTTTTATTCCTCTAGAGAACTATAATATGGTGAGAAGTATTTTTTCTTTATCCCTTTATATATATTGTTCAATATTTCAATTGTTCATCCTTCATATGAAATATCGTTATTCTATGGTATGACCATTGAGTTCAACACATCTTAAGGACCATGTTTGTACTTCCCAGAAGTGATATAAATAACATATTGCAAACTTAAGAGAGGTTCATTAAAAGTGATAAATTATAAGCTACCATCCCTACTCGATCATGAATATAAGCCTCATATTTCCTTTCTTCCTGAATATGATATCCATATTCCTTTTTAAAATTCATAAAATCACCTTCTCACTAACTCATAACTCCATATAAAACAAATGATTATCTGTATAAATTTTATATCATCTATGAGATTTCTTAATGTAATATTGAATGTATATGAATTTATCATCCATTTCCCTATGTAGAGTAGGTCCCAATTACTTCCATTATCAAACCTTATCTTATAATGTTGGAGTTAAACACTTCATTCCATATAGGGGTTCATAAGGACCCATCTGAATGATTGAGTGAAAGAATTTGTTATAAGAAAACTCGACTAGAGGAAGGTGTTGATCCCAACTACCAATAAAATACATAGAAAAAGATATCAACATATCCACCTGGGTTTTAATTTTTATCTCATAATAAAAATTTGTATAAGTATGATACACTATTCTAAAACTCAACTCTATATCTAGAGACCGCTGAAGACTTCACTAGAACTTTGAGGTAAACCCTAGATTATGATCAGATAGAATATAATGTGGTACTCCATGCCACCTTACAACTTACATAATATATATTCTTGAATTTTGACCAAGAGTGAAATATTTTATGATAGAAATGAAGTGTGATGATTTATAAGGTAATAAAATACAACCCAAATATCTTTATGACCTTTAGATGTTTTGGGGATTCTAATGATAAGTTTCATAGTGATTTTTCCCATTTCCCATCTAGTATGGGTAATGGTAGTAAAATACACTTAGAATTATTTCTATTAGCCTTAACTTTCTGAAATAAAAAACATTGAGATACATAAACATGAATATATCTCTTCTTGTTATACCACCAAAAATACTCTTTCTGATTTCTAAACATCTTCGTACTATTAGTAATAATTGATAATTATGAACTATGAACCATATGTAATAAATCCTTATTAAAATTTAGAATGGGATGAACACATGCACTATTCCAAAACCTTATCATTTCATCATAATTAAGGTTGAATTTTAGAACATTTATAACCTTATTTTACAATTCCAAATCTTATTTATATGCCTCTTTACTTATCACATTGATAAATAGTTGAACAACCATTAGAGAAAGATAATATTTCTCTCATTTCATCAAGATTTATAAACCCATTATTTTTTAATCTTAAAATATTGGATCTTTTGTGATCCACATCATGGATAATATTGTATGATCCTTTCAACTCAAAGCATCGGATGACTTTTCCATTATACCATGGTGGTAATGTATTGAGAAGTAATAATATTTAATTAGATATAAACATATTATCTGGAACATATTCAACTCTTTATTTATGATTATATAATTTAAAATTTATGATCAATATATATATCACACCTTCCTCCATAAATATAATTCATCTATATGATTAATATAAAAATTACCACAACTAACTCCAAATAATGAGCTAGGTAATTTTTCTCATGAACCTTTAATTATAACGCGGCATAACCTATAATTATATCAATTTTCATGAGAACATATCCTATTCCATTAATTGATACATCACTATAGTTCAAAAGACCTTATACAGTTAAGGTTAATGTGAGAGCAAGCATGATGACTAAACTTTTCTTTAGTTCCTTGAAAATTTCCTCATTGTTATCTTTCCAAAAAACTTGGATCCCTTATGAGTTTGCTTTGTGAGTGGATTATAATGTAATGAGAAGAATTCCACCAAGTTATGATAATATCCATCCAAACTAAGATAAAACCAGATCTCATACATAGTGGTTGGTATGGGCCAACATTCAATAAATGTTTTCCTTCATAAATGCATTTATATGACATCACTTGAGAATATATGACCCAAAACTGAATATTTTGGTATCTAAAATGAACATTTTGTAAATTTTCCATGAATCTTTTCATTCCTTTGTGTCTTTAGGGAAATTATCAAGTGATCTTAATTCTATTACTTTTGTAATATATATAAAATTAATTTTTAAAGACTATGATAAAATGATCATGGTAATCTAAATAGACTCTATTTATTAAATCGGTGATGATAGTAGGGGTATTAGTAAGACAAAATAACATCACTATAAATTCATATTCTTTATACCATATATGGAATTTTATATTGGGTATATCCTCCATATTTTCCCTAAATCAATAATATCCATAAAGAATGTAAATATGGGAAAAGCATTGATCTCCAGGGATTTGATCAATCAATTTATCAATATAGGGTAGATGATACATTTTTTGATAGGGATATTGTTATGGTCTAGATAATCATTGTATATTTGCATGAATCAATAATTATTCTTAACAAAAATAACAAGTGAACCATAAGGTGATTCACCTTACCGAATGAAAACTTTTAAAAGATTCTCCTAGATTTTATTCCTCAATTAGGGGAATTATATACACATTATTTGAAATACATATATCACCAGGTATGAGTTTAATTGAAAACTAAATTTCATAATTTAGTGGGGGGATAGGAAACTCTTCTATAAAAACATCAAAAAACACTCATACTATAGGAATATCATCAATGTTGAGTTTCTATCGAATCATCTGAGATAAAAAACCCATTTTTAAAAGGAATGAAGACCCATATAGTGGATATAATTTTCATCTGAAGTTAACATTTATCATCACACTGGTAGAAGATCATTGTTTGGTTTAGAATATTAAATATGACTTCCCTTACTCAAAAATTGATGTAATTTTATATAAATAAATACAATCCATTCCTAGGATAACATAAAATTAAACTATAGGGCGAATAAAAATAATTTCCGGAATAATATTGCCACCAACTTTAATCAAATAAGAATCATTGTCTGTAGATATGGTCATTGTAAACTTAAGAGTTTTCAATACTAATTTGACATATAATCATTGATTATAAAACATAATACCCTAAAAAACTCATCATTATATAAATTGATTCATATGAGTAAGATAAAATAAGATTATTCAATATTATGGTGTTCCATTAATAGCCTCAACATCATTGTTCTATATTAATTACTTTATTAAAACCAGAATGGTTAGCATGACCTGATGAAATAATGATCAGAGTGATCAATAAAGAAAAATAATACAATGGATATCAAATTAATGACACGTTATTTTCATCATATGACACCTTAGGTTTAAAATAGTTCATTTGAGAACTTCATATTTTCAAATCCCTTATAATGGTCCATAAAGAAAATGAGAATTAACATAGGCATATACTATAGGAGTATCAAAACAGGTGCATAGTAAATGAACAGCGACCATGAATGAGAATGATGGATGAGATATACTTGAAAAACTATTTTTGGGGTTATTACCCCTATATTCATCTGTGTAAAAAACCATGTCACCTTATAATATCCATACATGAATGTTTTTCTAGGAAAAATACAATCCTTTCTTTAATATAACTTATAAAATTACAATATACTTATGATTATACTAAAGAATCACAATAATTTTTTGTCATCCTAGTTTCCAATGGTTAACTAAACCTTTCACTAATACCAACTATAGAGATTCGTGCTTTACAAATATATACATTACAAATTATTAGATAAATATTAATTACATAACATAATGATCCACTCCATACTATTATAGTACTAGTATCTTTGGAAACATAGATACATAAACAAATAGTTCATAAGTGAGCCACATCATCTCCCAGTATGTTCTTTATAACTAGAAATTTTATTAGATATATAAAACTTAATAACATTCTATATAATCTAAGGGAATGAAACATAAGAAAAGGGGATCCCAAATGCTCAGTAAAGGTAAAAAATGAAGATATTAATGATCACTTAAACATAACATGATAATGATGGTATGATAATATTAACATATCATTTGGAAACTATACCCTACATATCATAGATCATAATATTGATCCATGGCACAAATCTTCACGGTTAATAAGACATGAATCATGAAGGAATCAAAAAATGATCCATGAAATCATAATAATGGAATAATTTATAAGTTGGTTTCATATATACAAGTATAGAAAATTAGTTCATTAGTTGTTAAGGATTACTACCAAGAATACCATAGTGTATTGGGTTCGCTCCATATTCCATCATAGTAGTCATGGTTCACTCCTAAGACTATCATAGTGGAGAAAGTACCTTAATAAACTTGTCTCAATCTTAATTTCAGTCCACTTTATCTCATGATATATTCATCATTACTCAATGCATTAGATGTATATAAAATTACATGCCCACCCATCACATAATTAAAATCCTAAATACGTTTTTTAAAGGATCATAAAACAATCATAATATCAAAACCCCTAAAAAAGTAATTATTTTAATATAAATTTTTTCATGACATAACCTATGTAAAATAAATATTTTTCATAAACATTTGATCAATTCACTATATAAAAATCCATGGAAAATGGGTTTCATAACAATATTGATATCATGTTAAAAAAACACCCATAAAAAGAGTAAATATGATATACTTGGGTCATATATCCAGAAAATTATAAGTAATATCCCTAGATTCAATCATAAATAAAAAAAATATTTAAAATATCTCTAGTATATTTCTTTATGTATGCTATTTTCACTTTAAAATCATTCATTTAAAATATAAAAATTTCATAAGTATGAAGGATAAAGTTTTATTTGAATATAACCTTGAAATCATATAAAGGATTATTATATGAATAGATTATTCATGATAGTGGGAAATTTCACTCATTTAAAATAAGTTAAATAAAATCATTCCTTTCACACTTTTGTAAAAAAAACTCAAAGAGTACTACATTCAAAAAACTATATAAAGATTTTTTTTAAACTATATTTTAAAAATTCAATCATGGTTAAAATTGAATTTAAAATTTTATAATAGAATATTAGAAACATATTTTAAAACATTTTTAGAAAACATAGATATAGAAGGAAAAAATTGATCAACGATAGAAAAAAATTCTATTTTCCTAAAAATCATTATTTCAATCTCTTGAGTTATTAAAGAGATAAGAATGAAAGGAAAAAAAATAAATCTCTATAGGTAACTAGATTAGAATAAAGTTCATGAGTTTATTGAGAGGTAGATCATTAAATTTCATCATCATAAACTTAATAATAAAAAATCATAATAAATAAAGATATTTTAATTTAAACCAATTCTGTGATATTCTGAGTTTCTAAAAGATTACTATTTTTCATAGCATATAGGACACACAACACCAAGTTTAAAAAACAATGAAATATTTTTATTTAAGTATAACCATTATAACCATTCAATTTAATTATTTTAAATGAATAAAAATATCCATATTATGATATATATAGAATGCTCATATTCAATAAAAAATTATTTGTAGGAAATAAACAATTAATTTTTATTAAATTCATTTTATTCTTTAAGAATATATTTTTTAAAGAATAATTTTTATTTAATTTCATGAAAAAATAAATATATCTAAATTTTTATATTATTTAAAAATTTATTTAATAAAATAAACTTCATTTTTTATATCATAATAGAAAAAATAGTTTACAGTGAATTTTTGGAAATTTTCTAAAAGTATTTATTTCTTAGTCAATAATGAAAATCACTTCTTTTTATTGAAAAATGTATTTTTATTTAAACCAATTAAAATGTTATATTTTATTTTAAAATGTATTAAAATTAAAATTATTTATATTATGAATATTCTAATTATTTTCGTTGGACTAAATTTCGTGGTTGAATTTGTTATTAAGACTTTTTTACACTTAAAAATGTATTTTTCTAAAAACAAATCGTTGTGATTTTTAATTTAAATTTTAAATTAAATTATGAAACATATGTGTTTTGAATTAAAAAAAAGTATTTTTATTCATGAGGTCAAAATGTAGTTAATATATCCCTTTTAATTTTGGTAAATGTGAATTGTATATTTATTAACTTTGTTACCACGGTAATGGGTAAATAATGTAATTAAATTAAAAAAATGATATTATTCATCCATAATTATCTAGTATTAGGTTATATGGAATTTTGTTTCCATTTGGATGATATTATGACTTTATATCATTTTATTTCAAGAAAAGGTCGATCATGACACACTCATATTTTTAATAACATTAATATTTTTAAAATGGGTTTATCTAGTACATTTTGTTGACTATAAATAGTGTTTTTTACATTAAATATTTAAATAAATAATGGTAATTTATTAGTAATTTTTAATGAATAAATAATTACATTAAATTCTTACACAATGATGATGCAATAATTGTTAATTAATAAGTCAAACAATTGATATTAAAAATAATAAAGGTATTATAATTTAAGATAATTAATGTGATCCATGAATTTTATTAATTATCGTGATATATTAGGTAAGTATTAAAATTTTCATTTCAAATTTGTATTCATGTGTTAATTTTAATAATTTCTATGTAATGATTAGTGACAAAATTGATAATAATGATATTTTATGAAAATAATATTTTAATAAATTCATTAAAAATCATAAAAATAATAATTAATCCCAAATGGGATAATATATTGTATAAAATTTCATTAAATGTCCATCTATATTCCATATAGAAACATTTTTATCTATAACAGTATTTTTATATTTTAATCTTTTGAGAAATTCCAAAAATTACACCTCATTTCAATTATTAAAGGGAACATCCTTACCGGCTTATTTTCATCACATTGAGACATAAATCAATAAAACCTACCCATTTCTCACCTAAACATCCTGATCCAAGTTTTAGAGGTTTTAGTCTTTCCAAAATTCCAACCTTACACCCCTTAAGAAGAGATTTAAAGGAAGTCCACTGAAGAATGGGTAATCATCTTTACCTACTCTTTCATGTTTATTTCTTCTTATGCTTCATCATAATGTGTTATTTTCATCGTAAATAAATCCAATATCATCTATATATTGAGATTTTTTTATGATTATTATGGAATCATATTCCACCTATTATCCATCCTTTAAAAAAATAATGCATCACACGTGCGTACATACGGCTTACCGTCTCCACGTAGCAGTGTAATTTTTTTCATCACCAATTTAATTGGATTGTTATAATAATGAAAATAATGGATATATCAGATTCTTATTTAACAATATTTATTATATAAAATTAATATATTATCCACTTCCTTACCCATTCAATCATTTAGAAATGATATTGTCAATTTTGCATACATACGACTTACCATCTCCATGAACAGATGTGACCCATTTTCTATGTCCCCAATTAAATAATTATTCAAAAAATGTAACTAGTGAATAAATATTATATCCATAACATTTATATAATTCTTAAAATTATGTAACTATATTCTATACAAAATAACTATAACTTACATGAAAAACATGCATGGGAAAATGAAGTAGTTAATTCCCAAAACAAGGGAAAAAATAAAATATTATTAATAAACTGGTCATAAAATAATAAAATATGATCATATATGATATTATAAATATGAATATGGTTTATTAAAAATTAATAACATGTTTATAACCATTATTCATGAGGTTAAATCATTCTCAACTAAAGGGAACCGTGAGGTAATGGATTTCCTCTCAATTTCCATTCCATTGAGCCATATTTGTTATTATGGGCCTATTTATTTTTATACAGTGAACCTTTAAGGTAATTAAAATTACTATATATTTATTCATGATGATTAATGTTCTTTTCACAATGACTCTATTAAAGAGTTTCAACATTATCTTCCAACATTACTTCTCTATGGAACTTAAATCAAGAAAAGAAATGTTTAAAAGAAAATATGATTTTATTTCTCCTTTGATCAGATATATTTTTCTTCTATATCCATATTATCTATAAAATGTTTCTAAAAATATTTTTACACTTCTAAAATGATTTACTAAAAGAAATATTTACAAATATATTAATATTTACAAAATAGTTTCAAATGAATATTTTTTTTGTTATCCAAATGATGTATTTTATGGGTTTTTTGAAAAAAAAAGTATGGAATGAATGTTTTATTAATTTATACAAAATTAGTATCATTTAACACCTTCCTCACTAAATGTTTCATTCAATATTACTTTACAATTTTATATAGTTTCTTTCAAATAAAATATTTTACTTTGTGTTTTTTTTATTTTTAAATAAGTGATTTCGAAAATGTAAATGTTATTTTCTTAAAGAAAATTTTAATGATATTTTAATGTAAGTTCCACTCATAAATGAAAAAATGATTTATTTTATTTCTTCCCCATAGGTAATATGTTGTAATGATTCCATGCTTTTACATATTCACTTAACTATGATCATGGATATTATATTACTATTATATATCCATATTATTTGTTTCATGGATGTGATTATTGCCTAAACCATAAACCATTTGAAATATTGTGTTTTACTATGGATATAAATTTGATTTATTGGGAAACATTTTGATAAATTCATATAATTTATTCATTATATATAGTTTTTTATAATGAATATTTTTCAAGAATTAAATTGATTATTCAATATATGTGGAATGCATTAGAAACGAAGATACAAGTGGGGACCCATTATCGATAGCCCCTTGATGGATCGGTAGTCTCATGAGACAAATTAGTTGGAAAAATTAAATGGGTCTTCATGAATATTTTTAAACTATCTTGTAAAAGGTATTGACCATAGAGGTATCATGATGTTTCGATCCTGAAATCCAATATTAATCATTTTATTCATTAAGAATTTAGTTATTATTATTATACATGAGATTTTGACATTGATATTTTTTATGGATGCATTTAATTCTCATTTTATTGATTAACTAGCATGAATTTTCAGTTGTTTTACTTTTCATATGGATTATTAAATATTTAATCATAATATTTTCCAATGTGCATATCTCGTACAGAGCATTTATGTTTTCCCTTTTTTCCTTTCCCAAGGATATGAAAATGAAATTTTTGAATGAGTTAAAGGATGTAGATTGCATTAATTTTTTACATTATACATTTTATTACAAATATAATAATTGATCCAAGTATGTATCTAGTTCTTTAAGACTACTAAACTGACTAATCATTATAGAAGTAATCACTGTATCTTATTCCAACGTATTAAAATTACTACTGATTCAGGGCTTCTAGAGTTGGGGTTGTTACAGTTGGTATCAAAGGATGTTTAGTAAAAACATTGAGAACTAGATTTTAAATAAACATATCTAACTATATAATTATGATAAATCTATATATTAATTGAAAAAATTTAGTATTAGGGAATTTTTTATTTTATGGTTCAATATTCATGATGGTTATGAACAAACTTAGTTTGTGACATTGTTTAGTGATGGTTCCTAATGGAAGAAATTGAATCAATACCCATGGTCAAGGTATGGATTTACCTAGTTATAAATCCAATAATTTTGGTGTTTTATCTAAGAAGATCATGACCATATAATGGAAACAAACTCAAATTATAAAAAATAATCATTCAAAAATGGAATGATGTGATAATCCATGACATGATACACCTATGTTGGATCATTTAATATAGAAAATCCCCCATTTTTATTTGGAATACTAATCTAGGGGTAGCTGAGTATTGGATCAATTCACTTTATATGATATTTCTTTATTTTGGATTCGATGAAAGGAAAAGGTTGTATGTGTAGTATATTTTCTCAAGGGATATGTTGATCAATGGTTGTCATTGGTCCAGAATACTAGGGAGAAAGATAAAATGGATCATGTAGAATGAAAAACTCTTGAAGAAACATTCATCAATAAATATTAACCTCATGGTAAATAAATAGAAATGAGAAGGAAGTTACATAGCTTAAAGAAAAAGGAAGAATAGGGTGTTGCATAATATGAGTGTACCTTTACAAGACTATGAATATATTCTATAGATTATATATGTAATTTAAAAAGTAATATTAATCATTTATTTGAAGGCCTTATGTCGATTATTTGAAGGGAATTGGCCTCTAAAACCTTTTAATAATGTGATGAAATAATTTTTTGGGCCACCAAAACAGAGAAAGTATTTTCTAGATCCAATATGTTCACGGTAAATCATGAAAATAAGATACAAGATCAACACCAAAGAAAATTAAACACATCAATTAAGAATAAGGGAGTGAATAAATCTACATTATGTGAAATCTATGGAAAGAATAATCTTATAAAATAATTTAAAGGATTGGTATTTTTTATAAGGGAGGAGACAATGTTTGTTAAGATAATGAGTACACACTAAAAAATTGAAACACTACTATATAGTGAATCAAGTATAATTAAATGGGGAATTATTCAATCAAATGTCCCAAATTTCAATGGATCCTACCACAAAAGTGGGTGAGGAAAGAAGGAAAAGATTATATGATAAATATTACTGAGGTTTAAGTTTCTAACGATGTGTTGGTAGGAACTTTAATCAAATATTCAAATTTAGATAGTTAATTATTTGATTATAGATCCTCACACACTTTTATATATTCTGTGTTTTCCAATAAAATTGGATATTTCTCTAGAACCTTAAGGAGAGAGATATCAATCAAAACTCCTAGTGGAAATATCACTGCAAAAAGGATGTGTTAGAAAGATCCCATTATGATAGATGAATTTAATATATGTTTCAATTTATTATCATACTTATGGTTGAATTTTATATAATCCTTTATATGGTCTGGATTTCCAACTATGAATAAAAAAATTATTACAAAGATAATGATGTTATGATTCATGATGAAGATAGGGAAATTTTTATTTTTATATCAGAGACTTCATCGCCTAATTCCTAGCTAGACCCACACCCAATAGCTTATCTAAATAAGATTCTAGGGAAAAAAGATTAAACCCAATCTATAGATGAAAAATTAAATCTCCAAATTCAAAATGTTGGAATTGTATATTAATTCATTGATGTATTTTCTAAGAAATTACATTGACATACACCATAATTTTAAGTGGAGTTTTCTATTGATTTCATCCTTGATGCACAACCTATATTGAATAATACCTATATAATTTACACTAAATAATTAGTGGAGTTGAATAAAAAACTATATTTTTTGTGTGATATGTTTTCTATATGTCTTACTTTTTGACCATTGGGATACCCTGTTCTTTTCATAAAAAAAGAAACATGGATCTATTATGCTCTACATTGACTAAAGGGACATCAATTGTTTTTGATAAAAAAGAAGCATCATATTCTTTTGAATGATGAATTATTCAATCAACTTCATGGAGCTCAATATTTTTCAATGATTAAACTTATTTTTGGGTCTCATCAATTGAAAGTGAGGAATGAAGATATTCTAAAGACATCACTTCATATAAGGTATGGGAAATATGAGTTTATATTAATTCTATTTGGATTAACTAATAACCCCTCTATTTTTATGGATCTAATGAACATAGTATTCAAGGAATATCTTAATAATTTTTTTATTAATGATATCTTGGAGTACACATAGATCTATGAAAATCATGAAAATGACATTCATATTATTATTAATACCCCTATAGAAAATGAATTATATGTTAAATATAAAAAGTAATAATTCTAGCTATAGAAAGTTTCTTTTCTTGGACATATTGTATCCAAGGATGGAATCTTTTTTAATCATGTGAAGACAAAATAAATTAATGAATTACCCACCCCAACAATCATAATTAAGGTATATTTTTCAGGTACTATAGCAGTACTGTAGTAGGCATTGTTTGGTACTGTAGCAGCCGGAACTATTCATCCATCTGGGCCTTCGGGCCACCAGTTTAGTCCTCGGGTCCTGAAAGGCTTTCGGGCCACCCAAGGCCTTTAGGCCAGTTTATTGTCAAGGCCTTCGGGCCACCTTAAGGCCTTAGAGCCACCCCAAGGCCTTCGGGCCACATGAATGCAGGCCCCAGACACGGTACAAAAAAGGAGTAGCCCCATAAGAGGATTCAGAGCAGGTGCACTCACCAGAGTAGAGCCAAATGGGTTGTCAGAATGAGAGGGTATGGCTATTCCATTGGTACCAGCATGTGCTTGCACGGGAAGCCTATCCAGACGGTCATGCGAAGTTGGAGAGCTACTATCAAGATGCTGATGCTGGGGAGGGGCAGCTCCTTGTAGATAGTTTGGTTGAATTCCCTAAGACCTCCGGGTCCTGTAATCTTCTAGCCTACAGGACATGTAATATTTGAGCCTACGGGCCTTGTAAGGGTTCCCCATCATCCCTTGAAAGGGGGGTTATCAAAAATCAATAAAAATGAAGGCCTTTGGGCCATTCAGGCATAAATAAGGTATATAGTTTCATTGGTTTTGAAGGTTATCATCGATTATTTGTTCAAAATTATACATCATTATCTAACCCATTAACCAATCCTACATGTATAGGGGTTAAGTTATTATAGATGAAGGAAAGTGGGTAATGTTTTGAATAAATAAAGAATAGATTAGTAAATGATCAAATTTTGACTCTACCATAAAAAATAATGGATTTGTCATATATATTGGTGCTTCGAAAAAGTGACATGGTGGTGTGATTATGAATAGTCATAAATTTATTGCATATGCATAATAGTAGTTATAGAGTCATGAAAAAAACTTTCAAACCCATGATCCTATGTTGAATGCTAATATATTTAATTTATATATACACAATAAAATCACCAATATGTATATGGATTTGAAGGAACATTCATATTGGGATAACATGAAGTGATAAATTGATGATTATATATTAAGATGTTTCATTTTTGAATATGCAATGATCTAGAAACAATAGCCTATAGGATTCCTCAAAATTATTCCTAATCTTGTGTTGAAGTGGGAAGAAATTATAATGTGTCACTTGATTACTAAACACTCTCACAAAGAATGATTCAATGTGAGTTTTTTCACCTTAAAAAATATGCACATTTAGTTTCCATAAGAGAATATTTACCTATTGATTTCCTTACATGGTTCTATTTTAATGAAGATGTATAACTTTATGGGACACGAATTTTAATTATGTCTGATCATGATCAAAAATTTATATATAAATTATGGAAAATTTATCAAATAACTTTGGATACTGAGCTTCATTTAATTATTTCTTATTACCCTTGCCTGAAAGGACTACTCAAACGTTATAAGACATGTTTAGATCATTCTCACTAGAATTTCAAGGTATGTGGTTTCATTATTTAACTGTGGTAGAGTTATCCTATAATAGTAACTTACATTCAAGCATTCAAATGGTTCCATATGAATAATTATATGGAATGAGGGGTCGAACTCCAAATTTTTGGGATAATTTTCATGAAAGGAAGCTTGTAGGTCCAGAACTTGTTGATGAGACAATGTCAAAGGTAATGAAAAATTTAGAATCACATTAATGAAGCTCAATGAATGAAAAATATTTCTTCCTATAATAAGAGAAAATATTTGGAATTTCATTTGATAGATCATGTTATCTTGAATGTATCTCCATGGAAAATTGATGTTAGGTTTGGTAAGATAGGGACATTGTGGCCCATGTATATTTGACTCTTTGAAATCCTTGAAATAATTGGTGATGCGGCCTAATGTAAGATCTTGGATTTCCTAGGTAAGTACAACTTTTATTATTTAATTAAACACCTTTTTTGGGTTTTAATTATTTTTTAAACCTTGGTGCTCAAGTCTTTTTTGGATATATAGAGAAATATTTGGAGGGGAATGACCTAATGTTTGGAGATGTATGTTTTTTGAATTAATTGAGTCAAGAAATAAACAAGTTAAAGGGGAATATGAGGGTTCCTCGTGTGTTTGAAAGGATTCATAGGTAGTTTTGGAGAATTTTCAAACACTATTGGAAAAAAGTCTTATAAAAATGGTTTGAAACCATTGGTATTTGCCCCCAAACCATTGGTAAAGGCTATTCCAATAGCGTGGATGACTGATGTCATATCTTCTATCAATAAAGACCTATACCAACAGTTTTGAGAAACAATTGGTATAATATTATACAAATGGTTTTAAAACCAATTGGAATAGGTCTATACAAATTCTTTTTAAAACCATTGGTATAGGTAATGTAAAATAAAAAATATGGGCTAGATTTGATCCCAAAACCTCTGCCTTATATCTCATCAACTGAACTACTAAGGTAATGTAAATTTTTTTAATGTAATATGATAAAAATATATATGTATAATAAAAATTAATTTAAATTTTAATATATTCAATGTTTTTTTATAAAATAATATTTAAAAAATATAAATACGTATACCAATGATTTTGAAAACTGTTGGTATACACCAATACCTACAGTTTTGGTAATTTATGGTATAGACCTATATCCATGGTTTTCCAAACTGTGGGTATAGATATTTGGAGTTTTGGGTCATGTATCAATGGTTCATCCAAAAATGTTGGTATAGGGTATTATTATGGAATCTATATCAGTAGTTTTGGAAAAACCGTTGGTATATGGTGTTTTTATGGAATCTATAACAATGGTTTTGGGGAAACCATTCATACAAATATGATATATACCAACAATTTTTTCAAAACCATTGGTATAGGTTTTTTTATGTAATTAATACCAATGGTTTGTCAAACTGTATGTATAATTATGAACTATATCAATGGTTTTTTCAAAACTATTGGTATAGGGTCACTCTATGATGCATATACCAATGGTTTTTCCAAACCATTGTTGTAGGTCCATTTGTATAGGTAAAATTTCATGTATTAAAAAGGTTGGATTAATTTTGTTTATAGGGTATTTACATTCCTCATAAATATTAAAAAATGTGTAATTGTTTTCAAGAATATTTCATGAAATAGTTTCATAATGTGAAATGAAAACACAATGTGAACCATGTTCAAATTGTGTAGTGTTCCAAAATGGCTATTTTAACCCAAGGCAATTCATTTTTTGGTGAAACTCATAAATTGAGAATTAAATGCTGTATAAATATCATAGTCCATGTATTTATTATGACTATTTTTTTAAAATCTATGATGATATTATGTTTTGATTACATCCACACACAACCTCTCCTCTTCCGAGCATTAGGAAATTTCTAGGAGATTTTTGCAGTATCATTCTCTCTTCTAGACATCTCGATGGAGAATCTGATCTCTGGTTAGTTGTTTCTAATTGTTTTTCCCCTGTCTTCTTCTTGTTCCTATTCTCACGGTGTAATCTATTGACCATGTTGGAAACATGTGTTGATCTTTATCTTGTGTGATCTATTTCTTATTTCAATATTCTTCACCATCATTCTTTTTTTCATTATTAGTTAGAAGTGATATATAATCACGTATTAAATGTATGTGGTCAAACACCTAGCCTTATGGTATGTTTAATTGATCAAGAATGTGCAATATTTTGATTATACTGAAACAATGTGTGAACTAATTATTTCAATGGAAGGTGATGATAAATCTTGTGTTGGATTATCCCTTTGATCCCTTTGGATTCAATAGTATTGTGACTTGTCTTATGGCTACCCATTGGATGAGTGAACCCCTGAATAATAATGAATTATGTAATGGATTAATGTGGGTTTATCATGATATGGTAACCCATGTGATTGTATTTTATAGAATCAATTTGGTAATGGTTTTCATTTTTCAAAATTAATGGTGATAATTTTATTTTAAAATAATGGTGAAATTGAAAGACAAATACAAATTTATAGAATTAACCATTGAGGTTTATTATATGATATCTTGATATCTTTACAGTTGTTTCTTGTGTTGTGGTTCATGATGTAATTCTTATATAACAGGTTTGTCCTAGTTTCATTATGTAATGCATATATAGTGGCTTTTCATAGTTTCATGATGTAATACTTATATATAAGGCTTGGACAAGTTTCATGTTGTAATGATTATAGAGTAGGCTTGGATCGTGATTCTGAAATACTCATATAGAGGTATATGCTTGAGATACTAAAAAGCTTATATTGAGGGCTTTGAAAGAATGATGAAATTATTAGATAGAGGTATCTTTCTGTTTATTTGACTATGCCATTGATATGTGGTTATGATTGGTATAGTTTAACTACATGCTCAAAGATATTCTGGAATAGTGTCGAAGTTGGATAATTTTTGTATTATATTGATTAATTTATTAATACACATGTCTATTTATTTATTTCATGCACTTATTATTAGACTATATTTGTTTAGAAATGATGGTGTCAACCTGCTATGATTTACTCACATAATATTTAGGCCTATGTTTGGTACCTGAGCAGATTACAATAATGTAGGATTGGATAAGGTTAATGGAACTTATTTATATTTTTTGTTTGTTGGATGGTATGAAGTTTGAAGATTGGACCAACATGGATTTTTGGATCATTTTTTTGAGTTTATTTACTTCATATGGTTCTTTTATTTGCATTAATTTATTTTTAAATTTAGATAAATTTCATCCTATAATTATGTGTTCAATTATTATTGGATTATTTGTTCCCTCTTTTTATTCCATTTTGTATGTTTTACACTTTACAATATTTCTTTTACTGTTATTTTTATTTTTATTTCTAATTTATATTCTATTTTAACACTTTAATAGGGCATATAGTCTCCCACATCATCACACCCCCACAACTAGTTGGTAGCCTCTAGGGTGAGACATTTTCAATATGGGCTTCTCTATGAGATAAAGTCATAGTTGAATGTGTTTCTCTTTAATATATTTTTGGATGTGATGAATCAGGATTTGATCACAGAATTGAATCTAAGATAAAAATTGGGAAATAGCCAAACTATTTTAGGTAGGAAAATTGGGATCTCTAATTCTGGTGGAAGGAAGTGACTCTATAACCGTTATCACCAAGTTAATAGTGGCCAGAGCAGTCAGGGTAGTGGGAAGCCATTTTATGACCATGGTCTATTGTAGTACTGTCAATGTGGAAAGATGGGCCATAAGAGGCCTCAATATCCATACCCATATTTAGAGTATCATGCATGTGGTAGTATGGGACACTTATAGAGATTTTGTATGGGAATGCAACAACAGAATGGAGGAATGCGATCGTGAATGGAACCAGAGTCTATGAAGAAATTAGCTACCCATTAGCACATTCATAGATTGAGTTCCACTATACATTGAGGTCAAGGTAGGGGATGTGGTACCTTAATGTTGGAGTGGTAGTAATAAATATATTTAATAGAATAGGGGGTCTAGAATAGAGGCCTAGTAATATGGTAAAGTTAGTTGCATGCTATGTATTCTACTTCAGCTAGTGTGGATGTAATAACTACATATATCAAAGTTATGATTCGTGTATCATATATCCAATATTTCATTTTTTGATAAAGTAGCATCACATTCCTTTTTATTCACAATTGTTTCATGTAGTTTATTCTTATCTTTGGAATTTATGGATGGATTTTCCTCTATTAATACACTAATTGGAGTGTTGTCATAATATATCAAGCATTGAAAAGCATATTCTCTAAAAATTGGTATTTTCCATTTCTTTTTGGAACCGTTTTTGTTGGTAATGACATGTTTAGATTTGAATCTAGGTATGGATTTTGTTTATATATACACTACTCATATCAACTATTATAAAAATATAGTTACCTTACTCTATTTATAAAGAGGTAGTTATTCTAACCAGGGCGAGTGAGATTCTTTGGTTCGTCATGCAGGACCAATTCAATGTAGATTGGATTGTCTCACAGCTCAAAGCATAGGTCTTAATCTCGATGATGGTGGAATGTAGCATGATATTATTTCTCTAGTTCTTGAAAATTTTTATAATTTATTTCATGATGAGTTATAAAACATACCACCCTATCGAAATATCAAGTTCAAAATCGAGTTGGTTTTGGGAATAGAGCTAGTTTTTATCCCTCTTTATAAGATTACACTAGTATTTCATCAAGAGTTTGTAGTTTAGTTTGAAGATCTGGAAGCTAATGGTTTTACATGTCCTAGTACATCTCTATGGGGTTATATAGATCTTTTCAACTGGAAGGATGATGTGACTTTTTTCTTATGTGTGGATTATTGGAGACTAAACCAGATGATGATTAGGAATAGGTATCCCCTTCTACTTATCGATAATCTATTCACTCATCTGAGAGGTGGAAATATATTCTCGAAGATAAATTTGATATTAGGATACCAATGGATGAGTTTGAGACCATCATACATACCTCATATACATTTTAGAAGTATTTATGGATTATATGAGTTTGTAGTGATGTTGTTTGGTTTAATGAACACATAAATGGTATTCATGGCCTCGATGAATTAGAAAATTAATTCTTTTATAGATTAATTTGTGGTTGTTTTCTTCAATGATTTTTTAGTGTACTCATATTCATTATATGATCATTCCCTACATCATGAAATTTTCTCTATTACATCTAGAGAGCATGTAATATATGCCAAGTTAACCAAATGCTATTTCTAGATTGATAAATAGCACAACATGTTCCATGTCATCTCATGCGTATGAGTGTTAGTGGACCGATAGAAGGTTAAAACTTTGGTATCTTGGAAGAGACCCTGGAATATCTTTGAGATTCATAGTTTTCAAGGTTTATTATGTTATTATTTTAATTTTATATAGTAATTTTCTTATATAGAGGAACCTATGTCTAGGATGACCAATAAAGGTGTGAAGATTATTTTTATATATTCTGATGAGAGATATTTTCAGGAGTTGAAGAGTAGGCTAACCTCGATACATATCCTCACTTTACATGTGTCGGGTAAAGCATATACCATGTACTATGAATCATATAGAATTATTCTTGGATCAGTTCTGATGTAGGATGATTAAGTGGTTGCATATATATCTAGATAAATGAAAATGCATAATAGGAATAACCTTATACATGATATGGAGTTAAATATAGTGGTATATGACCAAAGATATTAGAGACGCTATCTTATTAGAGAGATGTTAATTGTGTAAATATACCACAGTATCCTTGGTTACATATTTTTATAGTGAGACATGAACCTTCAGTAGAGGAGGGGGTTTAAGTATATATAATATTTCAATATTGAGTTTTATTATACACAAGGAAAGGGAAATGTTGTTATCGATTATTTGAGAAGGAATATGTAGAAAGAGGTAGTGTGGGAGCTTTACGATGAGTGGTATATGATGAAACTCTTTGTAGACATGATTCTAGATAATCAGGAGTCCCAAGGAAAAGTTTCCATGAATTCGACATCCATCATACCCATACATATTGATTGGATAAAGAAAGTGCAGTTATTTGATATGGATGTCTTAGTTATGGGATGCATCCTATATAGTGGGGATCCACCATCTAGATGGTATCTTGTCAGTATAAACTCTCTTCTTTTACATGGATGAGTATGTGTTTTAATGGGATTGCATGTGGAGATGAAGGGAGTGTTTTAGGATTATAGTTTGTCAGTACATGCAGGTTTGAAAGAGATGTATCATGATCTCTATAGACAGTACTGGTGGCCAGGAATTAAAAATAAGGTAGTGGGATTTTTGTAGAGGTTCACCAATCAATAAGAAACATCCAAGCATATGCGACCTATTAGGTTTTTGTATCCTCTACCCATTTTCAAATTAAAAATGGAATTATGTAATTGTGTATTTTTTGAACAAATAACTCAAGACACCCTAGATAAATGATGAATTATGGGTGATAGTAGATCGACTGATGAAGGTAGACCACTTCTTTCCTATCAGATAGATCTTTATTGTCAATTATCTGGGTAGTATTTATGTACAGAAGATGGTAATGTTTTAAATTGTTTTGAGTAGTATAATTTTTTATAGAGATCATCAGTTAACATCCCAATTCTGGAAGGGTCTTTAGAAGGATTTGGGATTGTATGTTCTTCTTTGTATGTCATTTCAACCATAGAATTAAGGCCAATCAAATAAGACTATTCATATTATGGAGGATATGTTATGAGATTATGTTTTTGATTTTAATGGTTCAAGGGATAAGTATATTAAACTCATGGGGTTTCATATAATAAAAATGTATAGGAACAGATTTATATGGAACATTTCAAGGATTTTTATGGCAGGTAGTTCTGTTGACCTCTTTTTTTATTAGAGGTAGTTGAGTCGGTTATTTTTTGTCATAATATCATATAGGAGAAATGTTAGCATTTTTAGTTGATTAATAGGTTGTTAATGACTATGTAGAGTAGGAATAAATCATATTTTGACCATCATAGGGGACTTTTGGAGATCAATGTTAGTCATCATGTTTTCCTTATAGTGTCTCCTAGGTTAGGGTAATGTCGTATCAGAGAATTGGGAAATCTCAAAACTTTGTGTATTAGGCCATTTGAAATAGTGTAAAGGGTTGGTCTAGTAGCTTATTTATTACCCCTTCCACAACTCTACAATACCATGCATAACATGTTTCACATTTCGCATCTTTAGAGATACAATCTGAATGATTATCATATGGTAGATGTTGAGGATGTCTATATTTTCATCAATTTAGGAGAATTTGATTTAGAATTTATACAATAGTGACAAGTTTCAATGGGGTAGGAATATACCTCTAGTTTGAATATAGTGGTATCATGGTTGTGTTCAAGAAGAGATATGGGAGAGGTAATCTAATATGAAAGTATAGTGGATAGGATTGGTCATTGAGAAACCATAGAGATTCTGGGAGAATATCTTGGATGATTTTTTATATGGGGGGAGTTTTTAAGATCCCTTATATTTCTAGGTATGTCCCACTTTTATTTTTTCATTAAATTTATTTCGTTCAAGCTTTAATTCTTCATTAAAAATTGGTTTTCGAGTATCGTTTAGAGAATAAGAGAAATTATTAGGGAAAAACATCTAAAGTTTGAGTAAGAATGTTTTTTAAATTAATATATTCTAGGTATAAACATGTTGAATGGGATAATGAGGTATTCTCATGTTTTTAGAAGGCTTCAGTGGTGTTTCGGGATCATTTACATAATATGGGCAAAAATCTATCTGTGTGGAATTTGCATGTCATTTAAGTGTTACACGATGTATAAATGTCACCAGGAAGATTCCATGAAATGGCTTAATGATGTGAACTGAATACACACTATAAAACTAGTTCATGTTGTGTAATGTTCAACCTTGGTTATTTTAAACTGAAGTTACACATTTCTTTAGCGTAACTTATAAATCTAGAATTAAACTCTTTATAAATATTTCAAGCTATTTATTTCTCAGGTTCAGTGGTTTTAAAGCAACGAGGCACTTGTATTTTGATTAAATCCACATGTACCCTCTCATCCCTAGATCCTTAATAATTTTCTAGGTTATTTTAGAGTTACTTATTTCCTTTTGGTCATCTTGATCAAGTGTCTGAACCTTCATTATTTTTTTCTTTGGTTTTTCCATCTTCTTCACGTGTTCCTAATTATCATATTGTAATCATTTGACCACAGTGGAAACATGTGTTGATCTTGATCTTGTGAAATCTAGTTCTTCTTTATATCACATGTGCCTTCGTTCTTATTGGAATTATCAGTTTTAATCATTGCATTAATCTCCAGTTAAAGACATATGCTCTAAAACCTAACCCTATGGTCTGTTTAATTGATCAATTATGTGCAATATTGTTATTTCACCAACATAACATGAACTCTAATTAATTGAATGGCCAGTGATGATAAATCTTTTGTTTCATTATACCTTGTATCCCTTTGGAGTCAATAGTGTTTCAACTTTTCTTCTGGCTAGCCATTGGGTGAGAGAACCCCCAAATAATAATAAATTAGATAATAGATTAATATGAGTTTAACATTATATGCGAACCTAGGTGATTTCATGATATTTAATCACTTTGGTAATGGATTATTGTTTATCCAAATTATTGGTGATAATTTAATGTAAAAAAGAAGGTGAAATTGAAATAAAAATGGTAATTTTCATTATTAACCATTGAGTCTTATGACATGATATTGGAAAATAATAAAAATTATGACTTGTGTTGTGGTTCATGATGTAATTATTATATGGTGGTTGTATCCTGGTTTCATCATGTAATTTATATATAGCGGGATTGGCCTAGTATCAAGTTGTAATGAATATATAGAGGCTTGTCCTAGTTTCAGGATATAATGCTTATGTGGAGGTCTTGAACGAGATTCATGCTATATTTATTATATTAAGTGATTAGACCACAATATTGAAACTCTTTTATAGAGGACTATGGTCAGGATACTGAAACGCATATATAGAGGGCTTGGCCTGGATGTCAAATGATTTTACAAAGTGATCTTCCTAGTTATTTAGTAATTCCATGGATATGTTGTTATTATTGGAATTGTGGTGCTAAATGATCAAATATATTTTGGAATTGTAGCAATGTAGGTTAATTGTTGAATTATATTAATTGATAAATTAATACATCTATTTATATCTTTATTTCACACACTTATGATCATTATGGTTTTGTTTAGACATAGTTGTTTCAACCTACTGAGTTTTACTCACACATTATTCAGGCTGCCATTTAGTACCTGAGAAGATTGCATGGATGCAGACATGGAAAAGGTAAAGGGAACATGTTGTTGATTTTTTCTTACTAGATGGGATGGAGTTTGGAGATGTTTATGATGTGATTTTTAGTATCAAAGACAGTTGATTTTATTTGTGTTAGCTGGTTATTTTATTTGTATTACTTTAGTTTTAAATTTAGATAAAAGTCAACCTATCATTACCTAATTCGTTATTATTTCATTATTGGTTACTTTTTTCTAGTTTTATATTTTTTGTTTCCTCTATTTCTGTTACTATGATATTTATTTATATTTTTTATTTATTATTTATTATATCTTTGTACCAGTGGAAATAGTCTCCCCACTATACCATCACACCCTATTGCTAGTCAGAAGCCTATGGTGTATGAGGATTTGTGTTGAGGTCCCATAACCAACCTAATTTTTTCATGTGAAAGAGTCTCGGATTGAGGCAAGTTACACTTAAATTTTTACAATGCCATATATTATATCAAAAATACAGGATGTGTTCCATATATAATTGTTAAGAAAGATTATGCCAGAACTAAAGAATGTGATCACATCTAATGAAATATAATTGTAACTAGATCTATATTACTATGATGATCATATCCAAATTCTTGACAATGAATAGAAAGTGTTAAGGAACCAGAAACATGTGGCATCCCACCTTTTTATTACATAACTTTTCATTACATTTTACAAACAGAGGATCACTAAAGTCTAGTGTCTTGGAAATCAGGAACAATAAAACATGAAAATGTAAGAAACTATTTTAAATACCCTTTAAAAGCTTCTTGAAAAGTTAATCTTATGTACAATTACTATATCTCATAACCTGGAGACATACATCAAAGGAAAGGGTTAGTTGAAGGCCCAGTAAGAAAAGCAAGGGAATCAGTTTGCTTGTGATATCAATAAGAACATGATGAAAACCATAAGACATGAGCAATGGAAAAAGAGGTATATCATAATAAAAATAACATGAATAATAACTTGAATATGTGGCTACAACATTTCACTTATACATTCATGAACATATCACCAAGGTTCATCCCCAAGGTGTCATAAAAAATTACCAAGGTTATTCACCAAGGTATCTTGAAACTTGTCATCTCTAGCGATTAATTCTTTACCGAATGCATTGAAGTGATATAAGGGCGCACCCTTAATATGTATTTATTTTAATGAAACACACATAGATCATAATCAAACATTTCATAAATAACCCATATAGAATAAAATAAATGGGTTTCATTTCAAATTTGTGACGTTTTAAAAGTTCTTAAAAACATGATCGTTATGTCATTTATAACCCATGGAAAGGGAGTGAGGGTTATATATATGTCAATTACAGAATCAAATATATCAGTTATATATATTTATGAATACCCCTAGAGATTAAAATTGATTTGGGTATTCAAATAAATAATTCAAGATAATTTATTGAGAAAAAGAGAGATATTTTGAGACGAAAATTCTCCAGCATAACGGCTATATAACATGGTTTCAGGAAAAAAAAAGAGAGGGTAAAAGTTTATCCCTTACATAAATTAATAATTTAATAGTATAAGGAAATAATAAAATAGAAATAATATCATGGTGTGGAATGGCATATCACATGAAAAGGAAACTTGAAAGAAATGAGAAAATGCGATTTCTTTTATGAAAATTTGGAAACCTAACGGCATCACTTAAAAATTTAGAAAATAAATTGATGAGATAAGAAAAGGGATCTAATAATTTTAACATGAAATTTACAGTAATAATAATATATAATATCATACCCCCACATAATAAGATGGAAGCTAGAAGACATAACTTAAAGGAAATCATGACTAAAAGAGGAGTGTGGAAGGTTCCCTTACCTTGAAGAGTAACTTCGAAATATTGATGGTTGGGACCTTGGGGGGCTTGAGGGAACCTTTATAGGACTCCTTGGGATCTAAAAATACTTTAACTTCGTTTATGAGGAATTTGGAATGAAATTAATGAAGGAATTGGTTAGTATTTATACCAAATGTGAGGGAATATTTAATTAATTTCCAAGGGACACCTCATCGGTGGTATTTGAAAAACCATGAGCTTTACCATGGTATTTTCCCATGGTATTGGCCACTTGGGACAACTAATAAAATATATTACTATTAATAAGTCGACCAGAATTATTACATCATGATTACATCATTAATGATGTCATTAAACACACTGAAACCCAAAATTGTATTTTTATTATTCATCAAAAAACAAAACATTTTAAAAAAATATCATAAATTCACCCTAAACAAATATTGATGATTTGAATTCAAAAATGAACTCCATTTTATGAAAATAAGTTTCTAAATATTTTTAATTTAATTTTTAAATAAAATCATTATTTATTCAAAAAAACAACTCTAAAACTATAACTTGTTTTGTAACACCTTGAAAAAGTAATCAAGGTCCCATTAAATTATCGTATAAACATAATACAATAAAGTAACAATTTATGATTACATTTATGAAAATAAATTTGCATTTAAGATTATTAAATTAATTATAAAATTGTGAATAAAATATTTATGACATACCAAAATACCAAAACTTATATTGTGATCGTTTTTTCACTTTTAATATGACTACATTATATTTATACATTCTTGGGTGAAGTTTCTATTTTATTGGGATGATTTAATATTAATTACTATTCATAAGGGTAATATTACCATTCATACTTTACTATTAACTAAAAATTAAGTTGATTTTATTAGACTCCAAATTTAATACTGGTCACAACTGTAGAAGACCATTTTTTGAAAATCATTTCACATTATTAATTATTTAAAGTTTACATAAATATTTTAAAATACCCTTTTTTCCAAAATGCATTAATAATATTCATCTTATATTTATCTGGACATTTAAAAATAAAACTTTTTACCATAATAAGAAGTAAAAATTTTATTTATACAAAAGGATTCCACGAAGTAACTAAGGTATTGTTACATAGCCCCTTATAACACCTACATAGGACCTAAGTGTAAGGTGTGCTATGGTGATAGAATCTTGGGGCGGCTCAGACAACATTTCTTGAGTTTTGATTTCTATCAGCTTGAACTTGTCCCATAGGAGATTTTGTTCAAGCTTCACATGTTAGAGTTCGGATTGGGCTTGGTTCAGAGTAAAGCCTAGTGATATTACCTCCTTCCCAAGCTCCGATAGATGGGCTTCGTATAGCCTGATTCTACCGGATGAGGCCATCAACTTCTCTTTCTGTATTAATTAACCATGATCACTTGTATTTATAAACAATAATTGTAATGTTAAGAGTTTATTTTCCAATGATCATATTGACCAACAATCATATAACATTCAAAACCCAACAGTATCATTTTAATTATACTCACTTCATTAATTAAAGGATATAGTTTTGTTGAGTATAAAATAAAATAACACACAAAAGTAGGAAACAAAATTTATTTAAAAGTTCAGGTCATTACATTATTCCCCCCTTAAGAAATTTTTTCCCCAAAATTTTAACTCATACCCTCAGAAGATAAAATGTGTGGGTACTTATATCTCATAGACTCCTCTAGTTCCCACATGGCTTCTTCACATTTTTGGTTCCTCCAAAACACCTTAAAAAGGTGGGTAGTCTTGTTGTGTATAACCTTATCTTTACGATCCAAGATATCCACCGTATGCTCCTCATAAGAGAGTTCATGTTCCAGTTGTACCGCCACTAGATTTAGTACATGTGAAGGGTCATGTATATACTTTCTTAATAGGGATACATGGAAAACATCATGAACTTGTGCTAGATTTGGAGGAAGTGCAAGCCGATGGGCCATTGATCCCACGCGATCAAGGATTTAATGGGGGCCAATGTACCTTGGGTTCAGCTTCCCTTTCTTCCCAAACCTCATGAATCTCTTCCAAGGTGAAATCTGAAGAAATAATTTTTCACCGACATCAAACTCCAAGTCCCTTCGACGGTTGTCGGCATAGCTCTTTTGCTGACTTTGCGCAGCCTTATTGTGTTGTTGGATGGGGTGAACTTTTTTTGTCATATCTTGCACAAGATTAGGTCCAAGAATATTTCTATCACCAAATTCATCCCAAAAAGTAGGAGTTCTACATCACTTACCATATAGAGATTCATAGTGTGCCATTTGAATGATTGAGTGGAAGTTGTTGTTGTAATAGAAATCAACTAAAGGATGATGTTGATCCCATCCTCTTTTAAATTCCATTGACCATGTTCTCAACATGTCCTCGAGTGTTTGAATAGTTATTTCAGATTGGCCATCAGTTTGGGGGTGTTAGGCTGTACTGAAATTCAATTCAATTCTCAGATCATATTGAATACTTCTCCAGAATTTTGATGTGAACCTTGGATCACGATCAGATACTATAGAAAGTTTAACTCCATGTATCCTTACCACTTCCTTCTTGTAAATCTTGGAAAATTGATCAAGAGATAAATCTTCCCGAATGGAGATAAAATGGGCAGTCTTGGTGAGACGGTCCACAGTAACCCATATCACATTTTTTACTTTGGAAGTTCTTAGGAGACCAGTAACAAAGTCCATAGTGATATTGTCCCACTTCCATGCTGGTATGGGTAGTGGTGGAAATACCCTTTTAGGAAGTTGGCACTCTTCCTTCACTTGCTGACATACCCAAAACCTTGAAGTGTAGTCATCAATCTCCCTTTTCATATTATCCCACCAATAATGATCGCGATGGTCCCTATACATTTTTGTGGTTTTAGGATGTATAGAGAAAGTAGAGATATGAGCATCATCCATCATATCCTTCTTTATTTCTAGAATATATGGAACACATAGTCTTGTATGAAATTTCAATAGACCTTCTTGATCAATATTAAACTCAGGAAACTTCCCATCCTTCACAGCCTCAGACTTATTCTATAACTAAGGATCCCCTTTCTAAGATTTATTTATCTTCTCTAGTAATATTAGTTGAGAACTCATTTGGGATAGGGTTGATGATGTACATTCCCTTATAATTCCCATGTCCATCTTCACTAGGTCATTGATCAAAGGATCTCTTTGAATCCTCATCACAAAAAGAACAACTGGGTCTTTTCTTCTTAAGGCATCAGAGACTTTGTTTGCACTTCCGAGATGATAATAAATTGAAAAATCATAATCTTTAAGAAGTTTCATCCATCTCCTTTGTCTCATGTTCAATTAATTTTGTGTGAAAATATACTTCAAACATTGATGGTCTGTGTATATTTTACATTTCTCCCCATAAAGATAGTGCCTCCATATCTGTAGAGCAAAAAGGATCGCACCTATCTTCAGATCATGCATAGGATAGTTCTGCTCATGAGTCTTCAACTACTGATATGCATAAGCAATGACCTTTTCATTTTTCATGAGGACGCACCCAAGCCCTTTCAAATATTAATCTCTAAAAAATGAATCCTTATCCAATTGAGGGAAAAGTTAACACAGGTGTAGTAACCAAACTCTTCTTCAGCTCTTGGAAACTTTCCTCACACTCCTTTGTCCAGATGAACTTGACCCATTTTTAGTAAACTTAGTTAATAGATTAGAAAGTCATGAAAATCTTTTCACAAACCTCCTATAATATCCTGTTGATCCAAGGAAACTATGAATCTTAGTTATTTTTGTAGGTTGAGGTCACTCCTCTACAAACTTTGTCTTTATAGGGTCAACTATGATTCCTTCATTGGTAATAATGTTCCCCAAGAAAGAAACTTGTTGTAACCAGAATTCACTTTTACTGAACATTCCAAAAATCCTCTCCTTCTATAGAGTTTTCAAAATAACCCTTACATGATCTTCATGATCTTTGAAACCTTTAGAATATATCAGAATATCATTAATAAAAACTACCAAAAAGTTATCAAGGTAGTCCTTAAAGACTATATTCATCAAATCCATAAAAATAGCAGGTGTAATAGTCAGTCTTAAGGTCATAACAACAAACTCATAATGCTCATATCTTGATCAAAAGGTAGTTTTTGGAATATCTTCTTTCTTCACCCTCAATTGATGATAACCATATGAAAGATCAATCTTAGATAATAATTGATCCCCATGAATTTGGTTAAATAAGTCATCAATTCTTGGAAGATGGTATTTATTCTTCATTGTGATCATGTTCAATTCTCTATAATAAATACATAACCTCATTTATACATTCTTATTATTCACAAAGAGAACTGGTTCTCCCCAAAGAGACACACTCAGTTAGATAAAAACCTTCTCCAAAGATCTTGGAGTTGCTTCTTTAATTCCTCCAGGTCTGTATTCTCCATCCTATACGGGGTCTTTGATATAGAATGAGATATAGGTATGAGTTTAATGGAGAACTCTACCTCTCTTTCTGGGGGAGGTCTGAGCAACTCCTCAGGAAATAGGTTAACGTATTTCTGGACGATGGAGACATTTTCTATCCTTATACTCTAATTTCATTCTTATTCTTCACCAATAAACTCGATAAATAAAGATATAGGAGGTTCTTATAAACAAAGAATGGGTTGATATATCTCTCCTTGGAATATAACCATAGTTTTCCCATTCAAGACTACTGAGATTTCCTTTCTTATGCATTTTATCTTATCATTATACTTTGAGAGATAGTCCATCCTTAGTATAATGTCGAATTCCAGCATGGGAATGACTACTAGATTTGCGATAATATTGTGCTCACTAGAATAAATACTAGAGTTTCTAAACACTAACGATTCTTGGATAATCCTAATAGTAGTCCTGACTGAAAACTCTACTTTTAGAAAATCGGAGGTTGATTCTAAATTATTTGCAAACTTGGAGGAAATAAAGGAATGTGTAGAACCAGAATCAAACAAAGTACTTTATAGAATTGAGAGAAAAACAATAGTACCTACCACTGCATCATTTGGCACTTCAACTTTAGCGGTAGTGATAGAAAAATCCCAACCGTATTCCCTTGGCCTTTGCTGAGGCTGACGGTGATTCACCTCCACTTCCCTCATATTTGGACAGTGATTGGAAAGGTTACCAATTTTTCCACACTTGTATCATTGGACATCAGGTAAGGAATACACCATCTTCCCCTTGTCGTTAGTGTTGGTAAGTTGAGGCTTCACCTCACTACGAAAATTCTACACAATATGGCCATCTCTTCCACACTTCTAGCACTTCCTGCTCCCGAGAAAGTATTTTCCCAAGTTATTATTCCAACATTTATTACACATGGGTCATTGTACTTGCTTGCCTCTTCTTCCTTGGTTAAAGGTCCTCCCAAATCTTAGCTCCATCAATATCTCCTTGTCATGGATTTATGAGACAAATGTGTCTCACCAAACTTCAGTTCAACTTTCATCACACTCCGCACAATCTCCTCATAGTAGTCATAGTCTCAGTTGGCTAGATTATGCTACATATGAGGTCTTAGTCCACCAAATAATCTATTAATAGTCCCACTAGGATCCATGAAAAAGCATGAGGTATAACAGGAAATCCTTGTGAAGTTAATCTCCTAGCTTCCCACAGATTCATTCTCATTCTACTTCAGCTTAAGAAACATCTTCTCCATTCTTGTTCTCATGGAACGAGGGAAATATATACTGACGAAGATACCTATAAAATATTCCCACTCCATAGCTTTAACCAAAAATCTTTTCAATGTGTTTTTAATCAGTTCCCACCACTGATTAGCTTTTCCCTCTAAGCGATAGACAACTAGGGTGACCTTCTGTAACTCTGAACAGCGGAGCACAGAAGAGATCTTCTCTATAAAGCTGATCCACTGTTTTGAAACCAATGGTTTGGTCGATCCAATAAAGGTTGGTGGTAATTGACGCATAAAGGACTCAACATAATGTTGTTCCCTTCATGGTAAGATCATTCTCCCAGCTTGATTCAAGTTATTTCCCATAACTTGAGTTATTTGGTTCATCATTCGGATGAAAGTTTCCATTCCGGATTTCATTAGAGGGATGTCAGCGCATGGTCCATTGCGTTCACTATTTGCATGGTTCCTCCTATTTCCCACCATTTTCTAAAAGAATAAAAATTAGTGAGAAACGTATTTGATTTACAAATCTTTTAACTATAAAGGATTTTATGTCTTAAAACTTCATGCTTTAAACAATAACATTTCTCTATAAATCCTTTATAATGATTCATAAAAAACATATGATTAACCAAAAATATCCCCTGGGAGTGTCGTAACCAGTGTTTTCATGTACCAAGATACCCAAGGTCAAGCCCGAAACTCCTTTTAAGAGTTTTAACTCCTAGGTACATCTATGTCAGAGCCGCCTCTACCTGCTCGTATCCAGACAGGGATGTATTTTCTTAATAAACCACATACTCAATACTCACCAAAATACCAGGAAGTTTTCCTATATTTAAAATTTTCTATAAGGTTATTCCTAAAGTTTTCATAGCCTAATTTCAAAAAATAAATAAACTATCCTTTGACATGAACTATGGAATCCCGCCTTTTATTACAAAACTTTTCATTACATTTTACAAATAGAGGATCTTCAAAGTCTAGCGTCTTGGAAATCAGGAACAATAAAACATGAAAAATTAAAACACTATTTTAAATACCCATGAAAAGATTCTTGAAATGTTCATCCTATGTAAAATTAATACATCTCATAACCTGGAGACATACATCAAAGGAAAGGGTGAGATGAAGGCCTAGTATGGAAAGCAAGGGAATCAATTTACTTGTGATATCAGTAAGTACTTGATGAAAACCATAAGACATGATCAATGGAAAAAGAGGCATATCATAATAAAAATAACATGAATCATTACTTGAATATGTGGCTACAACCTTTCATTTATCCATTTATGAACATATCACCAAGGTTCATCCCCAAGGTGTCATAAAAAATTACCACGGTGATTCACCAAGGTATTGTGAAACTTGTCATCTCTAGAGATTAATTATTTACCCAATGAATTGGAGCACTATCAGGACACACCCTTAATATGTATTTATTTTAATGTGATCCACATATATCATAATCAAATATTACATAAATAACCCATATAGAATAAAACAAATGGGTTTTATTTCAAAATCGTGACGTTTTAAAAGTTATTAAAAACTTAATCATTATGTCATTTATAACCCATAGAAAGGGAGTGAGATTTATATGTATGTAAATTACAGAATCAAACAGATCAATTTTATGAATTGATGAATACCCCTAGAAATAAAGATATATTTGGTTATTCACATAAATAATACAAGAGAATTTCTTGAGAAAAACATAGATATTTTGAGACGCAAATTCTGCAGCATAACGTCTATATAACATGGTTTTCAAAAACAATAAAAAGAGAGGGGATGTGATTATACCTTACATAAATGAATCATTTCATATTATAAAGATATAATAAAATAGAAATAAGAACATGGTGTGGAATAAAAAACCAAATTAAAAGGAAACTTGAAAGAAAAGAGAAAATGTGATTTCTTTTACAAAAATCCGGCAGCCTAACAGCGTCACTTAAAAATTCAAAAAATAAATTGATGAGAGAATAAATGGGATCACATAATTTGGAAATGAAATGGAAGATAATAAGAATATATAATACTATACCCCCACATTAGAAGGCATAAACTAGAAGACGTAACTTAAAAGAAATCATGACTAAAAGATGAGGGTAGAATGTTACCTTACCTTGAAGAGTAACTTCAAAAGCTTGAAGGTTGGGACCTTGGGGGGCTTGAGGGAACCTTGGGAGGACTCCTTGGGAGATAAAAAGACTATAACTTTGTTGATGAGGAATTTGGAATGAAATTAATGAAGGAATGGGTTGGTATATCAAAAGTGATGGAATATTTAATTAATTTCCAAGGGATGCCTCATCGGTGGTATTTGCAAAACCATGGGATTTCCCATGGTATTTTTTCATAGTATTGGACACTTGGGGCACCTCATAACATGTCTTACTATTCACAAGTCGACCAGAATTATTACATCATTAATGATTTCATTAAACACATTGAAACTCAAAACTGTATTTTTACTATTCACCGAAAAACCAAACATTTTATAAAAATATCATAAATTCATCCTAACCTAATATCGATGCTATGAATTAAAAAATGAACTCCATTTTATGAAAATATTTTTCTAAATATTTTTAATTTAATTTTTAAATAAAATCATTATTTATTTAAAAAAACAACTCTAAAACTATAACATGTTTTGTAACACCTTGAAAAAGTAATCAAGGTCCCATTAAATTATTGTATAACACTTATAAAATAAAGTGAAAATTTGTGATTACATTTTATGAATATATATTTTCATTTTAAATTGTTAAATTAATTATAAAATTGTAAATAAACTATTTATGACATACAAAAATACCAAAACTTATACTATGATCATCTTTTCACTTTTAAGATGTCTACATTATATTTATACATTCATGGATGATGTTTCTTTTTTTGGATGATTTACTATTCATTACTATTCATAAGGTTAATATTACTATTCATACTTTACTATTCACTAAAAATTAAGTTGATCTTATTAGACTCTAAATTTTTTACTGGTCATAATGGTATAAGACCATTTTTGAAAATCATTTCACATTATTAATTATTTTAAGTTTACATAAATATTTTAAAATACCCTTTTTTCCAAAACTCGTCAATAATTTTCATCCTTTATTTAGCCAAACATTTGAAAATCACAAATTTTACGATAATAATAAGTAAAAAATTTATCTATACAAAAGGATTACACAAATTAACTAAGGTCTCATTACATAGCCCCTTATAACACCTGCATAGGACCTAAATGTAAGGTGTGCTATGGTGATATAATCTTGGGGTGGCTCAGACAACATTGCCCGAGTGGTGATTTCTATCAGCTAGAACTTATCTCGTAGGCGATTATGTTCAAGCTTCACATGTTGGAGTTCAGCTTTGTCTTGGTCTAGAGAAAATCCCAGTGATGCTACCTCATTCCCAAGCTCTGAAAAATGGGCTTCGTACGGCCTAAGTCTACTGGATGAGGCGATCAACTTCTCTTTCTGTATTAATTAACCATGATCACTTGTATTTATAAATAATAATCGTAACGTTTAGAGATTAGTTTCCAATGGTCATATTGACCAATGGTCATATAACAATTGAAATATAATGGTATCATTTTAATTATACTCACTTAATTTATTAAATGATATATTTTTGTTGAGTATAAAATAAAATAACACACAAAAGTTGGAAAAAATATATATTCAAAAGTTCAGGTCGTTACAACAAATCTTTTGGAAAAGGTACTTTATATGAATCATAAAATTGGGGAAGTAATAGGGAAACAAGAGGATAATATGAATAAGAGACTCCCTCATATATTTTATAATTAATATTCATGAAAATTTCAATAAAAGTTTTTTATGAGGGTATAATGTAATATTTCATGTTTTTAAAAGAATAATATGTTTCATAGCAGATAGAACATGCAACATCGAGTTTAAAAAAATCCATGAAATATTATTATTTATATAATACTGTTATAATCTAGTTATTTAATTGGATGGAAGGAAAGTGAAAAAAACATTTTATGAAACATATTTTAAGGTCATATTAAATAAAAATTTATTCTTATGAAATAAACACTTGGTAAATTTATCTTATTCTTCAAAAATATATTTTCTTCAAAAATATATTTTCTTCAACAAAAATTGCATTGCTTTTCTGGAGAAAATAAATATATATTTTTACACTTTTATAAAATTTATTTAATTTAAGGAACACAATTTTTAAAATCATCATTTAAAAATTATCTTAGCAAGAATTTTTGGTAATTTTATGAAAATAATTATTTCATGGTAAATGGTGTAAAATACTCCTTTTCACTGAAAATTGTATTTTTTCAACCACTTAAAATGATCTATTTAATTTTAAAATTGTTTCAATAAAATATTATTTGTATTATGAATAATCTAATTAAGTTCATTATATTCAATTTAATGTTTTAATTTGGTATAAATATATTTTTACACTTAAAAAGGGAAAGTTTTCTAAAAAACATTTTTTCATTGCATTTTTCTGGATTTAATTTTAATTATATTCTGCTAATTATAAGTATTAATTATTAAAATAGTTATTCCACATATGGATTTAGGAGGTCCAAACTTATCAAATAGGTCCCCTTTTTGTACAATATGATTAGGTTAGTAATTCTTGTTATCACGGTAAATGTTAAAATGGGTAATTAAAGTTAAAAATAAAATGATATAGACTATAAAATGACCTCAACACTTGGATTAATATCATTGTGTGATTCCATTTCTTCCATAATAATCCAATATTTGGTTATATGTAATTTTTTGTCCCTTTATTTGAGATTAATACCCTTATAATGTTTTATTTCAAGAAACAATCTATCATGTCACACACTTATTTTTAATAAAATTAATATTTTTAAAATATGGTTATTTAGAGTAAGTGTTTCAATATATATAGTATTTAAAAATATAAAATATTTATCTATATCATGGTGATTTATTTTTTATTTTATTTTTTTGAATAAATAATTACCCTAAATGCTTACACAACCCTGACACAGAAATTAATCAATTAATGAAGAAATAAAAAAATGATATTAAACCTATTAAACGTATTATAATTTTATATAATTAATTTTATACCATAATTTTATAGATGAAAATTAATTTTTAGGTATTTATTAAAATATTTTTCTATAATTTATATTGGTACCTTGATGTTATTAATGTAAAACTTATGAATAATGTCAAAATTGTTAATAGTGATATTTTATTAAAATAATATTTCATTAAATTATTCAAAAATCATATTAATAATTAATAAGGATAAAGGAGTTAATATATGGTATATAATTGTATCCCATGTATATTTAAAGTCTATTTGAAAGAAGTTTTATCAAGTATATTCATTTTATATTTTAATATTTTGAGAAATTCAAAAAGTTCCCCTCACATCAATTTTAAAAAGGCACCTCCTTCCTTGATTTTTTACATCACTTTGAGAAATATATATTGACCATACACTCCCCATTCCAATAATAAATATTCATGTTATATTTTAATATTCATGTTATGTTTACTTTTTATGTGTTTTTTAAATCATAAATTAATAAATATAGTATCATATATATAGTTATATTTTATTATGATTATGAGATAACCATATTAAACCTTTTATCCATCCTACTAAAAACGAAAGCATCGTGCGTGCAAACGTATAACTTGTCGTCCCCAAACAATAGTATAATTTGTTATTCCTCACCACTTTAATTGGATGGTTCTAATTATAAAACTAATTTTTATATATGATAATTATGATATGATATTAATTATGTAAAATTAATATATATCATTTTTTCCTTACCCGTTCAATCATTTATAAATGATATCATTGCCCGTGCGTACGTACAGAATACCATCTCCACAAAGTAATTCAACTCATTTTCTATTCCCACCATTAAATAATGATTATAAAAATGTATATATTAATTAAATATGATTTATATAACCTCAATATAGTTCTATATAGTATGGAACTATTTTCTATGCACGATAACTAAGAGTTACATGAAAACCCATGCATGGGAAAATAAAGTAGTTAACACCAGAAATAGGGGTAATAATGAGAATAATTAACAAATGGATGATTAAATGATATAATAGGATCATATATGTTATTATAATTATGAATATGGTTCTTTTAAAAATTAATAATATTCTTAAAATTATTATACAGGATGTTAAATAATGTTCAATAAAAGGGAAGTGTGAGGTAAGATATTTCATCTCAATTTCCACTCCATTTATACATATTTATTAATATGTAGTTTTTTATTTTTATGTTGTCACCATTTAAGGTAATTAACATGAATATATATTCATTCACAATGATTAAAGTTAATTTCAAGTTTAATATCTAAAATATTTTCCATATTATCTTCTAACTTTTCATCTCTTTGGAGCTTCAATCAAGAAAAGAAATGTTTAAAAGAAAAAATGATATTATTTCTCCTTTGATCAAATATATTTTTATTCCATAAAAATATTATCTGATTTTTAAAAAAATTGTTTTTAAACTTAAAAAATATTTTATTAAAATAAATTTTTACCCATTTTTTACTTTTTACAAAAAAAATAGAAATGAATCTTTTTGTCTTTTTATAAACGAGGTACTTAGTGAATTTTTAAAAAAAAGTAAAAATGGAATGTTTTTTAAAATATATGGAATGAATGTATTTTACCACGTTCATGAATAAAATATTCTTTTAATATTAATTTTCATGATTATTATGTTAGATTCAAAGAATATGTTTTACTTTATATTTATGTTGTTTTCTTAATAGATGATTTCAAAAATAGAATGGTTATTTTTCTTTTGAATTTTTTAATGATAATTTAATGGAATTTATATTCATCAATGATAAATACCATTTATTTTAATTATTAACCATTGGGGATACATTTCAATAATACCATAATATGACACATTCACTTACATATTATTGTTGGATATTATATTTCTCTTGAATATATATATTATCTGTATCATGGATATGATTATTGCTTAAACCATATATCATTTCACATACAATGTTTAACTATGGATATTATTTGACTAACTGGGGAAAATTTTGTTAAATTAGTATCATTTATTCAATATGGATAGTTTTGATAAGGCGTATCTTTTCAAATTGAAATTTATTATTCGATATATGAAGAATGTGTTGGATATGAAGATACGGATGGGGCTCAGTTATAGATGTCCCTTCGATGCGTTGATAATCTCATGGGATAAATCCGGTTTCCAAATTAAATGGTAATTCATCCATAGTTTTAAGATTTCTTGTTAAAGTTATTGATAGTAGAGGTATCATAATGATTGAAATTATGATGCCTAATATTATTCACTTCATTCATTGAAAATTCAATTATTATTATTGTTTGTCATATTTTCACAATGTTATTATCTATGGATGCATTTCATTCTCATGTTATTGATTAAATGGCATGATTTTTCATTTATTTACCTTTACATATTTATTATTTCTTATTTACTCATAATGTTTTCACTATATGTAACTTGTTCAGAGTATTTGAGCTAACCCTTATTTTTATTCCTTTCCCCTATATATGAAGATGAAATATATGAATGAGTTTAAGGATACATATTAATTTGATTTATTATATTATATGTTTTATTATAATGTAATAAAAGATCGATGTATTTATAAAGTTCCTCAAGTCTACTAAACAAATTGATCCTTAATGATATGATCTATTTATATTATGAGAATATAATAAAATTAATATTGATTCCATGATTATGGAGTGGGGTTATTACACATTACCAATTTAGACACTTTTGAATACTAGGAATCAAGAAAGAATAAAATAAAATTAAACATTAAAAATCATTATAGTAATTACATTCATGAAATAACATATCGAATGGGTTGTATATACACCACATAAAAAACAAGTGGTGAATAAGGCATATGTCTCCTAGAAATAAAAGTGTGATAAAAAATCCATTAACTCGAGTTCTAATTTCTTCAAATTCACTATAAATTCATTTATAATAAATTTAAATTTATTTTCCTTCAACACCATATTCATTGATTTTATTTTAATGTCATATATAATCCACTTTTAACATTTCAACACCAAATTATTAATTATTCATTATTAAAACCAATGTTTCTTGGCTGTTAACTATTTCATTCATCATGAGAATTTCATTTTGGATGTTTTGGTCACTGAACATTGATCATTGTTCGATCATCTATATAATGTTAATCATGAAATAAATATCATAAATATTAATTATATACATATTTATTCATGGCCCTAAAATTTAGAGATAGAAAAATTAATTACACCTCTCATGGAGACGGTAGGTCGTATATATGCATGAACACTATTTTCACTTTTTGAATGATGGAATGAATAAAATGTAAGTAGAAATTAATCTTTCCATAATCATTATTATATTATATAAAATATTTATATTCCTAAAATACATCCTCAGTGTTGTCTATATAAAGAATAAATGAAAGATTATTCTTACGTGTAGGTGGGGGTCTACAAGTATGCACATGTTACATTATAATTTTTTAATGAATTGGATAGTAAGAAGGTATATATGATATTATCATTCCCCATCATAATAAAAATCCATAAAATTTGATGATGAAAAACAAATTCCATCGCTATGAGGATATGGTAATCCCTACATTCATACGATTTATGCGTTCACATACCATTTGAAAAAAAAAGAGGGTGGATAATGGTGGTTTCATAATTATAATAAAATTTTAGTATAATGATGATATCGAAGATATTTATTTATAAATACCATTGATTTTTATGAGTTAAAATAATAAGTACAAAGAATGTGACTGGTTAAGGCGATTACCACTTCTTTGAACGGTCACCTTTAAATATCTTCTTAAGGATTTCACGGTTGGTATTTTTTGAAGAAAAAAATCTATAGAACATGTATAGGTAATTTCAAAATATATTTTTCCAAGGTTTGATTAATCTAGAAGGATCAGTTTTGTGTAAAGAAGAGAAATGAGGGCTGTCCTTTTATAAGGAATGGAGAGAATATAATTTGAATTTCTTAAAATATTAAAATATGATAAAGTAATTTTCAATAAAATTGCATTAAAATAAAATTTAATTTAATTAAAAATAGTATAACGTAAAAATAACATCATCCAATTATATTTATACTTGTTTTGGTATCATTTGAAACAATATCCTTTTGATTAACACCTTCATTAAAAAAATTGATAGTAATCATAGTAACAACTATTTCAATCTTAAAGGGTTAATAATTTTACAATAAATGGATGAATTACTCATAAATGGATGATGGTATTTATTTTCAACAATATTTAATTAACTTTACTGATGAAAAATATGTTTATTAATTTTCAATTATTTAATAAAATTGTATTTTTTATAAAATATCATGAATGTGAATTTTAGAACTATTGATTTAATTTGACTTTAGGACACCCAAACAAAGATGGAATTCAAATATAATACTTTTACAAAACCATAATAGTTCATGTTTATCTAAAAAATTCATGAAACTCATTAATTCCCATTAATTGTATTAAATTTAATATTTTGAAAATTATTTATATTATTTTTCTATTAATTGATTATATATTGTGTTCATGTTGTCTAAGAATTTCTATTTTTTATTCAATAAATAATAATTATAAATAAATTACTATGATAAATAATATAATTTATATTTAAAATAAACATTTAGAACTAAACCTATCCTTCTTTTATCCTTATATAAAAAAAATTAGATATTAAATTCAAGAGGGGGACATTTTGTATTTATTATTTTCTTAAATTAATATATGTGGTCATATTGAAAGAAATATGAAACCAAGTGGCCATATATTAGATACATGGATGGAAATGTTCTAACTACACTCATATAATAGGATAAAGTCCATGTATTAGAAAAATTTCAAGGCCTTATTCCAAATTTTTAGCCCCATATAACCCATTTTACCCTTACCATGGTGACAAATATTTACTATGGTTATTATTCATATTGAACAAAAATAAAAGGGTCCTATTTACCAAATTTTATCATCAAAATTTCAAATATGGAATCCATTTTTTATAATTCTATTTATATAAAATGCAGAAACAAATTCTAAAATTGTCGCGCAAAACATGACGAAAACTTTTTTAAAAAAAACAAAAAATTTAAGCATATCACTGGATTTATTATTATTCCATGACTAGGAAAATATATTCGATGAAATTTAAAATTTTATATTGATTATATATTATATAAATTTGAGAAAAATAATTCACCAATAATGATTAATATAATTTATTAATATGGAAATATATTGCACAGAAAAAAAATTAGAATGAATTTTATTTTACTTTCAAATGATTTTATTTTTTTTAATAAATTGAAAGTCAATGAGTTTATTTTATATATGTGTAAATGATGTGAATAATTTTTGTATATTTTTTCATATATATTAACGATCATAAAAACATTTTTCACCAAATATCAATCATTTTGTGTATCAAATCCTTTATATTAGTGATTATGATGTTTTTTATATATTTTTCATCCAAAGATATAAATAGGGAAAGGATAGAATAAAAATTCAAATATACATGGTGTGTACTTCTTACACACGCTGTGTATTATTTCCACGACATGGATCTAGAAGACTGGATACACGCCCATGTTGCTTACCAAAGCATACACGTCGTGTTCTTCCCACATACACATTGTGTTGTCTCTTCTAGAAGTATTTGGTGGCCTATGATTGATATTACATGCCATGAATTGTGGCATTACACGTCATGTACTTCCACCTACCACGATTCGTTGTGTTCTAAGTCAAGGGTGACATGGTAGCTCACCCAAAGGTGGAGAAAAGAGGGCCAAAACATGTTATCCATGGTACACTCCATGTAGTTTCTTGTACATGCAGTGTATTCCTAAAAACTATAAAAGGAGGGAAGTCCCTCCATGTTTTGGACAATTCATTCAAAACCAGACCAAAGGGGAAAATTCAAGAGACTCCCAAAGAGATAAGAGAATAAAGGAGGTGCTTCCACTACCTTCCTAATGATCTTCAATCCAAATTTTGTTCAATGTTTAGTTCAGTTACCATTAAGTAGTTTAGTTACTAGCTACTCCCGGAGTAGCTAAACCCCCTATGTGTTGGGTATGTGGACGATTATGGGTTATATTTTTCAATTGTTCTATTATATTAGTGTTATTTATTATTCTCTCATACACTAGAAATATCATATCAGACCAAGAAAGGTATTTCTAGGGATCTTCTAAAGATTTATGGGTAAGAACATCCATGATCATTGGATCTGTTTATCGTCTCAAAAAGGGATGTGATTAAAAAAAGTTAAGGAAATCAAATTACAGACCAAGGAATTAGTTTCTATTGATTTAAACCAAACTCACTAGACCAAGGGGGTTTTGTTACATTCATAACCTGGAGATGCGAGTTATTATGAACAACATAACCTAATAAGAAAATTTAACTAATAATAACCTTAAAAACCCACAGCCCCGACACATTCTTCCCATTTTTCATCCAGAATCAAATTTTTTCATTTTTATTAATCTTTAAAATAATTTTTTAAAGAAATTGAAATTCAAACACCGTGTTGTTAACACACAAAAATTGACTCTAAATTTCAAAAAATATCACTAAATTAATCACAAACTAGAAAAACAAAACACAATAACTCCCTCTCCTCATGGATCGATCCCTTACTTTCACTATACTTGTTTGGGTAATTTTATTTGGATTGTTGAAAGTAACACTTAGGCAGAAACAATACCAAATTTTGGCATCGTTACTGGGGAATGGAAGTTAATGGTGTTTTGATTAATTAGTTTGTATTAATTAAAGTGAAAATTAAAATTAAAATTTCTAAAAAAAAATTGTACTTAATATCATTTCTATTTTTCATTATTTTATTTTTCCTCTTTTATGATTGGTATTTCATTTTTTGTTGTGTAGATTCAAAAGTTCATGAGTTGATGAATCATTTGTTCCTAGAGATCTGAATCATCAGACATCCTTCTGCTTAATCCAGAGATCGAATGAATGATCTTGCGGTGTCAACCTGCACTTATGGACAAGCACAACCAGAAAACTCTCATGGAAAACATAGAATAGGGACATCCAACTACTATACAAAGAGTTAGACAGCCATTTGTACAGGATGAAAGTCGAAACCAACAAAGACAACCATCCCCATTTGTTCTAGGGTATAGCTTGTAGCAACTCCAATAGTTCCAACCAGAGTGGTTTCCATACCTAAAGCCAAGTTAGGGGCATTATTTTTCTCCTAAGCAGCAATTTGTGCCCCCACCTCCTCGAGAGAAACTGCCCCCACACCATACCCTTATGGATTAATGTTTTCCTTCCATCCAAGGGGTAGATACAGTAATTTTCAGACCACCAGTGCAGGCCCAGCATTTTGAGATCAATTCGTTCATCATGAAACTCATTCAGAACATGGTGAAATTTGGAAGATTACCTAGTGAAGACCTTAACGCTCATCTCTCCAATTTTCTAGAGATATGAAACACCTTTTGCAATAATAGGGTGTCTGAGGACGCCATTTGCCTTTGATTATTTCCTTTTTATTTGAGGGATAAAGAGAAGGACTAAATCAAAGGACGGCCTCAATACTCCATCATCACCTAGGAGGCATTGTCCCTAGAATTTCTATAAAAATATTTTCCACCCTCCAAAATGGTGACACTATGAAATGAAATTCGCAATTTTCAGCAGCACGATTCAGAATATTTGTATGAATATTGGGAGTGTTTCAAAGAAATTCTAAGGAAGTTCCCTCATCATGGCCTTTCATTATGGATACAAGTACCAACAATTTATGGCAGTCTAACAAAAAACACAAAATATGTGGTGGACGTAGCTTCTAGAGGAACAGTAATGAGGAAATCACCAGAGGAACTCTTCGACTTGCTCAAAGTCATTTCTTCCAATAGCTACTAATGGAACTCAGAGTGAGGAAATCAGAATAGATGAATGCACAAAATTCATTCCACTACGATTATTGTGACTCACGTTGATGTTGTTTCTAAGAAGATCGATGCGTCAAAACTGAAAAATGCATCTCAAGCTCAAACGGTGAATCACCCAGTATATGGTGAATGTGGTGATAATCACATCATGGTTGAATGACCAGGGACAAGTGTCGGTGCCTTGAAAAGTGAGGTAAACTATGTATCCTAGAACAGAGTGCCAAATATGTACCCTCAGTACCAAAACCCGACATGGAAAGATAATTCAAATATAGGCTGGGGACAACAATAATAAAATTCTCAACCCTATCCCCAAAGGCCAACCGGTTATGGGCAACAACAGTACCATAATCCCTATCACAGAAAGCAGTAGGTATATTTCCAACAACAAGGGTATCAAAACCCTTGTCTGGTAGAACAACCAAGGAATCCACAACATCAATCAACTGTACAATAACCTCAGCAATAACCCCCATCAAAGCTGGTTGAGATGATTAAAAAATTCATAACAACTACTAAAACAAGATTTAAAAATCAAGAGGCATCCATTCGAGGCCTTGAGAATCAGATTGGAAAACTTTCCAATCATCTTTCTTAAAGTAAACCTGGTACTATACTATGTAATACTAAGAAGAACCCATGAGAAGAGGCCATTGTTGCTATATTACGAAGTGGTAAGGAGCTACCTTAGAATATAACTAAAAATCAATGTGAGACCACAAATCCAGCTCAAACAACATCATGTTATGAAAAAAGAATTCAAAATCAAGGAGTCTCCCTTAACTCAAGAACTATCAGAGATCATACCTAGAAAGGGAAAAGAAGTGGTTAAACCTTTTAACCCCCCCCCCCCTTCCATTTCCTGCACGAATGAAGCAAAGGAAGCTGGACCAGCAGTTCACAAAATTCATGGATGTATTCTAGAAACATCATATAAATATTAATTTCATCAAGGCATTAACTCAAATTCTGATGTACATGAATTTAATTAAGGAGATACTCTCAAACAAAAGGAATATGTAATATTTTGGGACCATTACTCTAACTAGGGAATGCTCAGTAGTGGTACAACACTTTCTTCCCCCCACCAAAACTCCAAGATCCAGGTTATTTCACAATCCCTTGAATAATTGGATCTTGTGAGTTTAGAAAATCCCATTGTGAATTGGGGGAGAGTTTTAACTTTATGCCCTATGGAGTCTTCAAAACTTGGGGGCTAAATGATCTCCAACCAACTCGGGTATCCCTTTAACTAGTATATTGATCCATTAAAAATATTAAAGGGATACTTGAGGATGTGCTCGTCAAAGTGGGACGTCTTATTCTTCCTACTGACTTCATCATACTCGACATGGAGGAACATCAAGAGGCACTTATCCTTCTGGGAAGACCCTTCTTGGATACTAGGAAGGTGTTGATCGATGTACATCAAGGCGAGTTGATCTTCTGAGTGGGAGATGAAAAAGTCACCTACAACATCTTTGAAGAAGTTAAGTAGGTATCACTAATGGATAATGAGGATTGTTTTGCCTTGAAAATGGTAAACATCCCATTGGGTTACATGGGATATGAAATGGAATGTTCTTATATAACCACTGAACCAGTTATCAATAACATCCAGTCTGAATATGACCCAAAGGAGTTTCAATTTTTCATTGACCAGGGTGGTCATTATTGGGAATGTAAAATCGTTCTAGATATCCAAGAGTGAGACAAGGAAGAACCCATGGAACCCTTGGTTTTGAAGGACCCTAAACTTGAACTCAAGCCTCTTCCATAATCCATAAAATATGGGTAAATGGGTGATGAGAAAACTCTTCTAGTAATCCCCAATGATTCACTCACAAATGATCAAGAGGATGCGCTCCTAAAAGTTATGAGAAGAAGAAAATAGGCCCTTGGGTGGATAACTTTTGATCTTAAATGGATCATCCATGCCATTTTCACCCACAAGGTGTTACTTAAAGAAGGATCTAAGCCCTCTCGACAACCACAATGATGGTTAAATACTCCCATGAAGGAGGTAGTGAAGAAGGGGGTAATTAAGCTCTTAAATGCGGGAATTATTTACCCGATCTCTGACAGCCTATGGGTAAGTCCTCTGCAAGTGGTACCAAAAAAGGGGGGTATCACCGTAATCACTAATGATAAAAATGAACTTAACCCAACCAGAACAGTCACATGATGGAGAGTATGTGTGGATTACCAAAAACTAAATGATTCCACATGAAAATACCACTTCCCACTCCCTTTTAGGGATCAAATGTTGGAGCGCTTAATAGGGCATGAATTCTATTTCTTTCTGGATGGTTATTCTAGTTATAACAAAATATCTATTTCACCTGAAGACCAAGAAAAAAGAACCTTCACATGCCCATATGGAACTTTTTCCTATCGGAGGATGTCTTTTTTCTTATGTAATGCTCCATCCACCTTTCATCGTTGCATGTTGGAAATCTTCCATGATATGGTAGAACAAATTCTGGAAGTATTCGTGGATACTTTTTTCATCTCTGGGAAATCATTCAACACTTGCTTGAGAAAAATAGAATTAATTATAGAACGGTGTGAACACACCAATCTAGTTTTAAACTGGGAGAAGTTCCATTTCATGGTGCAACATGGAATCACCTTAGGCCATCGAATTTCTAATAAGGTCATTGAAGTTGTCACAGAAAAGATTTAAATCATCTCACAATTTCCTATTCACACATCTTTCTAGTAAATATTAAGCTTTCTTGGGCATGGCAGTTTCTAGAAGATATGTTTTCATGATTTTTCAAAAATATCCCAAACATTAACCAGTCTTCTTAAAAAGGATGTTGTCTTTGAATTTGATGAAAAATACACCACAGATTTCCATCTTTTGAAACAAAAATTAGTAGAACCCCCTATCATTATTTACCCAAATTGGGAGGAGAAGTTTGAGGTTATCTGTGATGCAAGTTACTATGTAGTGGGATTAGTTCTTGGGAATAGAATCAATCAAATCATCAGACCGATATATTATACCAGTAGAGCCTTAAATGAAGCATAGATTAACTACACTAATACTAAGAAAGAAATTCTCATCGTGGTTTTTTCATTTGATAGGTTCTGTTCTTATTTAGTGTTATCCAAAGTAATTGTCAACACTAATCATACAGCACTAAAATACTTGCTAAACAAAAAAAATGAAAAACCATGACTCATCTGTTAAGTGATTCTTCTCTAAGAATTTAACTTGAAGATCCATGATAATAAGGGTAGTGAAAATGTTGTTGTTGATCATCTCTCTGGGTTAGAATTTCCTCATCTTGAAAGGTAAGATGATAGAGAAATCAAGGAGGACTTCCCAGATGAGCATATTTTCTCTATTAGAGCTTCACCTCATCTGTGGTATGATGACATAACCAATTACTTTTCTATGACAGTCATTCACCCTAATTTTACATTCCACCAAAAGAAAAGATTTTTTTCTAAAGTGAAAGGTTATTTCTGGGAAAACCCTCTGCTCTTCCGCTCATGTGGGGATGGAGTGATCCGACTTTACATCCTAGAAGAATAAATTCAAGAAATTCTGAAATTATGTAATTCTTCCCCAGCTGGGGGACATCATAGACCCGACCTAAAAATGGAAAAATTATCTAATCTAGATTTTTCTGGACCACCATGCACAGGGAGGCCAGAAATTTTGTAACCCGCTGTGATCGATGCCAGCAGACAGGTAACTTGGGGCACTGAGGTGAAATGCCTCAACACCACATTCTTGAGGTTGAGATCTTTGATGTATGGGGTACTAAATTCATGGGATTTTTTCCTTTATCATTTGGAAACTATTACATACTTGTTTGTGTGGACTACGTATCAAAATGGGTGGAAGCTGCTGCCACAACACACAACACTGTGAAGGTCATTGTGGATTTCTTGAAGAAGAAAATTTTCAATAGGTTTGGTGTTCCACGTGTGCTGATAAATGATAGAGGAATGAATTTTGACTATGCGTTGATGCAAAATATTCTTCTGAAGTACGGTGTGAGATATAACCAGGGAACACCTTACCATCCCTATTCTAGTGGAAAAGTGGAGGTCTCAAACCTTTAATTAATGCAAATCCTATAAACGACAGTGGGAGCTTCAAGGAAGGATTGGTCCAAGAAACTTGATCATTCCTTGTGGGCATACATGACCACCTTCAAGACACCTATGGGGATGTCTCCATTCTGATTGATCTATGGGAATCAGTTTCATTTACTTTTGGAGCTTGAGCATAAATCTTATTGGGTTGTGAAAGCCCTGAACTATAATCTCAAATATACAGAGGAAAATCCCAAGTTTCAACTGACAGAACTTGATGATATTCGGCGGGAGGCATATGGGAATTTAAGGATATATAAACAAAATACAAAGGCATTCCATGACCACATGATCTCTCAGAAATCATTTCATCCTAGGGATGAGTTACTTTTATTTATCTCTTGTTTGAGATTTTTCTCAAGTAAACTCAAGTCCCAGTGGTTGGGACCTTTTAAAGTGATCAAGGTTTTCCACCATGGTGTGGTGGAAGTGGATAGAACATAAGGTAAATAATTCAAAATAAATGGGAATCATTTAAAATTCTATTTCCAAATGGAAGATATGGTGAGTACAATATCCACCATACAATTCAGGTAGCAAGACACCCAGGTAAGGTTAAGCCAATGACGTAAAACAAAGGCACTACCTAGGAGGAAACCCAGAGGTTACACGTCATGTACCACATATACACACAGAGTGTACTTATATTTTTAGTTTATATTCTTCATATTATAAATATATATATTAAATAAGTTACTAAATAGGGATGATGTCAGTCCTGATGGTAAGGTCACTGGATTATATCTAAGCCATCCTTAGTTTGAATCCCTGCATACCTACCTTCAGAGCGGGATTCATCATTTTTATAATCTTTTCTAAATAAATGGTGTGTGTGGTATTTTTCAAAATAATAAATAAGTTTTTATAAATAAATGAAAACCCATGATGGGGATGGACCAGCTGGCCAGGGTTATAAACCGGTTCCAAAAGACCCGATTTTGAATTCTGACAACCGGACCATTTCCATAATTTTTCATATTAATAAAACCATAGGGAGTGCATCTCGATATATGTTGTGTGCATCATATTTTCAAAAATAATTTAAATAGTTTATGAAATAAAAAAATACATGTGGGTGAGGTTGGTATATTGGCAGAGTCTCAATCCTGGATTCAAAAGACCCAGGTTTGAACTCGGCTAATCTCTCTACTTCATCCCTTTTATTCAAAGTAAAACTACACACCGTGCATTTTCTTTGTCCCTTGTTGAATTGTACCTTTATGTTAAATATTAAAAGTAATTATAAATAGGAAGCACTACAACCTTTTCTCTAGTGGTTTAGGGCTTACATTTGGAATGGCCGATCGCTGGTTGGAATCATGCCCCAAGCACCAGACTAAAGTTTGTAGTTATATTTTTCCAATATTAGAAAACATGTTGTATATTTCCCAATGCATTACGTGTATATATTTATTTTTAGTAAATAATATATATTTATATATATATGTATCTTTTTAATTTTAGTTATTAATATTAATTATTATATAGTTTAATATAATAATTATATTATATAATTCAATATTAATATATATATATACAGCATGTACACCTTGTTACATGTTATGTACACCAGATATAAAGGTTAGGGCCCTACCCGACCACAGGCTGTGTCGCGTGACCCCTTATTCTCCCTATTTATTCTCCCAGAATCTGTATTCCCTCCCTAACCTCAATATGTGGATTTTAGTTGTTTTATGGCTTGATTTCTTCTACATTTTGATCCTCACACTAGGTACGCCATTCTATGCTCCTTATTTTACAGTTTACACTGCGTTTAGGTCGATTTCCAGATCGTCGGACCGTTCAGATTCCCATGTAATACACGGTGTGTGAGAAGAACAGACACCATATACATACTATACACGGCCACACATGGAAACTTTTCACCATTTGAATTCTACATGGAATGTACGTTCGCTACACACCATGTATCGTGCCTCACCTGGCCTACTGGCCCAGACCGTGTCCTCTAGGACATGGGCCTTCCCATGTTCCCATACACGGCATGTCTGTTTAGGACATGACGTATACTCTGGCCCTTCGGTGGACTCCGTTTGGATGGTATACATTCCTTGCATGCCATTTTTACATACAAGGCGTGTGCCCATTTCCAAAAGGTTTGCAAGTTGTATGATTCCCTGACTTAGTCAAGCTGTGTCTGGCTCCTTACACAAGAACCACTCTATGTTATGACACACAGTGTGTACACCTTTGATACACGCTATGTACTGGTTTTTTTCCCGCCACATGCCCTCGCGGTGTGTCTGTCCAGAGTACACAGGTTCTTACAAAACTCCTATTACACATCGTGTACCCTGGATCTATATGTCGTGTTCTCCAAAATTTTCTATTTTCTCACATTTTCTCTCTTTCTTCTTTTTTTTATTTTATTTTATTTTATTCTCTTTTCTTCCAAGTATGGCTGATAGAGATCATGAGAGTGGGAAGCAGCATGCTTCTGCTACTGAGGGTGAGTGGCCTCCTTGTTGTCAGATTCGTCTTCACCATTCTGAGTGGCCCGCCTACAATTCTCTAGTTTTTTAGCTCCCAACATTGGATTCTTTGCCTCCCCTTCTAATGGCGCCTCCCACCACAACATCAATCAGTCTAGTAACTTCTATAGTACCCCTCCCTGCCCCCACTACTTCTGTACCTTCTATAGTGTCTGAGAACTCTGGTGATTCCAATCCTTCCAGCTCCATACCATTAGAGCTTCCCTCCACGCCAGCAGTGGACCTGACCGAGCCAGCACCTCCACCTACTATACAACCCTCTGAGATAGCTCAATTATCCACTACTCCACCTTATATCACTATGGAAGGACCATCTACTCTGGAAACGGTAGTTCCACCACTACCCACATCAGCTGTTTCCCACCCTCAACTGCATCCTTGCCTGATCTTTCCTGAGGGTCATTCTATAGTAGAAAATTGTGGTGATTCTCTCACTGCACTATCCAGTTCAGTGGTCTCTACCTGGACATCAGCATTCCCCAATGTATGGGAATTTTGGAGGAGATTTTGGTGCTCTAGAGACATACGCATCTAATTTAGGCACTAAAAGTCAGCACTCCAACTTATATGGATTTATTCTTGGAGTTCCTGGTGACCATTGAGTTCAATGGGCCCGCCTACTGTCAGATTCCCACCAATATCGCTACCTCCATCCACTTTTGTCTAGGATGCCACCCTTTTTTCCTCACCAAGGCAGATTTTGGCTGAGGGTATAGCTTTTACCCCCATTCATCCACCCTACCTCTTGTCTCCACCCTTAATCGCCCTAAGAAATCTGACCTCATTTCCATGTGACGGGAGCTTATTGGGCCTAACCACAGGTACACCCCCACATCACAAAAGATCATGCTCATCCTTGACCATGCCCTTCGTTTCCTTCACCAGTTCTTTACCACCATTTTTTATCCTCGGCATGAGGATATGGGTGTCATGTCTGGTCGGACAATAGATCTCCTTAATTGTATTGTTTGGTATGACTACCCTGACCTCCCTTTCCTTTCTTCCACATACTTCTATTCTATGATTCATATCTGTTAGGGAAACCTGAATGGTGGTTTATATGACACCTGTCTGGCACACTATTTAGGAGTCTCTGAGCCTTATCTTTCTCACGACCCCTTGGGATCTCTTTAGCATCTTGAATTTCTCATGCTTATTCACATGAGTATGGTCGAGTGCTTGGGGGATGGCTACAAGATTGTGTAGGACTCCCCTACTCCTATCAGAGTGAGAGATGACCCAGTTACTCCCACTGGTGTTGCTGACTAGGAACCTCCCCATCCACCCACGGATTTTCCCTCCCCTCTCCACCCCCTTCTTCTAGCATTCTTTCTTCTTCTACCATCCCCTCTTCCAATGTTCCTTCCACCTCCTCACCTCTAGCCACACCCTCGGTCGATATCTCCTTCACCCTCTACCTAGCCAAGCTGGAGCACATCCAGGATGCTATAGCACAGATACTTGGGATGATAGAGCAGATGTTGGGGCTTCTTCTTCACCACCATGGCCTTTCACTACTAGCAACCTCTACTGCTCCAGCACAACCCTATTCTCCTAAGACTTCTGCCACACCACCTTTACTGACAGCTCTGTCAATGGATTTTGTTCTTCTATCTACTGTTGTCCCAGCTACTACCTCTACTGCTAAGCTAGTGGTACTTATTGGGCCTACCGCTCAGAGTGTTGAGCTCGTTCCTCCGGTATCCGTTATGGCTACTTCTCCATTACCATATCCCACTATCGTTGATGATGCCTCTTCTGAGGTGACCCAGTGACTGGTTTTGGGGAAGATTTATTTTTATTATATATATATATTTTGTTCTATTCTTGGGATGTGATGATGTATGTATCTATAAATTTTTTTCCCCTTCCCTCGATAGTCACAGGTACTCTGCCATGACTTGGGAATCTCTATTTTAACTACTTACCCCATTTTGTCGATTCTCCATGAGGGACGTATTTTTTGTGTTTATTTTTTCCTTTATTATTTGGATTTACTTCTTCTGTTTCTTTCCCTCATTTTAATCTCACAGTTTCACCATATTCTCTCATTTTACTTGGGATTGCACTTGGGGGACTATGTGTAGTATTAGGTGTGGGGGAGGGTCTCTAATTACACTAGTCTTTTAATTGAACTGATTTAGAATACATCATTAATAGTTGACATATTTTAAATTTTGGAAATTTTTTGATTAATTATAATTATAAATAATAAATATGTAAAAGGTAATTTAAAATTTTACATGATTATTTCAATTTTCAAAGTATTTTAAAATTATTGTTGATATAGTTTGATTCTAGATTTAAAGATTTGGACATTTACATTTATTAGAACTGATCATTTATACTCATGTCATGACCTGATTGACCCTTGTATTTTTCTCATTCCCAATAGGTATTCTAATACTTTTTACATATTCTTTCTTATATCCTCTTTCTTGAGAGATTCTAGGGATATGCATAACTACCAGAAATTTCTAGTTTTTCTCTTCAAAAAATAAAGATGTTTGAATCATATTAAAATGATTAAGGCATTTGATTTTTATTCAGCCCCTTTGACCTTGAGACCTACTCTACATATGATCTTCATAAAACCCTTAGAAACCATGAACTTCCTTGATAGGAAGCTACATTACAATCCAATTTTCCCTACCTACCATAATTCTTTTATAATTTTTCATGATTATTCACTTAATCTTTAGAGAGGGATTTTTGTCTGTTCATGGTATATGTTGGTGAGAAACCATGTATTAATGTGTTGGGGAGTTTATCACTTGTTCATTTGGGACTAAGGGCTATAAAACCACTAGTGATTATATTCTTAGTGGTCCCTACATTCAAAACAAATTGAAAAAGAGGGACCAGATACATTATTATAAATTAATGATGGTTTATGGGCCCATATTGTCAAGGGAATATCATGGTAATGATACCCTTTAATAGATCTTGATTGGGGTGAATTTTCATTAAGATTTATTTTTAATATCATGCATTATTGTTGAAGAACTCAACCTCCTTTACAAGAAACTGAGATTAATTTTCATTATTACCTTCCAACCCTTATACTTAGAAACATTTAAACATTATTTAAATACCTCATGATTGTTGTGATTTCATTTATAAAGTGGGGAATGAGAACACTTGAAATCATATGGATAGAGTGCATATACATAAGATTGAGCATAAATCTGATTAAATAATCTTGAGTAATGAGTGTGGTACTTTTTGGTGAGGTAAATCCTCAAGTGGAATGTTTATTTATGAAAAGTTAAATAATCTAGATGAAAGGGGATTCAAATTTATTAATTAAATTATATATGAGGAATGATTAGAATATATTTGGAATTAAAATATGTTTTTCACCTTCTAAAATATTTTTCTTTGGCTATAGTATTTAAAATTATAAATTAGTTGAAGTATTACCTTTTTATAGTATGGATTATATTGATTTGATGTTGAGATTTTTCTTGAGGACATGAAAACGACTTAGTGTGGGGGAATTTGAGGTTCCTGATTTCTGTATACTTTTCCAAATATATTAATGAGCATAAAAACTTTTTTTTCACCAAATATCAATAGTTTTTTGGATCAAATTGTTTATGTTGGTTATTATGATGATTTTAAAGTATTTTCTTTCTAAATACGTAAATTGGGAAATGAAAAAACAAAAAATAAAATATAGACGGCTTGTACTTCTAACACAAGTTGTGTATTATTACCACAACATAGATTGAGAAGACTGGATACATGCCCATGTTGCTAGCCAAAGCATACAAACCATGTTCTTACTATATACACACCATTTTTTTCCTTTTAAAAGTAGTTGGTGGGTGATTATTGATATTACACGCCATGTATGGTGGCTCTACAGGCCATGTACTTCCACCTACTAGGTGGTGTCATGTCCCAAGTCAAGGGCGGCGCGGTAGCTCACCTAATGATGGAGAAAAGAAGGCCAAACCATGTTGACCAGGGTACACTCTGTGTACTTTCTTGTACACACAATTTATTCCTAAAAACTATAAAAGGAGCACAGGCCCTCCATGTTTTGGACTATTCATTCAAAACTAGACCAAGGGGTAAATTTTGAAGATGCCCAATGAGAGAAGAGAAGAAATAAGGTGATGCTGCTACCTCCCCGATGATCTTCAATCCGAAGTTTGTGCAATGTTTAATTCAGGTACCATAAGTAGTTTAGTTACTAGCTACTCCATGAGTAGCTAAACCCCCTATGTGTTGGGTATGTGGACGATTATGGGTTGTATTTTTTCAATTGTTATATTATATTTGTGTCAATAATTCTTCTCTCATAATTCCTCAATAATATTTTTAAATATAACTAGAAATCTCATATCAGACCAATAATGGGATTTCTAGGGATCTTATAAGGAATTATGGTTAAGAACATCCATGATAATTGGATGTTTTTATCATCTCTAAAAGGGTTACAATTAATAAATTTTAAAGAAATCAAATTATAGACCAATGAATTGGTTTCTATTGATTTAAACAAAACTAACCAAACCAAGGGGTTCTATTACATTCATAACCTAGAGATGCAAGTTTTTATAAACAACACAACCTAACAAGAAAATTTATCTAATAATAACCTTAAAAATCTACATCCCCGATGCATTCTTCCAATTTTTCATCAAGAATCAAATTTTTTCATTTTTATTTATCTTTAAAATAATGTGTTAAAGCAATTGAAATTCAATCCCCATGTTGTTAAAACAAAAAAATTGACTCTAAATTTCAAAAAAAATCACTAAATTAATCAAAAGGTATAAAAAAACACAATAACTCCCTCTCCCCATGGATCGATCCCTTACTTTCACTATGATTGTTTAGGTAATTTAATTTGGATTGTATAAAGTAACACTTAGGTAGAAATGATATCAGTAAACCCTAATTTTTTAAAACTTAGTTATTATTATTCATACCCACCTATTTAATGTCTATTTTATAACCATTTAACATATTAGAATTCATTTAGACTTAGGGTTGTGTGTATCATAAGCAGTAAAAAAATAATTTTATTTAAAAAGAAATATATCATAAAATATTAGGGTGTTACATATATAATAAATCATATTTATATGAGATTTAGGGTATATCACATTTAATCTCCCACCCTCACTAAACCCTTACGGACATTTTTCCACTTCACAATACATCATATCATATAAGATAACATGTGTAATCATAACCAAAACTCTTTGAGACATCTTCAATCACACTTTTGTAAATCTATCATCAACATAAACATTAATCATATAATATGAAATGAACTGTGAATATCCATACAAAACTCTTTTTGATTAAATATTAAAGACTTATACAATAGCTAAGTAAGTCAAACTCAATCCATATTCATTCAACCACAAAGTGAGACCCAAGAAGCATTTTAGGATTGAAAACATATAAAAACCACCACATACATGAATTCTAGAAAAGGTAAATATAATATAAAGAATTAATTTGAATCATGATAAAAATTTATCTATTATTATCTAATTATACACATGTATCTTTATACATATTTTCACTAGTACCATCACATGATGGCATGAATTCTCATATGTTTCCTTTGTCCAAGACATAATGTATCTATGGGATATAAAGTATTTCAATCCCAATTATCCAAATAAAAAAGCCTAGTATTGTCCAATTATTGATTAGTATGGCTAATTATTACCTCACATTTCAATCACTATTATATATAAACACATAACATTCCCCTAACCCAAACATATAAAAACTTAATATGTACTATCTAGGTGTATAAGCACACTTAATTATATTTTTATTGATTATATAGAATTTTTGGTCAGTTATTTACCTTAACATATTGATTATTAGTATTGATTTATGATTTCATCTGCTATACCTAACCCTTATTGAGCATTTGAGTTCACCCTAATTTTTTTAATTCCTAAAGATTCCAAATAGTGTACTATAATTAATGTGAAAGGATATACTTGATAGGAAAAAGTTTTTATCAAAAAAAATTATATTGTAGTATGTGTTTTCTAATGGAATGAAAGAAATAAGTATGTATCTAGTTTAGCATGACTACTAAACTATTTTGACCTTCAGGATGTGATTCCATGTATCTTTTAAAAATTTAAAAAATAAGAAACTGACTCTTGGATACTAGAGTCAAGGTCTCTATAATTTGTATCATAGAATTCCTAGTAGAACCTTGTGAACTAGATTTAAGAAAACATAGATTAAGTTTCATAACTTTATTATAGACTTTAATTATAAGTAAAAAAGAACATCTTAATGTTTTTGGAAAGATAGATATTATTTTAACTTTCCTAGAAATATATCCCTGTATGGATACTAAAACTAGATGTTGTTCTAGAAAAAATGTACCTAGGGTAATAACTTTGAAAAATGTGAATTGGAATGACCTGGTCATCACCTGGTGCATGAAAATGGGCCTTATTGTGCATCTATTTTGACACTCCTGGGAGATATATTTTAGATCATTCAAATTCTATTTAAAAACCATTATGATGGATTTTAATATACTATGAAAATTAATGACCTTGATTAAATTTAAGGTGTTATATATTGAAAATAATATGTCTCAAATGAATGGGAAAATGTTTTATGTGTGAAAAATAAGGTAATAATGCGATAAATTTATAAGGAAAAATTAAGAGTATGATTGATGGAAATTAATATTATCCGAGTGATCCATTTATAGTTTATTTTCTTAAAAGTGTAGAACCTGGGAATTATCCTTGTTAATTAACTCTTCTAATGGTCAAAATGTAGACCAAGGAAGGACTTATATGAAAATTAGATGGATGAAGTATTTTCATATTGGGGTTTAATAAATAAATTGTAGAATCATTTTTTTCAATGGTATTTTGGCGATAATAATTATGAAACATATAATGATTGTGATGAATTTTAGTAGTGTCTATGTCTTTATTGACTTAAGATTTTTTAAAAACATCATGGGTTAATGAGTTTAAGATTGATTATAAGTTCAACATATTAAACACCTTGTTTTGTGTTATATGTGATGGGATTCCACCACAATTAATGATATTTTTGTGGAAATGTGTGGAAAATATAAGTTTTAGTGGAATTGTTTTGAGGAATAATTTTAATCCAGTTTATAAACATAAGTTTAAATTTATTGATAACCTTTACGGTAATTATGATCATTAAAGTCATTATAAGAATAGTAACATAATATTATTAGAATTTTTGAAAATGTATGAATTAGAAAACATAGTAAAAAGGTTATTTAATGATTAATATTATTTAAAGTATGTCCATAAAGTTTTTTGGGAATTATATAGGAATTATATTAATATATATTATAAAAAGGATAACTCTCATGCTATGTGACAACCCATGAAATCCAAAAATGTTACATGGATTCTACCCATGACCAAAGGAAGATAAGGGTTTAGTACCTACCACTATCACACATAATGTCCTGGTTAATATTTCATTTTTTATATAAAAAATTTGGAGAATAAATATTAATGATGAAATAGTGGTGTTACTATGAAGTTTTAGTGATTTATCTATTATATTGGATAACTTGTGGTAATCATATTAGATTTGGAATATAGTTAGAGAATGAAAAAAATACATTCCACTTTTTATTGATCTTACAATCCATTATAAGTGAATTATAGTACATGAAGAATAAAAAAATGGATATTCATTTCTTGGAGTAAGTGATGAATTGGAAATTGATCAAATCAAAACCAAAGGTTGAAATTTCTCACTTGAAATAAAATCATAACAATGAAGTATATTAATTATATTTTTATATAGTAAAATAATTCCCCAAATCTATAAAAATGATCTTGAAACAAGAATTCCATCCCATAAATTCATATCCAATGAATTAGGTGGTTTTTTAAATCAACACTAATTTATGTTTTTGAGGCCCTTAATTTTCCATTTTTGATTCACTTTATTATGGTTAATGACCTCCATCACTCTCTATAATTATTTATGATTTTCTACCATATAAATATCTTCACTTTCCACCAATGTTCTCCTACATGGAAACCCAGTGATGTGTTATTCCATATAACCTTGGCACTTCCCTTTCTCTCTTTTCAAGAGGATGCTTTATTAACACTTTTTATGATGTTGGTTTTCAAAAAAGTATTTTCAAATATGAAATTGTTGATTAAAGGGATCTAGTTTAAATTATGTGGAAAAATTTATTTAATGTTGGAATAATGTAATATAGTGACACTATAAAATAAAAACATTGTATTTGATGGTGTATGTGACATGAAACACTGAGCTTAAACAACCCAAAAATATATTTCTCTAAATTAAATATCATTGAGAGCTTACAGAACACACAACCCTATGTCTATAGGAACAACAATATAGTATACCATTATAACCTAGCTATTAAATTCAAGGGTATGAATATTAGTAAATAAATTATTAATATTAGGGTTATATATTAATTATAAATAAAATAATTGTCTTTTAAAATAAAAGGAAATAATTTCTAAAAAACTATAATTTTTCAAAAAGACAACCAAACCCTGTTTCATACACATAATTTGTAACTAATATTTACCAATTTAAAAATAAATAGTTCCAAAAATACGCATTATTTTTAAAATTTTCATATCCAAATTATCTTATGGTGTATTTTTGGTATTTTTCTGAAATATTTCACCTTTGGATGAATAGGGAAAAAGAGAGAATTTTAATTGAAAAATGACTTTTAGTTTAAATTTTTTTATGAAGTTAACTTATATTGTGAATTTATTTTATAGTAAAATCAGTTCAATTATATATCTATTGATCCAATTTAGGTCATTTGAATCATTTTAATATTTATTTTTAATATAAAAACTATGTAAATAATTGGTCATTTTATCTTTGAAAACAGGCTTTCTCATCATGTCTGCGAGGTTATTTCTAAATTAATTTTTTCCAATTTTGTTAATGGAATTTTTAAAAACATAATTCCATATTTTTAGTCAGCATAATTTATATTTTCTATTTTTTTCAATTTAAATTTTTACCCAAATAAAGAGTTAAAATAGTAAAAATTATTTACCATGGATAAGGTAAATATTGATTTATCAGTGGGTTAAACTAAAAATATTAGAGTTAAAATGAATTAAACTTGTCTAAAATCTATTTTGTGGACATATATTGACCATAACCTTTCCCTAGATTTATAATAATATATTTTGTACCCCTTTATAATTTCAAAAACGTGGGTATATCTTTTCCTTTCAAAACAATGACAAGTGTTCCACTCACCTCACTTATAAAAGCCACCCACTATCCTATCTTCTTCACACCTTCTCACCCTTTTGGTTTATCAAATACCATCCCAAATAACATCCATAAATCCCTCCTGACACCCTATTATACTTATTTGGGGAAAAAATAAAGCATATGAAGGATTTTAGAGAAAACCAAATGAGGATTCCTGAATAATAGGTAACGTTCTTCAATGAGCATTTTTATTATATTTCTTCCTCCACCTCTTACAATTATTATTAAACCATGAGAATGTAATAAAAATATTATCTAAAATATATGAAGATATTTTTATTTTCATGTAATGACCTAAAACCATTCCTAAGTCAATCGAAGGGGTCATTAATTCATCATTTACGTATATGGAGGACTACCGCCTCACAAACCGATGTCATTTGTTTTTCGATTACCACCTCTCATGGTTGGTTATAATGATGGATATAAAGTATATATATATATTATTTATAAAATAATTATAACTTTTGAATAATTATATCATAAATACTATTTTTACTTTTTATTCAATCGGAGATACTGTAAAGTCACTCATGTGTACGATGGAATACCGCTTCGCAAAGTGATGGCATTCGTCTTTCACTAATGATTTTCATGGAATGTAATAAGGATAAAGTTAATAAATATATTTTATTTACATGAACAATTTATGATATTAATGAAATATTTATCATTGTTAAAAGATATTATATGATTTTATTTCTTACATTTTCACACATTTAAAGATGATAACATCGTTCAAGTACATGTGGACTACCACCCTCATGAAGTGATGTGACACTCTATCCATAACAACACCATTTGAATGAAATATATAATTATATTTATGTAGATAGAATTTTAATTATGATATTATTATCATTATGTAAAGATAAAACACTACTTACCACTTTTCTATAATTATTTTTTAAAAATGGAAATGTCATTAATGCATATGTATGACATACTGTATCTATGATCGTAACATACTTCATCTTTCTGAACCATATTTCATTATTGGTTTTAATAGTATGATTATTGTATAAAAAATATAATTATTTTATTGTATTTATTCATGAGATTATGTAACTATACAATATTCATAAGAATGTGATATTTCACGATGAAACACACATAAGAAATCAAGGAAATTATCATCCTAAAGAATGAAAATAATGAGAGATAATTAAATAACATGTGATAAGATGTTATTAAAGGATCATATATGATATTATTAATTTGAAAATGGTTCTTTTGTAGAGTAATTACATGCTTAAAACAATTATACAGGATGTTAAATAATTTTCAACCAAAATTAAGTGTGAGGTAAGGGACTTGTCTCTATTTATCTTCATTGAGGAATATCATAATTATATGCACCTAATTTATTTTATATGGGTTATATACTAACCCATTGATAAATAATATCATGATTCATTAATAATTCATGGTATATTAATTTTAAATTTTAATTATTTCAACTAAGGTGATTTTACTTAAGATTTACCATGTGGAAAAGAATTTCATAACACAATTTATTTTCATTGGGTTATATTACTTATTAGTCATCTATGATATTCTTGGACTATTCTTGTAATAAATTTTAATTATCCTATTTTTTATTTACACTTTTTTTATGTGTATTTAAATTTGATGCACACAATTGATTAATTAAAATTTTTCACTTCAATGTTATGATCATTGTAAGGGTTCATTTCAAAATACCATTCTCATAAAGATTTTTTAGTCATGAATTTCAGTTGAAGGAAATTATTTTACCATTGTATTATAAAACAATATAATTTTATTTTTCAAGGGTTATTCATGATATTTTCAAGTAATAGTACCATTTTTACACTCTATGGTACATAAAATTGTTAATAAAATGTTTTTAATAAAATACAATTTGATTTCTATCTTCAGTATGAATTCGGTTTTCTTCCAAAACCATGTTTTTTAAAAACATTTTAAATTTATTGTAACCATTTAAAAATTATTTATTTATGGAAATTTTATCCATTTTTAGTTTTTCCAAAAAAATTTGAAATTAAAATTCATGTTATTTTCTAAAAAATGTCCATATGTCTTTTAGAGAAAAAGTTAAAGGAATCATTATTTTTATGTGTATGCCATAAAAGGAATTTACAGGAATTATGACCCCTCAAATGTTTTAAAGATTATTTTATATGATTCAAAGATTATTTTTGAAGAAAATTATTTTCAAAATGTTTTGTGAACAATTAGTTTTAAAAAGTGTTTATAAAAATGAAAATTATATTTTCCCCAATATTTTTTAATGAACTTTTTATTGTGATTTTATTCATTAAAGAAAACTACACTTTATTATTTATCTGATGTTTATATGTCTTATTTCTACAATATTTATTATTACTTTGGATGGTATATGATCATTTTGTCAAAGGAAAGTATTAGTATTCACTTTATTTATTATTTTTTTAGTCATTAACATTCCATTTAAATATTAACTTTCCTATTAATTTTGGACATTAAGTTTCCCCTAAATATAAAAATTATTTATCATGTATTTTTTTATTTCTTAAACTTTATATATTTTCTAAATACGGTGTCCAACATTGAAAGTTATTTATATTTTCTGGGGAAATATTGACAAATATTTATTATGTACTCAATACAAATATTTGATGATATGGAACATTATTAATGAATAAATTAGATTATTTGATATGTGAGGAATGTATTGGAAATTCAGACATGGGTATGGTCCAATTATAGATAGGCCCTCAATGCATTTATTGTCTCATGAGGTGAATTTGTAAACTATAATTAAATTCATTAGACAAACCAGATGAGTTTTTAATAAGTAGTTCTAAATTGTATTGTGAGATATCTTGTTGGTAAATTTATCTTATTCTTGAGACCTCACATCCAATAATTAAGCATTCCCTTCATTCGTATTTCTATTATTATTATCAATGAAACATTCACAATGATATTATCTCTGGATTAATTTTATTCTCATTTATTGATTACATGTCATGTGTGTATAGTTATTTACCTTGTCTTGTTGATTATGTCTTATCTAATTATGATATTCATGTTATTGATTAAATGGAATGGGTTTTATTCTCTTTAACTTTCCATATTGATTATTATCCATGAGATTTTTATATTGATAATATCTATGGATGCACTTCCTTCCTAGATTATTTATTATATAGAATGTGTGTTCAATTATTTATCTACATATATTAATTATGCTTACTGATTTTTGATAGTTTATACTATACTTAAACATTATTGATCATTCTAGCTCACACTTATCTTATTTACATTATCCAGTAATCCATGAAGTGTACTATGAATTATGTGAAAGGATATTCTATAAAAAAAATGTTATTCTCAAAAAAAATATGTTGTGCTTTTTTTAAAACATATAATTAAATAATCAAGTATGTATATATTTTACCAAGAATAAAAATATATTTAGTACATCAGGATGTGATTATTTGTATCTTTTTCCAATTTAATAATATGGACAGTAGCTCTAGGATACTGGGGTCGAGGTTTCTATAGTTGGTATCAAAGGATGTTTAGTAGATTACTTGGTAACTAGATTTTGGAAAAAAAATATTAGGGTTCATAAACCTATGATTGAATTTGAGGATAATTATAGATAAACATCCAAAAGTTTTGGTACGGTAGAGATTATGTGGATTTTTTGGAAATACATCCCCCTATAGATGATACAATTGGACGTGGTTCTAGAACATATGTACCTATGGGTAATAACTCATAAAAGGGAACATTGGGATTAACTAGATCATCACCTAGTCTATGAAAATTTACCTTACTATGCACTTTGTTTCACATACATGGGGCATGAGGATAGGTTTTGGATTATTCAAATTGTCATTAGATACCATTATGAAGGATTTGAATAGATTATAACACTAAATGAGCTAAGTTAAAACTAAGGTGTCTTATATTAAAACTAATGTGTGTCAAAGGAATGGAAAAATGTTTTGTGTTTGAAAAATAGGGGCATGAAGAAAAAAATTCTGAGGAAAAATGAAGAGTGTGATTAAGGAAATAAATATCATCATATGGATCCATTTATTGATCTTTGTCTTAAAAGTGATGAAGTTAGGAATAATATGATTTAATGAAATCTTTTAATAGATAAAACCTTAACCATAGAAGGGATTATGTGGAAATAAAATAGATGATGTATTAACATATTGGGGTTTGAGAATTAAATTGTAGAAGAACTGTTTTACCAATAGTATATTTGCAAACATAATTATGAAACATATAAGGATTGTGTTAAATTTTTGAATCATATATGTCTTTCTTAACTTAAGTGTTATGAATATCATCATGGGTTAATAATCATAAGATTTATCATATTTTCAATGTATTAAACACATATTTTTGGGTTTTATGTGATGGGAGTATACCAATATTAACACTACTAATAAATAGGCATTTGATAGTGCTAAAATGGCCTTTATCAGCAATAGAGATGCCCAAACTACCAGAGCAAGAATAAAAGCCCTAGGATTGTATTAGAGCTAAAAAATAATTGATAAAGGGGACCGTTATTTGTGTTTATAGAAGGACTAATGAAGGGTATCTTAATCATCATTTGTAAAAGTACAGATAAAGGAACCCTTTATCTATTCTTTTTTTAGCACTAATAAATGGGAATACTACAGTGTGTTGTAATAGCACACTCCAACACTGGTGTAGTGTGCTGTAAGAGCACACTGCAGCACCAATTTAGTGTGCTATTACATCACACCACAATAAATAAAACGCCACCATATATCAAAAAAATAAATTACTAATAAATAATTTAAAAGTAGTAAAATTTACAACATGAAATAAAGAAAAAACACTACATTATATATATTTCAAACATTTGTTTACATAATTAAATAAGTATAAATTATTACATACATTTAAAAAAATACAAGTACATTTTTCATTTAATATTAAACCCGACTCATGCTACTAAAAAAAGCAACCCTACATGAGAAAAAGGACTCACCTATATAAGAAAAAAAACTTATCTTAGAAATAATATAATGAAATTAATTAACAAAAAGTGTTAATTTTTAACTAATCCTTGAGTCATACCAAAAAAACTATTTCTCATATTGAGTTGCAGTCGATTCATGCACATCACACCATTTTTTTGTCTTTAAGAATTATCTTATTGAAAATTAATTAAATAATTATACGATAAAAATGATAAGGAAATAAATTAAGTAATAGCAAAAATAAGGATGAAAAGATAATCTAGGGTCATTTTCTCGGTGTTGGCGATGTGATGAACGTTTTAAACTAAAATGACACTTATATATTAGAAAGCGGAACTAAGGGTCATATTGATCACAACATGAATCAGATTGATGTGTGACTGATTCCTGCACATATCAAATGACTTATAGCTCTTTATCCTAATGTATCCAAATGATTAGAATGCATTTTATTGGTTTTGAGAACATCACTTATCTTTTTTTTAATGTCATTTTAAACTGGAAACACACACTTTGAATTATAATAGTCACATCATGTATCGTTTTGATGTGAGAAGGACTACTACACATTAAAAATGATTTATGAATTAATTTCCAGAAATTTAAAGATAATTTGATTATGTTTGTAAAGTTTTCAATGAGTGGAAATTTTTGAACTAAAATTTCTGTTTTAAAATAATAACAGACACTTTGAGTCATTCTAGGAAAATCATGTATGGGATTGAGGTGTGATTGATTCCTACATGTCAAAAAAGACTTATAGATCATTTTCCTAAAGTATCAAAACAATCATAATGAGTTTTTATAGTTTTGAGTAGTTTAATTTTCTTTTTTACTTAAATTGATGTCAATTTTAAATAAAAAATGCACTTGGAGTCATACCGGTCACACCGTGTGTCGGATTGAGGTTTGGATTATTCCTACACATCTCAAATGACTTATGAATATTTTAATAGAGTATAAAAACAATCCAATTGTGTTTGATTGGTTCGGAGTGTTTTACTTATTTGTTTTACTAAAATGTCATTGTAAACTGGAAACATGCACTTTGACTGATACCAGTCACATCATGTAGCAGTTTGATTCGAGACTAATTCCTACATATCAAGAATTATTTATGAATAATTTTCCTAAATTATCAATACAATCCAAGAATTTTTTTCATGGTTTTCAATGAGGGACACTTTTTGAACTAAAATGTCAATTTTAAATAGATAACATACACTTTGAGTCATTCTAGGAACATCGTGTATCTAATTGAGGTGAGGATGATTCCTACATGTCACAAATGAAATATGGATTAGTGTTATAAAGTATTAAAATAATTTTAATGTGTTTTCTCAATTTTGAGTAGGCCAGTTGTCCTTTTTACTAAACATGTTGTCAATTTTAAATGAAAAGATTCACATTGAGTCATACCAGCCACACCATGCATTAGATTGATGTGAGGATGATTCCAACATGCCCCAAATGATTTATGGACGATTTTCCTAATGTATCAAAATAGTATGAATTTTTTTCTTAGTTTTGAGTATGTCACATGTATTTTTTACAAAAATGTCATTTTAAACTAGAAATAAACACTTTGAATCACACCAGTCACATCATATATCATTTTTACATGTGACTGATTCCTATACGTCCCAAATTATTTTTGAGTCATTTTCCTAAATTACCAGATAATGAGAGTATGTTTTCTCATTATTTTGGGAGTGACACATTTGAAAAAAAATGTTGATTTTACACTGATAATAGACACTTTGAGTCATACCAGGAACATCATGTATCATATTGAGGTGAGGCTAATTCCTATGCATCAAAAAATGACTTATGTATCATTTTTATAAGGTATAAAAATAATATGAAGGAATTTGATCAGTTTTTTGTAGGTTAATTTTCTATTTTACTAAAATTGGCCTCAATTTTAAATAAAAAGACGTTATTGGAGTCATACTAGTCACACCGTGCATCGTGTTGAGTTAAATTAGATTCCTTCATGTCTAAAATGATATATGGATCATTTTTCTAATGTATAAAAATAATCCAAATGTGTTTTCTTGTTTTTGAGTACACCATTTTTCTTTTTTACTAAATTGTCATTTTTATCTAGAATCACGCACTTTGACTCATACCAGTTACATCATGTGTTGGTTGGACATGAAACCAATTACTACATGTAAAAAAATTATGATTCATTGTTCAAAGTTATCAAAACAATAAGAGCAAATTTTATTTTTTTTAGTGATTGAAGCTTTTTGAACTAAAATGTCAACTTTAAATTGAAAACAAACACTTTGATTCATACCAGGAACATAATGTATCATATTAAGGTCAGGATGATTCCATTAGATCATAAATGACTTATGGATCATTGAAATAGTGTATCAAAACAATTTGAATACACTTTATCAGTTTTGAGTAGGTTAGTTGTCTTTTTTTCTAAAATTGATGTCAATTTTAAATAAAAATACATACTTAGAGTCATACTAGTCACATTGTGTGTTGGATTGAGTTGAGTATGATTCCTAAACATCCCAAATTACTTATAGATATTTTTTATAAAGTATAAAATTAATATTAATTCATTTTATTGGTTTTGATTACATCACTAATATTTGTTACTAAAATGCCATTTTAAAGTAAAAACACACATTGTGACTCATACCAGTCACATCATATATCAATTTTATGTGAGAACAATTCCTAAATGTCAAAAATAATTTATGAATAGTTTCCAAAAATTATCAATACAATATGAGTTCATTTTCTCTACTTTCAATGAGTGACACTTTTTGAACTAAAATGTCGATTTTAAACTGATAACTGACACTTTGAGTCATAATGGGCACATCATGTATCAGATTTAGGTGAGGTTGATTCATACACATTTAAGATGACTTATGGATTGTTTTACTAAGTATAAAAACAATAATTATGTGTTTTATCAGTTTTGAGTAATTCAATTGTCCTTTTTATTAAAATTGATGATAATTTTAAATAAAAAGATACACTTTGAGATATCACGGTCACACCATGCATAAGATTGAGGTACAGAAGATTTATACACATATATAATGACTTACTGATCATTTTCCTAAGTTATAAAAATAATACAAATGTGTTTCATTAGTTTTGAGTACCAAACTTGTCTTCTTTACTAAAATTTCATTTTCAACTAAAAACATGCACTTTGAATTAAACCAGTCACAGCGTGTATCACTTTGATGTGATACTTATTCCTACACATCATAAATGATTTATAAATATTTTAACAAAATTTTCAAGAAAATCCAAGTTTGTTTTCTTTTTTTTCAGTGAGTGTAACTTTTTGAACTTAAATGTCAATTTTAAATTTATAACAAACACTTTGAGTCATACTGGGCACATCTTGTATCATATTGAGGTGTGGCTGATTATAACACATCAAAAATGAAATATGAATCATTATAATAATTCATATAAATAATAAGAATGTATTTTATTATATTTTAGTATTTTAGTTGTCTTTTTTACTAAAATTGGTGTAAATTGTAAATAAAAAGACACACATGGAGTCATACAGGTAACACCTTGTATTGGATTGAGGCGAGGATAATTCTTACATGTCCTAAATGACCTATGTATCATTTTAAAAAAGTATCAAAACAATTCAAAAATATTTTTTCAGATTTGACTATATCACTTTTATTTTTTACTAAAACGTTATTTTAAATAGGGAACACGAACGTTGACTAATACCACTCACATAATGTATTGATTTTATGTGAGATGGATTATTACATGAAACAAATGATTTATGAATCATTATTCTAAATTATCAATACAATCAAAGAGAATTTTATTATTCTTCAGCAATTGAAACTTTTTGAACTAAAATGTCTATTTTTAACTGATAATAGATTCCTTGAGTCATACCGATCACATCATGTAATTGAATGAGGTGAGGATTATTATTGCATGTAAAAAATGAAATGTGGATCAATTCATTAAAGTATAATAATAATCTAAAAAAAATTTCTCTATTTTTAGTATGTCAATTGTCTTTTCTCTAAAAATAATGTCAATTTTATATAAAAAAAGATCACTTGGAGTGATACTGATCACATTCTGTGTCAAATTGAGTTGCGGCTAATTCATATATGTCCCAATGTCTCAAAAAATCCTAACTACAAATGCTACTAATATTTCTATTAGATATCTTTATGGAACTACCTACAGTGCATATTGAGTCGATTTTCTTCTCTAAAAAATCATTCTCGTCTAAGAATATATAATCAATATGCAGTTTTCCATTTTAAAAAAAAAGGAAATGGAAAGTGTGGTAAAATTGTAATAAACATTTTGTCTCTTTTTTGGCTTTTTTTTATAGTTAAAATAAAAATATGACTTCCCAAAACATATGTGAAAATAACTAAATAATTATTAGATAAAAATGATTCAGAAATTAACTTACAAACAATAGAAAATGGTGAAACAATTACATAAATAAGTTTTCGTAATTCACCTTTTCATGATAGTTGAATGAATTATTGATCCATATCCTTTTTTTATTATCTTATTTATAGTATTGAAGTCCATTATCTCACAAACAATAGAAGTTTTGAATGAAGAACCCTAACTCAAAAAAAACAACCTATATAAGAAAACAATTATTATATGATTAATATTAAAAAAATATATAAAACGATACATTAATTTTATGTTGAATGATTTTACTATGCAAACTAATTGATTGTATATTTTATTGGGAAGTGTATATAAGTTGAAGGAAAGTGATAAATTCCAAAACTACAGGGGTGAAAAGGTTTTAAGGGAGAATAAATGTGTGGCTATTTTGGTGAAGAAAGGCATGAAAGATGGATAGAAATATTTTAAAATAATGGAACTGTGAAAATATAACATCCTAAATGATTTGGGAAAATACCAAATAAGTATTAGATAAAAATGATAAGGAAATTAACTTACAAATTATGGATAAAATGATGAAAAATTTAATTAAATTAGTGCTGGGAAATAACCATATCATGATGGTTGTATAAATTCTTCACCCATTTACATATTTTCATTATCTTAGATGCAGCCTCAAAGTACTATATCTCACGAGTATAAGCCACTCTGAAAAAACCACCCCAACTCGAACAAAATAATCCACTTGTATGAGAAAAAAACATTATTTGAGTAATATGAAAAATAAATAAATTAAAAATAAATATGAAATAATACATTAATTATATTAAAAATAATTTTGTTGTGAAAACATCAAGATTACCTCTATGATTGAGAAGTGAAGGGAACCTAAAGAAAGGTGATAAAGGATATTACTGTGTTGGTGATAATGTTTTGAGGGAGAAGAATTGTATGAAAGTTTTAGTGCAGAAAGGAATGGATGATGGACATAAATATTCTAAAATAAATGAACTCTATAAGGAATAATAAAAATTAAATCAACATTTAATTATATAATCTTTTGGTAAAATAGATAAAGTATATCATAACATTACCTGTATATCTTACAAAAGGTTTTACTTCATTATAGATTGTTCTTCCACAAGATTGGTAACATCATCTTGTGCAGAAGACATTGTTTGTATGAGTCGTCAAACATTTAATTTAGATTATGTTAATGAAGTAGAAAACAAATAATATTATGAGGGAAAATATAGTATATTAAATGATTAGATTGCATCCATTTTCTATTCATATCTATCCAATTAGGTTCATAAAATATTCATTTTGTACAATAAATAAATTAATATACATAATATATTCATTCCTAAGGTGAAATTTATAGATAATTATAATAAGGGAAACCCAACATTTTATTATTCATAAGAATATTAGTATTTCTTGAAGAGAATGGGTGGTTGAATGTAAGAAAAAAATCATTCCAACATGGTAAGCGTTATCATATGAATTCACTGAAAGGTAAAAGTTATAGACAATTGCCATTTTCATTAGCTAGTCTCCCGAACTGCTATAATAGGATTTTGTTTTTTGAAACTCATAATAAATCTATTGTGGACATGAACTTATGTTTCTTGAAATACTATAATAAGTAGTATTCCATGGGATGAATACTTCTAATAGTATTACAATCAACATAAAAGAGATGAGGGATGAGTCACCAGTAACAAATTGCAATTATAACTGTTTGGAAGATGAAGCAAATGGGGATGAAAGTTGTACTCCATTTTGATATCTAGAAGGCGTAATTCCTCTCATTTATGAGAATTTAACAATTGAAACTAGTTATTAACTCATAGCCTATTGAAGTTTGTATTTTGGCTTCATACATGTCTTGTTTATGATTCAAGTGGTATCTGTGGGGATATGTTTTGATATATGAATCCTTGGGGCCTATATAAATTCAATATTTTAGGAGAAATCTCACATTTAAAACTTTCCATCCTCTACCTAATACTAGTACTACCTCTATTAAATTGATTCGAAAAGTCTTTCTTAAATACCCTAAACAAATTAAAATATTATATAGGTGATTAAGGAGTAAAAAGATATCTAAATATGATAAAAAATTATAATAAACTCTTATTCTATCATCTAGAAGATATAAAAATATATTGAAAAATAATTTTAAAAAAATGAAGAGTTATTTCATATAAAAGGATGGTAATTAGTGATTCCTAAGGTGTAACAAATTCATGTAGACCTTATATAATTAATTCATAAAAATAATTTCTAATAATTATTCCAATATATATAGAATTTGAAAACCTCCGTTATATTTTTTAGAATAAGTGATGTAATAACCTAAGGAATTATTACATTTAATATTAACATTATATCAAATATTTGAAAACGTCTCAAAATTATAATTTCAATTTCATTTAAAAATCAATAAGGAATGTAAAAAATAATATTAGGAAAAGAATATAACTAGTAATGATAATGGTTTTAAACATCTCAAAATCATTAGTTAATATATTGATCTAAGAATTAGGTCTAGACAAGTTCAAAATAATAATTATTTTTAGGTAGGATAAAATTATGATTTATAATAAAATTTAATTTTGATGGCCATTATGGGTTCTATGGTGATTTTTGGAACATGGTGACATCCCAATTCAGGCGCCACGCACCGGTGCCCTAAGCCTGTTGGTCACATGACTTCTAGAGTGCCTCCCTGTACACTAGAGGCTACTAACTAGAATTTTGGGTCTGATAAGTAGATCAAGGGGAGACTATACCCTCTTTTATCATAGTAATACACCAATGAAAATGATAAACAATGGCAGAAACATATATATCAATAAATAATACCAATGTCTCAAAATAATAAAATCATGAAATATAATATCCAACTAAATAGATATCATACCATGATAATGTATGTGTCAAGTGTCTAAAATGAAAAATGAAAATAAATACACTGATGACTCCTAAGTGGGTCCCAAAATATGATTGATTCCCTCATCCAAACTAAATCCCCAAATCAGCCATCTAATATAGGGCATTTTCCCTTAACCAATCCGAAAACAATAAACCATATTTAGGTTCTGATTAGGAATCCTGAGAAGGGTGTGATTACAACTTAGTAGTCCACCGCCAATGGTTTCTAAAATAAATCCATTCAATAACAATGTATGCAGTTTTATAAACAAATAAGTACAGTGCATAAATATATTGTTTATCACATTATTAAATATTCTATATTTAACAATATAAACCCCTAGGTTCCTAAGGACATGTAAACATCAATACCCTATTTAGCTCATGTAAAATTATGAACAATCCCTAAGGGATATCATATATCTTAATTCCATATTACTATTCATTATCATAATTTATATCAGATAAATATATAAAACATGTAAATAAATATGGAATGAATAATGTGAACCAAGGTCTCAAACTTCAAGGGTCTGATGTGAGTAATACTAAAAGAATAATTATTTCTTTCTAGGCTAAGTCTGAAGCTCTCACGATCTTTACCCTGGCCCAACTCCAAGAGTTATTATAGTCCCTTAGAAAATGAAATTGAAGCTCTCATGGTCTTCCACTCAATAGGCTCACACGGTCCTTCTCAATAGGCTCAGATGATCATTCTCAACAATCACTCACTCACACCTAGGTTATCCCATGTACTATACTCCATCCCAACATAATCACAAATAATTCCATTAATTAATCTATCAATTAATTAATCACATTAATTTCTATTAATTAACTCTAAAATGAATTAATCATCCCAATTTCATTAATTAACTAAACAGTTAATTAATCACATCCATTTCCAATAATTTAAACAAAGATTAATTAATCCATTTAATCCATTTAATTGATTAAAAAATTTATTATCATATCTCATCCATTAATCAATTTAATAATTAATTAACCTTATAAAGTCAAATAATTAATTCAAAAATTAAGTAATCAATAACAATCTCAAAATCCAATAATTAATTAACCAATTGATTATTTGCAATTCATAAATCATCATTTTGAAATTTAACCCAACAATTAAATATCCCTAATACAATAATTAAATATTTTGATAATTAATTCACCAAATAATTATCGCAATTCCAAAATTCAATTATTCAATAAATCCCCTTATTTACCCATTAATTAATTTATCGCATTAATTAATTTAATTTTGTAATTTCATTTTCTAAAAAACTATAGTAATTATACAACTTTAACATAGAAAATAAGTATCATGACTATGGGATTTAAATTATTGACCACCTACCTTGATTCATTGACAAATAATTTCCAATTGGGAATCTCCAAAATTGAGAAACACAATGTAATAGAATGGGGTATGGGTCTAAATCCTAATTAATGATTCATAGAATCAAGATCTCTTTAATATAGATCTTATTGTACAATCCTAGATCTAGATCTAAAATATTAAGTAACAAAAAAAGGGATTATCTTCCCCTAATGAAAGGGAGAAGGGTTGTAGATGAATGAGAAAGAAAGCGGGATAGGATCCTCATTCCAAGAGAGTTTTGAATGTTCTATCTGCGATTTGAATCATGAATAACAGAGTTTAGATGACCTTATAATCCTTTTAGAAGATCTGAAAACATAAAAAATCATAAGTGTATGAGTTTGGGTTGAATGGGGGATTTTTCTGGGGTTTGGGTGGATTTAAAACTAATTTCCAGGATAGTAAAAATATTTCACATGGTTTCCTAGGTAGGGGTTCATGGTTTTCATTAACTATTGTGCCTTAAACATTAGCATATTTTTTTAGAGCCTCACAGTTTCTTCTTTTGGGGTGCATGGTTTGACAAACCATGCACCAGTTGTTAAACTCCCCACTATCCAGGGTTGCACAATTTGTTGGGCTAGGGTGAAAGGTTTTCCCTAACCGTGCACCAACCTTGCACAACCCACATTACTTCAATTTTTCTTGAAATTCACCCAAACACAAACCAAGGTAAAACCCAATAGAAAATCACTCAACATGAAGAAAAAAATTACACATAATCACACCTAAGACAACCCCAGAAATGGTCAAGATTTTAAAATCCCCCTACATTATATGTGGTTGTATTCAAGATACACTCCCAAGATTATCTATTTTTTGAATAAAAAATATTAGGCCATGGATCCCACATATCTACTTACCTTTCTCATGTTTACTTCTTCACACATCCATGTTTCCATAATTTTCAAACTATCAGCATAGTATTTCTCAAAAACACTTTGTCACGGCAATCTGACAAACGAATCAGATGCTTCTCAAAGGGCACATCCATCTCAAACTCAACGCCATCTACATTTATCACATGATAAGGTTCGTGTTGATACTACTGAAGTTATGAAACATGAAAAACATAATGCATAGCACTGAATTTAACTGGAAGAGTTAATCATTATGGCATCAGCCTGATTCTCTCCACAACCTCAAAAGGTCCAACAAACTAGGGTGCCAACTTTCCCTATCTCTATATCCTGTGGTGACCCAACATAGGAGACCCCCAAATGAATACATGATAACCCTCTATAAACTATATGGGTAATAAATTTCTATCATCATATTACTTATATCTACTCTAATCCATATCCACACACTTCTGTACCAGTTGAAACTACTCTGATATCTCCTGCACGAGAATCAGTCCTAATAACTTTGACTCACCAGCCTCCATTGATCATAGCAGTGATCTGAATGACATACCATAAAGAACCTCGTATGGTTCCATATGTATAGTTTCTTGATAAGTGTAGTTATATGAAAACTATAGTAATACCAAGTGCTTCTCCCAAGACCCATCGAAGTTAAGAACACACAAGCACACCATATACTCATGCACCTATATAGTATGCTCTAACTGCCAATATGTTTGTGGGTGAAATGTAGTACTCAATAATACCTTTGTATCGAGAACCTTCTTAAATACCTTCTAGAAGAATGAAATGATGCATGAGTCACCATATGAAACTATATTATGTCGAACCCTATGCAGATAGACTATCTCATGAACATACAAGTCTTCTATCTACTCCACTGAGAAATTTTATAGTATAGGAAATAAGTGCACTAATTTTTCCAGTTGATCCATAACAACCCAAATAGAATAATTCTTCCTTGGAGTCTTCAGGAGACTCACCACAAAGTCCATTGTCATGTTGTACCACTTCCATTCAGGAATGGGAATGACTGTAGAAAATCTATAGGTTTTTTATGATCTATCTTTGCCTACTTATAGATGTAGCATCGTGTCACAAACCCTACTATCTCCTTTTTCATGCCTGACTACCAAATATGTCATCATATTTTATGGTGCATTTTGGTTACACCTATATGTACTTCCCAATTCGAGGCATGAAATTATTGTATCAACTCACCCGGCATACTCATAGTCACAACAACATGATTCCTAAAATGGATGATCTCATCCACATTTATGATCTAATTAGAAGGTGACTCTCCACATTAAAGGATTTCCATCAAGTTCAAACACTCCAGATCCTTATACTTCCTATCTTAGATCTATCTCAAAAGTGTATAATTGACTAAAACTGATACCAGAGTCATCTGTTCCTAACATTCTTGAACCACCACATGCATCTTAACCAGTAAATCCATCACCTTCCACTTATAAATAGACTCTTGAACTTCTTGAGTTTTATTTTTCCTGCCCAAAGTGCTAGCCAAACTATTTCCCTTCCATGTAATATATGTTAGCTCAAAAAAAATAACCGTGTATACTCAAACCATCTCCACTACCAGAGACTCAAGTCTATTTGTGGAAATATGAAATATAGGACATTATGATTAGTATAAACGGTAAAAATTTTCCCAAAAAATAATGTCTCTAACACATCAAAGAAAAAAATCACTACTTTTAACTCAGGGTAGTGTTTAGGGTAGTTCTGTTCATGTTTTCTCAACTATCAAGACCCATACACCAAAAATCGATCTCCCTGTATCAACAAAACTCCCAGTATGATCCCAGAAGAATCAAAATATAGTGTATACTCCTCACCTAGATTAGGTCAGATCAATATCGGTGTCAATGTGAAGCACTTATTCAGATCTTCTAAGGAATCATCACATGTTTATGACTAATAAAACTTTGACCCTTTTTTTCAAGCATGAAAGTGATGCTTTAAAATGAGAAAATACTTGGATAAACCTTTGATAATATCTAACTAAACCCATAAAGTTTTAGATATCAAATATGTTCTTGGGATGATCCTAAGTTACCACTTCTTGAACCTTATATGAGTTCACTGACACACCTTCCTTCGAGATGATGTGTCCCATGAAGTTTACCTAGTCAATACAAAAATAGACACTTATATTACTTGGCATATAGATGATTCTCTCTCAGCGTACTCAAGATCATGTGAAGATGTTGGACTTGATCATCATGTGTCTTGTAGTATACTAAGATTTCATCCACAAATACTACCAACAAATTATCCATGTATAGATGGAAGAATCTTTTCATCAAGGTAATAAACAATACTTGTCTGTTTTTTGACCCAAATGACATTTTGATGAACTCATAAATGCCATACCTACTTTGGAAAATAGTCCTCGATATATTAGAAGTCTGAAATCTTGGTTCATGATACCCTAATATCAAGTCGATCTTTAAGAATACACAAGATCTCTTAAACTAGTATAATAAATCATAAATACATGGAAGAGGATATCAGTTATTCATAGTCATCCGGTTAAAAATTTATTAATAAACACATAAGTGCAGAGTCTTATCATCCATCTTTCCAAACATCACTGGTGAACCCCAAGGTGACATACTTGGAAGGATAAATCCCTTATCCTCCAACTCTTTCAGGATATTATTGAGCTTCTGATGTTTTTTTGGTGCCATTGTGTATGGTAGAATATAAACCGGCTCATCCCATGACATGAGCTCTATAGTGAATTCCACATCTCTCTATGTGGAAGCCTTGAAAAGTCCTCAGGAAATACATACTAAAATAAATCAACTACTGGTGGAAATACATATTTCTTCACAACTCCATCATCTAATAATAAACTAAAATCGTGGGCTACATGCTCTCCCAGTTGCTGAGTAATTGGCCCTACTCAGCCTTCCTATATATCCCACTTCCCACAATGAATGTATTGGTCGCCCTTAGGATATGTAAATGTTATTCTCCTGTGGTAACAATAAATGTGGGCTCGTTATGTGACAACCTATTCCACATCCATAATTAGGTCAAATTCAGACATGTCTAGAATATAGAGATCCCATAGAAAACAATACTCCTTGATCTCAAGAGAACACCCCTTGCACAAATAGGTTTCTCTAAACCATACTCTAAACAGTGTATCTATAGTCATTACCATGCTCACAAACTGAACCGCCAAGCTCAAACCATTAAAATGTTTTAAAGATATAAAGTAAGGAGAATCACTTGTATCAAATAAGGAACTATATAATATTGAATCTATAATAATAGTACATGTCACTATTTATAGTCTAGCCTCACTACCCCCAAGTATAGGCTGCACTGCATGTTGTTCTCTTACCCCTCTTCCCCATTATGTAGTTTGACTCCTCTGAGTTACACCACTCTGCTAATATGGGTGATCATTTGTAGAAGTACCACATCCACTGCCTCTACCACCTCAACCACCAAAACTCTAGCTACCAGACTGATATAGTGTAGAATATCCCCTTCTCGCATCCTAGTTTTATCTAGATCCTCCATCACTAACCGTCTACCATGGGTTCATGAAAAACCTCTATAGATGTCTCATATTTAAAAAAGTTGTTCAATCTATTGGTGGATGGGGAAATGTTTCTAGAAGTGTCCCAACCTACCACACTGGTGGAGAATCTCTAGAGAAAGGTCCTAGGTAACTGAATTCCCCCCCTGGCCACTTTTTTCCACTATTTAGCCTAAGTTATCATAATTAAACTTCCTTATTTTGGAAGGTGTAACTATTGATTGTCTAGAAAAAAGCACATATCCACTATAGGAATCCTCCTTCAAGTTTCCCTCAACAATGAAATCTTATTTCACCACTTTAGAAAACTTACTTTGATTGAATATATTTACCCAGGACTTAATTTCACATTTAACCCCATCTAGAAACCACTTTTCCATAGTATCCTAATATCATACCAATGATGAAACAAAGTGCTGAAAATTTTTAAAGAATACATCATAGTATATCACGAACATACTCCCCTAATTCAACCTCATAAACTCAATTACTCTCTCCTAACCTAGAATATCTAGGTAGAAGTTCTCTAAGAACCTCTCTAAGAAGTCTTTCTATAATATACCATCAACCAGTCTAGTTAGATCCTGGACATCCCACCAGTGCTTCGCTAGTCCTCATATAATATAAGAATCCATATTGACCCTCTTTTATGCATTAGTCTACAAGATATCAATTATAGTCTTGATAGACTCAATCCAGAACTCAACTCCTTCAGGTCTACCCTCTCCAGTAAAATTCATAGGGTGTTTAATTTAGATCTCACACATTATGTCACACATGCTCTTCACAACCCACCGTGGGTATATTCCTATGAATTTGATGAAGCATATGAAGTCCTCTACAAACTTCTCCCCTACATCCTCAATCGACACTATTGGTGTCTCAGGTTCCACTATAGGTAGAGCCTCACCATCCATAACCTCATTTCATCCTATCACAAGTGTCATCATGGAGGCATAACTCTAAAATTCTAGACACACATCCTAATACTCAAATCACAACTTTATCTCTTTTATGTAATAGGAAAATAAAAAAAATCTACAACAAGTTTTTTCCCCAAACCTCATCACGTGGTCAAAATCGAGGCGCCATTAATACCCTTAACCATCCTACTCTCGGGCCTTGGTTATCAAAGGGTATTATCATTCTCATATTAAGTTTCTAATTTAAACACCCAATTATTCACATTAGTGTATCATTATATCACTTATAATTTCATATTAGGCACCATTTTCAATTCAATATTACAATTATCAAAAAAAATAAGTTTAAAAATTTACCCAAAACTAGTTTTCCTCTATGTGCCTAAAATGATTCATGTCACAAAATAATCCTAAGTTCCTAGAATATTGCATGAAAACTCAACTATGGCACCATATTGTTCCATGATTCAATTCTCAAACCATATCTAAAATAGTAATCACAACACAAAACAATTTCATCACCCAAGGAGAAATAATATTCAACTATAACAGCAAAAATCAATAACAACAATCCCCCTGTGTACTTGGGTTTTCTTCCATACATGGGTTTTAAACTCCCATGAATGATATCATAACCAAGGCCCGAATCTTCCTAGAATTATATCTATATTTTTTAAATAATAATAGAAAATAAAAATAAAAGAAAAATCCTCTGATACCACTTTTTCATGTCCCTACCCTAGTTCCACACATCAATTCCCTAAGTCGGTTAATCACATGACCTCAAGCGAGTCTCCCCATATGCCAGAGGCTATCGACTAGTAGTGAGTTTTTGATAATTCGATCATGGGGAGAATATAACCTCTTTTATCAATTTAATACACCATTGGAAATAATAAACAATGGAGGAAGAATATATAACCATAAACAATACCAATATCTCAAAAACATCAAAGTTGTAAATAAAATATCCAACCAAAATAAAAATCACTCCATTATAATGTAGGTATCAAGTGTCTAAAATGAAAATATAAAATAAAGACACTGATGACTCCCAAGTGGGTCCTGAACCAGGTTTTGTTCCATCATCAAAGATCCACCCCCCAAATTAGCCAACACATAACATTCTCCCTTAACTTGTCTTGGAATAATAAAGTCTATTTAGGTGTCGATCAAGAAACCCAAGTAAGGTGTGAGTACAACTCATTAGGCCACCACCGATAGTGTCTAAAAAAATTATAGTCAATAATAGTGTATTAATTTTTAAAGTAATAAGTACAATTTATATATAAATAATTTATCATATTATTAAATATTCTCTATTTAACCACATACACCCCCTGTGTTACCGATGACACCTAAACCTCGGTACCTGCTTCGGATCATGCTAAATTCTAAACTATCCCCAAGGGATATCGTTTATATGAATGAAATATTATTATTCAGTATCACAATTTATATCTAATAAAATATATAAAACATAAAAATCAATATGGGATGAGTAATGTGCACTTAGGGATCTAACCTCAAGGGTCTGATGTGAGTATGAATAAATGAATGATAATTGCATGCTTGGAAAATGGGGAAGTTCTCAAAGTCTTTCCCCTAACCCAACTCTAAGCATTATCACTGTCCCTTGGAAATTGAAATGGAATATCTCATGGTCTTCCTCACAATAGGCTCACACGGTCCTTCTCAATAGGCTCACACAGTCTTTCTCAACAAGATCTCACAATACTTCTCAACAATTACTCGCTTACAGACTATTTATCCCATGTGATAATACATTCCCACATAATCACAAATAATTCCATTAATTAATTCACCAATTAATTAATCACATCAACTTCCATTAATTAATTATACAATTAATTAATCAACCCAATTACTCTAATTAACCAAACGATTAATTAATCGCATCCATTTATATAAATTAACACTATGATTAATTAATTACTTTAATCCCTTTAAATTATTCAACAATTAATTATCACATCTCATCCAAAAATCAATTCAATAATTAATTAACCATAAAATGTCCAATAGTTGATTCAATAATTAATTAATCAATAATAATCTCAACATTAAATAATTATTTCAATAATTAATTATTACCAATTCATAATTCATTATTCTGACATTTATCCCAAAAATTAAATATCCCAAATTCAAAAATTCAATATTTTGATAATTAATTCACCAATTAATTATCTAAATTCCACAATTCAATTATTCAATCAATCCCCTAATTTCCTCATTAATTAATTGACCAATTAATTAATTTAATTTAGGAATTTCAATTGGTAAAAACTCTAGAAATTTTAAAACTTTTAAATATGAAATCAATATTAGGAATATGGGATTTTAATTATAGAACACATAACTCAATTTTTTGATGAATGATCGCCCAATGAAATTCCCCAAAATTGAGCATCATAAAAATGTAGAATGTTTTCCAAATCTAAAACCTAAATCAAGATCGGTTTAATCAAGATATAAGTATAAAATATTAGATATGTATCAATTATATTAGATATAGATATAACTAAAAACAGATAATAAAATCCCTTTAATAATGAGGGAAGTATGTGAGATGAATGAGAAAGGAAGTGGGATAGGATCTTCTTACTAGGAGTGGTGCAAATATTCAAGTTGGGATTTAAATCGGGAAGAAATGAGGTTAAAAGACCATGAAATTTCTCAAGAAATCTATGAAATTGTTAAAAATTATAACGGTCTAAGTTTTCATTAAATGGGGGATGTTTTGGGGGTTTGGGTGAATTTAAAATCAATTTTCAGGCTATTAAAAATATCGTGAACGGCTTCCTATGCAGGGGCACACTGTTTTCCATAATCGTGTACCTTAAACATGAACATATTTTTTTAGGGGAAAACGGTTTTAAAAACCATAAGCTATCCATGGAACTCCCCATTATCCAGGGTTTCACAGTTTTCACTAACTTTGTTCCAACCATGCACAACCCTCTTCCCTTTAATTTCTCTTAATATTCATCAAACACACCCCAAGGTAAAACCCATTTGAAAAGTACTCAACATGTGGAAACATTTTACCTATAAACACACCTGATACAACCCCAGAAAAGGTTGGTATCTTACACACATATTATAAATTTCTAGTAATAATGTGATAAATAATAGTAATTTTGAAAGATATAGAGGTTTTAAGTTAAAGGGGATATGGCCCACTCTTACAAAAATAGTTTCAATGTGAGACTTGTTAGAACCAAGACTGTTCTTTGCTAGATATAGAGTATGGTTTGTGTTTTTTTCAATCCCAATTAGGTTGATCAAGGAGTTTTCAAGAAATGTGGTCTTATTATTGAGGCTAAAAGAAGTATTGAAGGTGACACGGTTTCCCAGTGTTTACCAAATTTTTGGGCCTCAAAATCAGAAGTTTATTTTTGGAAAAGGACGGTTTTCTGCAAAGTCAGTACACATAATGGGTTTTTTGGGAATAGTTTGTGGATGAAGAATTATGGTACACATAATGGTGAACCTATAACCATGTAGCAATAATAGTTTGAAAAATGGAAAACGGTTTGCAGATCACGTAGGAAAAATGATTCGCAGAGTGAATGCGGTATGCGGAAGGCAGGAGGTTTGCAAGATGACTCATTATTGGAAAAAACAAGGTGGTTATTTGAGAAGCTGTGAAGGGAATCATTTTCGAAAATTAGGCAGAGATTTTGGTCACTACGAAGGAAGAAAAGGTGGTATGTGGACTGCATAGGGAAAATGGTTCATGGAAGATGCACGGTATGTAGTGAAGAAAGTTCCAAATTTAATATTTGTTAAATCTCATATTAGAAGATTTTTGCGGATCTATTTGCCTATATAAGGAGAACCAATCCTTTCATTAAGTCACAACTTTGAGATTAAATGAATCTAAGAGGAATTTGGTGAAATATTAAAGTAGTTCACAGAAAAACAACCTAGTAGAGATTTTAACTAAAATCTAAAAAGAATTTGGGGAAATCCAGAACAGTTCATGGAAGGCAGTATGTGGAGGAGAAGTAGTTTGTAGAAGAACCAACCCACTTAAGGAAGTGGTATGTGTAGGATATTCTGTACACGGAGGAAGAACTTGGAACATGGTGCTCTTATAGTACATGTAGAAAGTGAGGCGATACGACGAGTGAGGCAGTATGCGAAAGACTATTCGCAGAGGAGAAGTTAGCCCATGGTGAAGATGCGGTGCACAAGAGCAGAAGAGAAGGAAGTTCACAAATGCAGTTGGAGAAGGTGGTACGCAGTCACGATCTGCAGAGTCAGTACATGGAGGTGGTACGTGTAGCACTTTAGTACGCATAGGAAGAAGTCCAGTTCGCAGAGGACGAGTTTACAAAAGAATATTACATGGAAAACTAAATTACATTTGTAAGAAAAAACAAGACATCAATGGAGAATCTATCTATAGATAAGGATGAATGATTTAATTCCAACCCATTGAAGTGACCTCCATGTTGATAAAATGAGTTCAGAATCTTACCAACATAGTGATAAAGGGGGATTCAATGGAATTGAACTGAGGGACGTAGTGTTATACCCCTAAAACCTTGTAAATGTAGTTTTCCTGTCATAGAGTGACTATGCCAAACTTTTGTACTCCATAACTAGTGAAGATTAGTGGATTCTTGTACATCTGAAAACCTATCAGAATATTATCCTTGTCTATATCCCTTTGTGGTGAACCAAGTAAAATTTTTATGTCTTTTCATTGCATGTGATTGTTTGTTTTATGGACTCTCTCATCAGATATGTTTAACAGGTTCCTACTAATGTGGGAATAAGGTCTTCTGGTTTAAAATAAAAAGTTGACACCCTAATTCACCACTCCCCTCTCAGGGTGTTATGGGGTCCTTCAAGTGGTATCAAAGGTTAAATGTTGCTGGTGTTAAATCTTCCCTTCTTTTCTACAATAGATAATTCAGTAAATGTTAGGTGAGTACCCCTATTTGATGGAAGAAAATTTCAGATATAGAAGAATAGGATGATATCTCATCTAAGATTTATTGGAATGGAAGTACTATTTGCGACTACTCAAGGAATACTGGTCACTAATCCAACTGGAATTTCTATGACTGATATAGATAGAAAAATTCTTGATGTAGATTCTAATGAAAATAATTACCTCATTATAGCTCTTTCTGATCAGATATATCTAAAAGTGATGAGTTATATGTCAGAAAATTTTATGTGGGAAAAACTAGAGAATATATATGAAGGATACAACAAAGTGAAGGAATCGAAACTCCAAGTTGTGCACAATAGGTTCAATGATTTGAAAAATCATCTATATAAAAATTTATATGCATTTTTTAATTGAATTGGTCATGTTGTTGGATAAATATGAAGACTTAGTGAATAAATCAAAGAAATTGATATGTTAAATAAAATCCTGAGAAGACATTCACCTCTTTACAATACAAAGGTGTCAGTACTTGAGGAAAATGATCTCTTTAAACTTTATTTGGATGATCTGATAAGTATTTTGGTGTCTCATTAAATGAGAGTCAAATCTAAAGATGCAACGACTCATGTAAGTAAGGAAATGGAAATCAAATACATGGAAAACTATAAATTTCAGAAGATAGTGTGAATGGAGATAATGAGAAAAAAGAAATTATTTCTCTCATTACCGATAAATTCAAGAAAGGAATAGGTAAATTTGAAGGCAAGTTTCCTTTGGCTTGTTTTCGTTGTGGAAGAGTTGGGCACATTGCCTCTCGGTGTCCAAGAAATTTCTATGATGGACAAAGTGAAATTAGAGACATTCAAAAGACTCGAAAAAGGATTTTCAAAATGAGAGACTTAAAATATAGAAATAAATTACAATGAAAGAGTTTTTTCTATGAAGAAATAAGACTATGGTAATGAATTATTTGAGGTAAGTTTGGAAACTATGCTTCAATGATGGATACAATTGAAAAAATATAACCATCAAAAGTTGATGTTGGAGATAATTAGTTGAACACTAATTTCAATCCCATGTTTTAACTTAAGGATGCTTTTAGTAAGTTTGAGAATCAATGTAAGAGATATAATAATTGGAGAACAATTGTGGAATAATCATTAAAATATGTTGATCATCTTGAAGTTGAAATTGAATGACTGGAAGAATTTTTTAAAGTAAATTAATCAATCCTTGAGAGCATAGAAAATGTAGTGAAACTATAACTTAGAATTGAAGAACAAGGAAATTTAATCAATGAAATTACCTCCAGACTGGAAGAGAGTTCCAATACTATTGAAGGTCTAGAGGAATAAGTTGTTACTTTGAGAAGTAATCTTGAAAGTGAATCAATATCAAAATAAACAAATAAGAAAATACAGTTTGGAAATTTCTAAAATGTTGAATTGCTAGAGAGAACTAGCCATAGTTCTGATGGAGTTGAAATGTTTTTGGATGACCAAAGACCTACGTGAATGGGTAATAGTGGAATCAGTTGTGATACCAAAACATCGAATGCTGGAAATAAAATGAGTCAAAATAAAGGCAAGTTGAAAGTTGGATAGGTTGAAAAGTCACTTAAAGTGTTGAAGAAGAAACCCTCAAGTCAAACTGAAAGGATAACTAAAAACTATTCATATTCATCCCGAGATGATAAGTAGTCAAACTACCCTCCTAATAAAATTTACATTAGAAGTAATATAAGTGAAAGGATATTCCCTCTTATGAAATTTCAATTCTATGGATATCAAGGACAAACCATGTCATACAATGAAGAGGCCTAAAGAAACTTGAATGGGTAAGAGCTAGGAAGTCAAACAAGGACAATAAATTCACATACTAATTATTATAAAAGAAACTATTTCAATGGATATTATTTTCAATGTTCCAACTTTGTACATAAAGCTATTGATTATAGGCAAAGGAATGGCAGCAATAATTCATACATAACTCAGAGACAAGTCAATACTCACCAACCAGACTGTGTTTCTCATACAAATAGGTTTTCTCTACTATAATAAGAATTTGACTATGATGAAACCACTCAAATGGAAGATATATTTTAAAGGATGTCTTTTTCCTTTACTCAATCTCATATTTCATGGAAGGAAAATAAGAAAGTTGAAAAATCCAACCTTACAGAAGTAGAACTCAAAGCTACCAAGGAAAGTATCACTTGAATTATTGATAGTGGATTCTCATCCCATATAATGGGAAATGCAGACCTATTAATGAATATTAAGAAAAAGGTTGATAGAACAGTGAGATTCAGTAATGATGGTTCTTTGAAGATCAAAGGTAGTGAAAGTACTGAACTGGCCAATGGTGATCTGAAGAAGACCGAAGTTCTTTATATATATATGGGTTACATCACAATATACTGAGTGTGATCCAACTCTATGGATCATGAATTATGGTGAAATTTAATCAAAATTAGTGCACTATAAAAGGATAAATAGGAAATTTTCTCATGAAGGGATGTAGAAAATATGGCAAATTATATAATGTTGATAGTAAAGAGAACATTTGTTTCACGAAAGTTGAAGAAGATAATAACTTTTGGTGCTGGAGGATGGGTCACATCAATTCACAAGATATGGAAAAGATATGTAAACTGAATATTTTCAAGGATATCCCAAATCCAAAGTGCGAATGGGAGAAGGCTTGTGATGATTTCATGTGAGGAAATTTGGTGTGCAATTCATATTGTACAAAGAAGAAAAGATCATAAAATATTTTTGATCTCATTAATACATATGTATGTGGTCTAATAAATGTTTTTGGAATATATGGAGAAAGTTACTTAGTAATTTTCATTTATTATTATAGTATAATGGATTGTGTGGTGGTTATACACAGAAAAACAATTTCTTGATTTCATGAAAACTTATCGCCGAATAGCCGAGAATGATACTGGATGGACAATAAAAGTTTTTTGATCTTATAATGGAAGGGATTACACACCCATTGAATTTGAAAATTACCTAGAGAAACATGAAATACAACATTAAGTGGCTGCTGTGAGAACCCCATAGAAAAATGGAGTGGTTGAGTTATGGAATCGATGGGTGAATAGTATGGCCAGAACTATGGTGATTGAGTGTTGTAACTCTTACCATTACTAGAAAGAGGGTATTCAAGCTATATTTTATATTCAAAACTGAATAGGTAATTATATGGTGGAAACCAAGATATCATATGAGTTATGTCTTGGAAGGAAGCCTTCTTTGAAGTATTTTTTGTGTTTTTGGAAGTAAATGATTTATCAAAAAAAAAGAAGTAAATCAAGGAAAGTATGGTGATGCTGTAGATAAAGTAATATTCCTTAGATATTCAATGAATATAAAATCATGCAAATGTTTCCATAAATGTATTAGAAAAATTATGTTAATAAGTGATGTAAATATAATTGAAGATAAAACCATGAATGTCTCAATAAATTCATCTGCTGATGTGGTTGATGATGAGAAATAATGTTGACATGGAATAGATTCAATCATATAAGTAGAGGAAGGCATGAAAAGAACTCGGAAATTGCATCATGATGTTGACTCAGAAAAAAGAGTTATAAGAGAAAACCATGATTGAATAAAATTCTTCTAAATCCCAAAGGATAAATCGAAGAGCATAAATTGATCGATCCAACATCATTGGGGATTGGACTGCACCCATGCTGACAAGGATAATGAGTAAAAATGAACAATATGCATTCCTTTCAGTTGTGGAGCCATCCTCATTTCAAGAAGGTGTAAAGGATGAATCATGGGTTAATGCCATGAATGAATAATTATATCATATCTATAAGAATCAAACATGGGATCTAGTTATGAGACCTAAAACCTACAATGTGATTGGTACAATGTGTATTTTCAAAAATAAATTTGGTGATAATGGAAATGTGATCATAAATAAGGAAAAGATGTTGTGTAAAGTTTATCCATAGATTAAAGGTGTTAATGTTGAAGAAACATTTTCTCCTGTGGCTATACTGGAGTCAATCAAACAATTTCTTTCCATGTAAATTCAATGAGGATGCAAAGTGTTTCAAATGGATGTCAAGATCGCTTTCTTAAATAGTGTTCTTGAAGATGAAGTATATATTGAACAACTTGTAGGATTTTTTCTTGGTAATGATGAAATGAAGGTTTTTATATTAAAGGGGGATCTATATGGTCTAAAATAGGAACCACAAGCATGGTACTCTCGGCTGGATTCTTATCTAAAGAATCTAGAATTTAAAAGAGGATGAGTAGATCACAATAATTATGTAAAGAATTCTCAGAAAGATAAGTTCATGGTTCTGGTGTATGTAGATGATATTATATTTGGAGGAATTAGACAGGGATCAGTGGATGAATTTTCCAATCACATGAAATCAAAATTTTAAATATCTATTATTGGTGAACTCACATACTTCTTAGGGTTTAAAGTGTTTAGTGTAAAAACTACACTTTCATTTCTCAGTAAAATTATGCAAGAGAGTTGCAGAAGAAATTCAATATGCATGATTCCAAATCAATGTCGACTTTGATTGTAGTTAGGAAAAACTGGGAAAGAATGAATATGGGACATCTATAGATACCACAATGTATAGGAGAATCATTGGAAGATTATTGTACTTGACTATGACAAAACATGATATTATCTTTGAAACATTCTTAGTGACTCTCTTTAAAAGTAATCTGATGGAAGAACATATAGAAGTTGTGAAAATAATCATGAGGTATATTAAAGGTACTCATAATTATGGATTATACATTATTGTAGGAAAAGATAATAAAATTTCATCATTTTCTGATGCTGAATAGGTTGGAGATGTGGTGTATAGAAAATCCACAAGTGGTGGAGAATTCTTCATTGGAAACAAATGTGTGGGATGGTTGAGTAATAAACAGGAAATCACTTCCCTCGGTACTACTGAAGCGGAATATATCTTTGCTGAAAAGGATTCCACTCAAATTCTTTGGATGAAGAAATAACTAACTAATATTGGTGATGAGGTGAAACAACCAATGGTGATTCACTGTGCTAATAAGAGTATTATTGATCTTATGAAGAATCCCTATCAGCATTCTCATACAAAACACATTGAAATCATATATCACTTCATCAATGAAAAAGTGGAACAATGAATGATTAAAATGGATCTTGTTCAAACTGATGATCAAGTGGCTAACATACTGACCAAGACATTGTTAGCATATGTGTTCGAGAAGCATCAGTTGAACCTCATTGTTCAACCACGTGCATAAGGAGGTTAAGAATTCCCCTCTCCGCTATTGTTTTAACTATTTTAATCTATTTGTGAATGTGATGTAGGCTTATGGGGGAGATACGATCTAGGGCGAGTTTTATTTGAGCTCTATAAGTCAAAATTTTGTTCTTTGGATTTATTGACAATTGGGGAGAATGGATAAATTCAATAGTATAGAGAATGGGTAATGGATAAAGGAGAATAATAAAAGAAGGAGAATGAAATGTTTTACAGGTTTTACCAGAGAAATTAAATATAAGTTACAATGGGGGAGAATGAGAATGAAAAAAAATCATTTTGGTGCTATGAGAAAACCATTTGAGATTACATAGACATCTTTAAACCATTCCAAGACATGAGAATCCAATTCATGATTACCCTCTTGTTTTCTACAATGATAATTTCTCACATAGACTTTGAGTGTTGTTGGATGAGTTATTTATCATGTATCAGGTTTTATTTGTTGTAGGTTCTTCATTGAATTTATATGTGGATTACCAACAAACCTAAAGGGGTATATTTTTGGAACCAAGACCGTTCTTTTCTGGATATGGAGTATGGTTTGTGTTTGTTTTCAATCCACATTGGGTTGATCAAGGAGTTTACATACAATGTGGTCTTATGATTGAGGCTAAAAGGCATATTGATAGTGGTGTAGTTTCTTAGTGTTTTCTAAATTTTTAGGCCTCAAATTATGAGTTTTTTGGAAAAGGAAGGTTTTCCACAAAGTCAGTATGCAAAATGGGGTTTCCAGGAACAGTTTACAGATGAAGAATTATGGTAAGTGGAATGGAGAACAGTGAACCATATAGTAGGATTGGTTTGCAGAATGGAAAGTGGTATGTATACTAAATAAGAGGAATGGTTTGCATAGTGACTGAAGTATGATGAAGGTTGGAGGTTTATGGGATGACTCATCATTGGCGGGAACAAGGTAGTGATTTGAGAAGCAATGAAGGGTGTCATTTGTAAAAACGAGGTGGAGATTTTGGCCTCTATGAATGGAGAAAAGTTGGTATGCAGACTGTGTATAGAAAAATGGTTTCGAGGAGATGCATGGTATGTGGTGAAGGCAATTCCATATCGAAGATTTGGTAAATCTTAAATTAGTTTATTTTGCAGATCTATTTTACTATATAAGGAGCATTAATCCCATCATTATGTCATGACTTTGAGATTAAAATAATACAAGATAAATTTGGTGAAATATTGAAGTATTTTGCATAAAAACAAACTGGTAAAGACTTTAACTAAAATCTAAAATGAATTTGGTGAAATCTAGAATAGTTTGTGGAAGACAGTGTGTGAAGGAGAAGTAGTTTTCTGAAGAATCAGTCCACTAAATAAAGTGGTACATGTAGTAGAGTTTGTATGGAGAGGAATAACATGGAACATGGTTCTCTTATAGTATGTGAATAAAGTGAGGTGGTATGCTAAGAAAGTAAGTACGTGAAAGATGATTTTTGGAGGATAATTTGGTTCACTGTGAAGAAGCGGTATAAGAGAGTAGAAGCAAAGGCGGTTCGTGAATGCAGTTGGTGAATGTGGTACAAAATTAAGGTCTGAAGAGGTGGTACATAGAAGTGGTATGTGAATCACTCTAGTACATGGAGGAAGAAGGCTAGTTCACAAAGGGTGAGTTTTCGAATAAATAGTGTGTGGAAAAGTATATTATATCTGTAGGAAAAAATGAGACTTCAATAGAGCATATATCTATAGTTAAGGATGCATGATTTAATGCCAATCCATTGAAGCGGCCTTCATGTTGATCAACTGAGTTCAGATTCTTCCCAATGTAGTAAGAAAGGGGGAGTCGATAGAAGTGATCTGAGTAACGCAGTGTTCTATCCCTAAAACCTTGTAATGACAGTGTGTCTGGTATAGAGTGACTGTGCTAAACTATTTTATTCCATAACTAGTGAAGATTAGTGGAATTTGTTATGACTGAAAACCGGTCATTATATGATCCTTGGACATATCCCTTTGTGTTAAACCAAGTAAAATTATTGTTTCTATTATTTTCATGTGATTGTATGTGTTCAGTACTCTCTTATCATAAAGGTTTAATAGGTTCTAACCAATATGGGAACAAGATCCTTCAGTTTAAAAGAAAATTTTGACACCCTGATTCATGCCTCTCCTCTCATGGTGTTCTAGGGTCCTTCAAGATGAATATTCATATGTAAAATTAGATGATGAACTTCAACCATTTAATAGATTCTATTGAATAGGTGACAAATTAAATGGTTGTATGAAATATTGTCAAGATTTTCTAAAACTAGAGAAGAATGTGTAGAAAGAATTAGAAATGTATTATATGAAAAAGAATGAAATGTAAGAGGAATTTATTTTTGATGTCACACTAAATTATTTAACAAATAAACAACCTTTCATATTATCTATTAGTTTTTCACCTCCCATATGATAGGTAAATTGATACAATTAAATATTTTTGACAAGTTCAAAGGGTACTTATTATTTTAGAAATGGTGGATTTATTAAGATAAATTGTTTTCCTTTAAAATATGTTGGAAATAAAAGTAAATGTTAAGAAATGATATGTTTTTAGATGGATTAATAAGTAAAATAATAAATTAGATATTTAAATTAAACAACCCTTAGAGTTTATTCACTATGATATATATGTACCTTTAAAGTATTAATCAATGCATTGTGATAAGTATTTCAGTTCACCCATTTATAATTATACATAGATAATATGTATTATTTTTTAATCATATATATATATAATTATCTAAAGGTGATGATAATTTTAATAATAAGTATTAATAATGTGATTCATTATGTGGTAAAGAAGTCTATACTAGATTATGGAATTATCATTAAAGGAATGTGTCTCAATGCGCGTTGTCATGAGGTGAGGTGTGTCACAACTAGTGTGCCTCACTACTTATCATGGGGTGAGACCTCACCAAGGCATGCAAAAGGAAAGTTCATTATGATCTAAAGTTGCATGCCTCATACTCTAACTTAAGAGGTATTGTAGATCCAAGTGCAGTAAAGGTGCACCACCGATTTCCGAAATCATGGGGAACAGGGTGATAGAAATAGTGGGTACAAGGGGGTAGAAGTAAAGGGAGGGATGATGGAAGTTGGGGGTGCTTTCAGAAAGATATATGATAATAAAATTAAAATAGATATCCTGAAACAATAAATCAATGAGTGAGGAGGAGTAAAAAATAATATACATTCTATTGAAGCTTTGAATAATCCAAGAGAAAGAAGATATATCACCAAACATGGAAGTCATTCAAGGCAATGATTTTTATTACCCTTGAATCATTCCAGCCTTGAATTTGATCCATGGAATTATTCAACCCTTGATTCTATCTTGGATTCAATGAGGATAAGTGATAATAATAGGTGTCTTATGCATAATGCTTCACATATCTCGATTGGTTTGTGATTTCTAGGGTTTATAAAATATATTAGAACACTTTTATCTATGCTTCTAAAAAAGAATTGATAAATATATCTTTTATCAATGATAAATGAATTAATGTTAATAAAGGTTTCCCTTTATCAGTTTTAAAACTAAAGAACTAATAAAGGGTTCCTTTTATCAAGGCTAATGAAAAGCACTGATAAAGGATACCCTTTATCATCGCTAAAAAATGCAAAAAAAATAGTACCATTTATGACCGCTAAAAATCATTGATAAAAGGTACCCTTTATCAGCACTTATTTTATAAATTATAAAGTCTATAACTTTTAAAATCATGTTTTGGAATTTTCATCAAATTTCTCTCAGGTTCCTGATGTGTTCCATGTATCTCTCTTGGCGAAGTACATGTCAGGTCTATCACATGTATTAAACTCAGAGTTCATACTGATAGATCATGATATTCATTATGAGGAATATCTTGTGGAGATTATAGGACTTATAGAGAATGTTCCACAAAACAACACCACTCACCTGGTCAAAACTTTGTGTAGAAACCATCAACTTGAGGAAGCTACATTGGAACCTGAGGATGTAATAAGGAAAAAGTAACCTCAATTTTTTACTACAAAAGTAATGAAATTTAAAAGGATAAATTAATTTTATTAGGGTTAGAATGAAAAAACCTAATATTTTATGAAATGTTTTTTTTTTGAATAAATTTAATTTATTTGATAGCTTGTGTTACACGCAACACCATGTTTTAACGAATCATAACAAATGATTTATATTATTATTTAAACATAATTGTTATTAACTAGACATTAAACTTGGTGGAATGAATAAAAATAACCACATATTAAAAAATAAGAATAATGGTTTTATGTAAATAAATTATATTGATAAAAATTTACTTAATTTTTAGTAAATTCTTTATATGATTTGAAAAATATTTTTTTTTCTCAAAAAATGATTATATTTATTTTTATGAAAAAATAATAAAATTAATTTTTTAATATTTTATAAAATGAATTTGAAAAAAATAAATTAATTTTTAGAATCAAAATGTTAAAATTATCTTAGGGTGAATTTTAGGTATTTTTCAGAAAAGATTAATTTTTCAATGAATAGTGAAAAATAAAGATTTTTATTGAAATCTATCTTTCCATTTAAAGAAATTATAAGGTTATATTTGGTTTTAAAATTGTTTAAAATGTAAAATTACCTAAATTATATTATAATTGATCCAATATAGTTCATTGGAATCAATTTTATATATAAATTTGATATAAAAACTTTTTAAACTTTTGAAAATATTCTCTTTAGAAAACTGCTTTTTCATCATGTTTGTGGGTTTAAATATAAATTAAATTTTGAAACCTCTGTGAATTTAATTTAAGAAAATGGATTTCATATTTATAATAATAAAAATTTATATTATATAATAAGTTCAAAATATTTTTTTCTCAATATTAGTAGCTAAAATAATAAAAAATAATTATCACGGTTATGGTTAAAAATGGTTTATCGGGGGTTAAACTAAAAATAAAAGGTATAAATGACCAATAAACGTTTAAAAAACCCATTTTATAGTAATATTTTGACCTTATAACCTATATGTATTAATAATTACCCATTTTGGATCATTTGTGCATGTGAAAAATGTGGGTACACTTTATTCTTTTAAAATATCATGTATGCCCTCTCCCCTACTTATAAAAGGACACCCCCTCTCCCCTCCTATTCACACTTCCAAAAAATATTGATTAATACAAGACCTGAAAATATATTCCTTAATTCTATTTCCACCACATATATTAATTTTACATATTATGAAACCCTCTTAATAATTCTTTGGGCATAAACCTAAAGAGGTTCTCTAAAGAAGAGGTAGAATTCTTAACCTTGTGTTTTATTTTGTTTATTCCTCCACCTCGTTCAAATATTTTTAAATTATGATGATA